>JAGKQL010000062.1:435497-527884 GCA_018398635.1 Cyprinodon brontotheroides
TGTTTTTCTTTCTTTTAGCCTCACTCTTGCTCAGACAATCCAACAATCTCTCGATAGCAAGCTAAACTACACCTAAAACATCACGGCATTTCAATAAAAGAAGTCATTAATAAGTAATAATTATCGACATTAGTATTTTATTTATTAAACTGGAATAACAATTTGTATATATTTAACAATGAAAATGACAAAAATAATCAAGATTGGTTCATACATACCACAAAACACAGAAAGATGACCAAAAACATGAGAGGACAGCAAACATTGATGTTGATCCAAACCATTATCTGAAAATATTGACTTGGAAGCATTATTTTTTCTTCTTCATTAAATGTTCTTATTTTGGTCTTTTGAGAAACCCCTGTTATTTGGAAATAAAAGTTTATTTTAACCATTCTGGTTATTTTTATATACGGGATATCTATAGAGATAAGAGAAATGAAGCCCTTTGTGAAAGAAAAAAAATCTATATATATTTGCTAGAAACTAAAAATATATAATTTCTAGTGAGACAGAGGTTAGGAAACACTGTTGACAGTGATTTTCATTTCTTTTTACATAAAATGCATTCTAAATTGTCTTTTCAATGGTAGAAGCCCTTCACTCCAGTCTCCTGCTAATAAATGTTTGTTTAAAGCTGCAATCCATCACATTTTACTGGTATGAAACCTCTATGTAGTACATGCAGAAATTATGATCATTCCCTAAATATTTGTTACTTTTCTTTTACCCATGACTATGGGAATGAGAAAAAAATTGTAAAAAAAAAAAATTTTTGAAAAGAAAAGATTTACTCACAACTGTGTTTCCTGCCTCAGATCGGAACTCTGATTATGTTTTTAAGAGTCTGCAGCTGAGTTATTGTGACATCTCTTATGCTACCTCCCCCTGCTTCAGACAAACACCTCATCTTTTCTTTTTTTTTAAGTTATAATTTTCTGAGCCCTTTTTAAAATCTATCCCTGCAATCAGAACACTTCTGCTGCTGAAACTAAAGCTATTGGATTTTTACATGATGGTATTGATGGGCACTTTTTCGAAACGTTGCTAAAGACTTGAGAAAAAAGACAAAACAAGGAAGAAAGATGCTTTAACTGTAGAAAAACAAAGTGTAAACCAATATCTGAGGTTCCCTTTTATTAGAAAATGGGAAGGACTCATAGAGTGAATAAATAACCTTTACCTTAAGTAACAATGTAATGTGGCACTTTTTACTTCTATTTGATTAAGTAGCTTTAGTTGTATTTTAGTACAATTTTATAAATATAACTGTGTTTTTACTAACATATATTATTTTCCTACTCATTCAGCCTCTGATTGTGACAAAATTAAAGGTTAGTTTTTCAGTCAGGTATGGGGCTGAAGAGAGCCATGATCTTCTGCTGAGAAGGGACTGTCACAAATACACAAATAAAAACACACATTGTGTAAGGTCTGTTATCTCGTTGTTTATTGGGTTACAAGAAATGATGTTTTTCTGTGGTATCACTTGCCAAAAATGAAGATTATCACTTCTGTTTAACATCTGTATATGAACATTAACCCTTTCCTACCAAGTTCTCAACCAGTAAGCGGCTTTATAGTCGTTTAAAGATATCTGAAAAAAATACTCTGTGCTCTGATTGCTGCACATCTCCAGAAGTTCTCTGCTGCCCAGCGCTAAAACATTAAATACTGTTTATTTTACAATTACCTGCTGAGTGGCTCACTGTGGTTTTTATTCCAAATATTTTTGTACCACTGAGGCCCAGAGCTGGTACAGGCTTCAGCTGACATGATTCTAGAGTAGACTCTGGTTCAGACAATATACGAGTAAGGAAGCGGTTTAATATATTTATTTGGAGGTTTTACAGAAAGATAGTTTGGTCTGATGGAGCCAAACGACCCATTCATCGGTTACCATTTGCATGTTTCCAAGCAATACAAGGCTTTGTCTATATAAGACTCAAACTCACTGCAGACCCAGACATTTGAATTGAGAAAGCTTCCTGGAGAGGTGGCGAAACGTCTTCAAATTCCGGACAACCAACTGTACTCTATTGCAATTGAACCCCTTTTACACAAACTGCATTCTGCTTTAATCTAGTGTTATTCTTCTAGGTATCCCAAATCGTTCAGGTTTAGTGGTCTCTGCTTATGCTGATGATATAAATATTTTTGTTAGAAATCAGTAACTATGTAAACGGTCTTCAGCACTGTTTGGAGCTTAATCAAAAAGTCTCTTCAGCTAAAATAAACAGGGATAAAACCCTAACCCAGAGGCAAGTCGGCAGGCAGAGGGCTGAGGGCAGAGACTGAGACGGAGTGCGGGCAGACAGATTCCAGACAGAGATTACTTTCTCCAGATCAAACCCGTCCAATGTCCAGGTTCTCCACAGTACAGGCAGAGGTTTTGTTTGTATCTCCTTTGTCTTTCTTCAGATGAGAGTCTGGTGTGACCGATCTGCATGGGCTCGGCTTCTGAGGACACTGGAAGAGGAGACTTCATTAGCTCTTTCAATAGTCCTTTCAGGAAGTGTAGTGACTGGAAAAAATACGGCTCTTGGATCTGGCTACGGATCTGGCTCGCAGCCTGCTATCTGGGCGGATAGTCAGTCTTATCAGATCCTCCAAAGTTTTAGGTTCATCTAGAGTTGCCAACTCGTCTTTAATTGATTCATCTAGGGAGTGAAAATAAGCGCTCTTAAGCACCGTTTCTCCCCAACCGGAAGCGGCTGCTTTAATCCGGAAGTCAATTGAAAATTCAGCCACTGTTCTGTTCCCTTGCTTTGCTGATGAGGGGAGGAGACAATCCCCCCCTTAATGGCAATCTCCCCTTTAACGACCGACCCCTAGAATCATAGACAGGTTCAGACATTACAGGCTAACGATGGAACAGGAGACAATCCCCCCCTTAATGGCAATCCCCCCTTTAACGACCGACCCCTGTGAATCATATAGACAGGTTCCAGACATTACAGACTAATGATGGAACTGAACGACCCATTCATCGGTTACCATTGCATGCTTCCCAAGCAATACAAGGCCTTGTCCATATAAGACTCAAACTCATCACAGGAAGCTTGAATTGAGAAAGCTTCCTGAGGAGGTGGCGGTGGCGAAACGCCTTCAAATCTTGAAAACCAAGTCCAGGATATTTTAATTTTTACGGAATTCCCTTGCTTTATTTCTAGCAATCCACGGGATTCAGTGGTCTTATCTGTATCTTGATTGAAAGCTTGCTTAAATTCTTTATTGAATTCATCATAAGTACAACCGTACTCAATCTTGGAAGAGAATTTAGCTTCCGCCCACTCCAAGGCTTTACCAGACAGATGAGACAAAATAAAAGAAATCCTTCTTCCATCTTGTAAAAAACTCTGAGGTGAATGATTAAAAATTATTGAACACTGGAACAGAAATCCTTTGAACCTACTTGGGTCTCCAGAAAATTTTTCGGGGAGAGATGGGCGGAATTCAGGAAATGATTGGTGAATTTCTGACCTGAGACGTGGATTGGAATCCTGAACCGGAAGCTGAACGGCTTCAACCACAGGTGTAGCGGCCTGTGAGCTGGATCTTTGGAGAAAGTCTGTTATTTCATGCAGGGAGCGGTTAGCTTCAGCTTGGCGTTTACTTAGCTCACGGAGGGCAGAGTCATGGCTCTGAATGAGGACATGCTGTTGCTCTAAGGTCCTCTTGAGTGATTCCGCGGGGCTAGTTTTTTGGCCAGAGGGGTCTGTCATGTTTGGTTCTAGGGGTCTAACCCACATGCAGAAATCACTCTTTGAAACAGAGAAAAAGTTAAATGATTTATTAAACAATGTTCACAAGTAAATGGATGCACTGGTTCTTGGTTCTTCGGACTGGTCACGGGAGGGAAGCCACTGAGGAGGACAGAGCAGTTAGAGTTGATCCAGGAAACCTGCAGTTTACAGATGACGAGGATAAATACCTGCTCAGAGAGGAATCTGATCGGCAGGGGGGGAACCTTGTGGGTCCAGAGGCTAGTCGGCAGGCAGAGAGCTGAGGGCAGAGGCAGAGACTGAGACGGAGTGCGGGCAGGCAGATTCCAGACAGAGATTACTTTCTCCAGGATTACAGGTTCCCAGATAAGTCAGGATCTGTGAGGCAGAAGAATACAGGATCAGGTTGGTTCACAAAATTCAGGGTTCCAGATCAGAGAAGTTGGCTCAGGTTTTGCTGTACCAATACTGGCAAACACTCTGATAGGGAAGTGTCAGCCTCCTCCTCCTTAAATAGGTCTTCTGATGAGCAGACAGGAAACAGGTGTGTAGAAGTAAGCTCATGCCCTCAGGAGGAAGATCTCAGGCGCCCTCTGGTGGAGAAAGTGGACAAGCCTCCAGATCCCAACATAAAGTCTGTTTTTTCTTATTTTCCTCAGTAAAAGCGATTACTTAGAAGCCTTGTTGAGATGAAAGGAAAGGAACGAGGTTTGAAAGGAAGCCAGGATTCTCACGTCCTGGTGTGAATGGGAAGCAATTATTATCTCTGTCCTTTGAAGAGCTAAATGTGTGTGTATAGTCCCCTGTTTATGCTGGTGAGGCAAAAAGTTGCAGCCCTGTGAACATCAATACCATACGGGGCTGGTCACAATGTTCTCCTCTGCAAAGAAAAATAAAACCTTTTCTTCCTATAATATCAACTCTCAGTTAACACCACCGGCATCTCTCCTTCAACGTCTTCAAAGGACTCTAGTGGATTTTTTCTGGTCTGGACATCACTGGGTGAGAGCTGCTGTCCTGTACTTCCCAGTGGAGGAGGGAGGACAAGGACTCGAAGACATTACCTCACGGATTGCAACTTTCAGACTTCAAACAGCGCAGAAACTGCTATATGGTTCTGGATTACCATGGTTGGACACTGCAAGTCTTCTTTTAAGGAAGGCAGGATTTTTTGGATATATGATAAACTGTTACATCGGATTAATTTTCACTGTTATGTTGATACCTCCCAGCTATATTTGTCTATAAATCCAGATGAAGTTAACCCATTACATAGATTACAATACAGGCATGTCTTGAAGACATAAAACCTGGATGACTCTTTAACTTTCTGTTTCTGCTGAATGCAGACAAAACAGAAGTTATAGTCTTTGGACCAGAGTCTCTGAAAAGAAGCTGATTAGTCAGTCAAAATACTTCATTTGATGGGATTAAACTGGATGTCAGATAATAAAGCAAAAAATCTTTGGTGTTATTTTGATCAGGACCTGTCATTTAAATCCCATATCAAAAGAGGTTTCTAGAATTTCCTTCTTTCATCTGAGTGAATATTGCCAAATTAGAAATATCCTGTCCAGGGGTGATGCTGAGTAGAAACTAGTCCATGCATTTGCTACTTCAAGGCTGGACTATTGTAATTCTTTTTACTATCAGGAAGTCCACAAAGTCGTTCAAAAATGCCACGCAGCCAGAGTTCTTGATGAAAATGAAAAAAGAGAGATCATATCTCCTATCCTATCTCTGTCTTCATTGGCTTCATTGTTAAATTCAGAATAGAATTTAAAAACTCTCCCTCACATATAAAGCCCTTAAATGGCCAAGCTCCATCTGATATCAGAGATCTGATTGTTCCCTTATGTTCCTAATACAGCCTCGGGTAATCTGCAGCAGGTTTACCAGGGTGGTTCCTAGAATTTCTAAAAGTAGAATGGGAGGCAGATCTTTAGTTCTCAGGCTCCTCTCCTGTGAACCAACTACCAGTTTTAGTCCGCGGAGAGGCAGACACCCCCGTGCTCCACTTTTAAGGCCAGGGCTCAAAAACCCCTTTCCTTTTGCTAAAGCTTCTAGTAAGAAGTGGCTCTGTGTTATCCTTGATCTATCTCTATAGTTAGTTATGCTGTCATAGGTTTAGACTTCTGAGGACATAGGGACTCCCATTTCCATCATTATCATTCTGCTTCATTCTCTCTCCTCTCTCTCATTCTCCTATTCTGCATCTGTGTTAGTTCAATCTCCCCAACATTGCGCTCTCTCTGGGGTCTTTTCTTCTCATAGTGAAGCGCCGCTCTTTCTGCCTGTTCCTAATGGCTGTGACGCCATCCTGAGAGAATATCAGCTGTGCTGCTTCCATCAACACCCTTGTTTATAGATGCTGGTGTCATGTTTGGCTTGACGTGTTTGGCCCACAGGCAGAATACAATTCTCTCGAAACAGGCAGATTGTCGCTATATGGTCTTACCAGTGAGACTCCAGTTATGCAGAAATACCAATGAAACGGAAACAGAAGTAAAAGGTTTAACAATGTTTATTGTCACAAGTACAGTATATAAATCACTGGTTCTGCTCCAGGCCTGGGAAACTGGTCTCACTGGAGTCTGCGGGAGTTATATGTCTTCCAGTTAGCGCTTGCCTGTGAGGAGCTCTGATTCAGATAGTTTCCTGCATTTGTACCTTGAGGGTTCTTGGCCAAAAGCTTCTTGAGAGGGAAACCAAGTTGGGTCCGGGAGATGGCTCTGTTTGTTCAGCAGAGTCCTCGCTAACTGCTTCAGCAGCGTCTTACTTCTTTGAGAGAGAGCTGACCTTGGCTTTGAGTTTCCAGCTCTTGGCCTAGTCCAGAGCTGCATGGGAATCCAGTGGAGGTATATCAGGCTTGGCTCAGAGGGCAGGCTCAAGCAGGTTGCTTTCCTTCCAGGAGCTTCACAGGAGAAAAACAGGTTTCCTGGGAAAACAGAGACAAAGGTTAGAATCTAGTCTGGATTCAAAGGTCAACAAAGGTTCTCAGAGATGCTAGGCTTAGGTGCTAAATCTTACACCGGGATGGGCAAAACACTGCGGCGCGGAGGCAAGGTCTGAAGATAGCGGAAATACTGTGGATCCTCTGATGATGAGCATGAGCTTTTCAGCTGTGCAGGAGGCTCGCCTCAAGGAGGATCTACGGCTGACTTTGCTGGAGGAAGGTGAGGCACTTCTCCAGCTCCCACAGTACCTCACCGACCGCCTTTGGCGTCCGGAAAGAGCCGGGCGTGGATGCCAGGAATATCGCAATCTCATCAAGTGATGATCGAGGCGATGGGTGAGCGTGGAACCTACTGGCATCCTCCGGCCGTAGCTCCTCCCAGTCGACAGGTACTGCCAGCCGCGCTGCATCTTCGCCGACGGGAGTCCACGATCCGCGGACGGGTGAAGGCATGACTCCATCGACGGGCGGGGAGGGGAGTCGACAGGGTACAGAGTGACTTGAGATTGGCCCGGTTTCTGCCTCTGGAGACGCGGAATGTGAGGGATGAAATGTAAGAGTCGGGGAAGCAGGCGTATATTGATGGGTTGATGACCTGGGAAATCTTTATACGGCCCAATGAATTTTGTGAAGCTTACACGGGCATATTCCCTTTGAGGGGAATATCTCAGGAGGTTGTGGCCATACCTCTTGGCCCACGGAGTACTCAGGGTGCAGGACGTCTCTCTGGAGTCGGCGAAACGCTTCGGTAGTCTCGGAGGAACGTGATTGAGGGTTGCAGATGGTCTCTCCATATGCGCTTGGCAGCGCCTGAGTTGGTTGACTGATCGACGAACCGGAATCTCGCCTGTGGGAAAAAAGTGGAGTTGGTAACTCCAGACTGGACACCTAAAACGTGACTGGGCCGGGTGGAAGCAGATTTGGAGAGGAATTGTGTGCGTATTCTATCCCAGGTTAGGTACTGGCTCAGTCGGTGGGATTGTTTGATGATGTCAGACAATGGAGGGTTGATTCTAGCTGTTGGTTCATCCTCTCCTCAGTTTGGCCGTTGGACTGTGGGTGATAACCGGAAGTTAGAGAGGACTTACAGTCGAGAGCGGAACAGAATGCCTTCCAAACCTGGAAATGAACTGGGGACCACGGTCTTAGAGGATCTCTCGGGGAATGCCATGTAGACGGAAGACGTGTTTTACCAGGAGCTGAGCTTGAAAAGCCGCGTAAAGTTTCTGAGTACAGATGACAGGATATTCTTGAGAATCGATCAACAATGGTGAAGATTGTGGACATGCCTCGAGATGGGAAGCATCTGAAAGACGCTTAGTTGATAGCTATGTGTGGGACCATGGACGCCAGGACTGGAAGAGGCTGTAACAGTCCTGGAGGGTAGCTGGTGTGAGGCCTTATTCTTGCACAGGTGAGCAGCTAACACATATTCCTTTTGCCATCTCTGGCGGGTGAGCGGCCACCTCGTGAAATGGCCTTGAAATTGCGTTTATCGTGTTCTGCTCTACCCCCTGATGGGCGGAGAACTGGAAGCAGCTGCATCCACTGTATTAGCGTAGATCTTGACAGAAGAAGGTATTGCTGTTCGGGTTAGGCTGGGATCAGCTACCTGGGCCAGTTCCGAAGCTTTCAGGCAGAATTAATGAGATCGGTGATTTCCCCAGGTAAATTCATCACTCCAACAGTGCAATGCATGCGGAAGGATGCCAGGTTCAGGCTGCCTCGGGTTGATCGCACGGAGGCTGTAATTGAGAGAGAATTCAGTTCGATATTCTGGATCCGGTCTGTAGGAGATAATGAGGTTGAAACGAGAGAAGAATATGACCACCTTGATTGACGTGATTGGGCTTGTTTAGCTGACTGATGTAAGTAAAGTTTCGTGATCTCGTCCAAACGAGAATCGGTGCTCAGCTCCCTCCAGCCAGTGTCTCCATTCCTCCAGTGCCAACTTGATGGCTGGGTAGTTCTCGGTCTCCAACATTATCGTGAAGTTCCCAGCTCTTGCGGAGGAAAGTCTTTCGAGAGAAAAAGCGGGCACAGGGATGAATCTTTTGATCAGTGTCGAAGTTCTTTTTGAGATAAGCAACATGTGCTCCAATAATTGTGAGAGTCGTGAAGCTGCCTACTTCGGTAGGATGCGAATCTGTTCGGATGGATCAGGTTGATTTCAACATGGGTGCCTGGAAACAAAGATTTCAGTTTTTCAAATGCGGTTTGTGCCTCTAAGGGGTCCACATTGAAAGGTGTCTGCTTTGACTGAGGTTAAGGAGGTTAGTGGAAGAGCTGTCTCTGACTATAGTTCCTGATGAATCGGCGATAAAAATTGGCGAAACCCAGGAATCTCTGCAGCTGCTTGCGGTTTTCAGGAACCGGCCACTCCAAAACTGCCTTTATTTTATCCTCTAAAGGCTTAACCTGCTCTCTAAAAAGCATTCCCACTTCATCCCTTATACATTTTTTTGGGCTTCCATTTTGATAAAAAGTTTGTTTCCACTGCCTGCTTCACTAAAACAACATGTTTCTTATGCTCTGAGAGGTCTTTAGAGTAAATGAGTATGTCATCTATGTAGACGAACACGAACACATTTAAAAAGTCTCTGAGAACGTCATTCACTAGGGCTTGAAAACAGGCAGGAGCATTTGTTAGACCAAAAGGCATGACCAAATATTCGAACTGGCCCAAGGGGGTCTTAAAAGCTGTTTTCCACTCATCTCCATCACGGATCCTAAGAAGATGATAAGCGTTCCTCAAATCTAGTTTGTTTGCGAAAACAGCTGCCCTTTGTACTCGGTTCGTTGAGGCCATCAACAGCATGGTCTTAAAGAACTGTCCTTCTGCCGCGCCCCGTGTAAGCCTTTGATGTAACTTGTTAGGTTAAATCTGAAATACAGTATTTTAATAATACTGCTATACAGTATCATAATACTGTAAACTGCAAATGCAATCTGGGGAGAAAAAAAAGATTACAGCAATTTCAGATGTCGTGGATTTTCTTTCTTAACTTCTACTTAAAAATTGAAACTAAGTTTTATAAAAATTCAAAGTTCTCAAAAGGCAGAAAAAGTCTTCAACCAAAAATGTAAAAAACAGGCAGAGGTCACGGATTTCCAAGTCCAGAGTGTTTTATTGCAAAACACAGCATCCACACTGAGCTGTTCTCCGGAGAAACAACTGACAATACAATGAAACAGCTTCCCTTTTATACATTTCAAGCTATGGGGCTCCACCCCCAAGCTTCTCCTTTCTTTTTTATCATCTTACATGCATTTTCTTCGGTTAAGTCTAATTAATTTTATTTTACCGGTGGAAAGTCCTTTTCAAAACACATTTTTTTATATATTTAATCAACAAACACTTCATTACATGTCATGATTACTTTTCTTATAAGTCATAATAACATATGTTGCTATTTAATCATCAACCATTATTTTCCAGCTATTATTATTTCAAAACACAGTTTCCAGTTTAGGTTTTTATTATTTTAAAACAATGTTTTCATCCAGTAATTATGATTGTAACATTTCACATAAAACTATTCAGTGATCTATGCTTGCAACATTTCACATTGAACTAGGGTGTTCAAAGTTTCAGTAAATCATTACATTAGTACTGCTCAGGGTGTGTGTGTGTGTTAAAACCAACAGCTCCCGTTATCACATTTGTTTAACTAAGCTGTGTACAGCTGCACCAATGTTCCACCAACCGGCCTTATCCTGACTTTTCTGCCGCTTCTGAGGCCTAAATGACCTTGGCCATCTGCCCTTCTGTTGCTGTACTCTGAACATTAGTGATCCCAACCATCTGCTGTGCTCAAAATTCCATCTTTTCCTTAGAAACCTACCCCGGCAAAAGCCGCACTTTAGGATTATTCATTAACAGTCTGAAACTTCCTGCAAAAGGTGCACTATCTAATCAGTCTTATTTGTAAAGTTAAAACTGCTCAAGCAGCTCTCAGACCTTCCCATGTTAAAAATGCTCACGACCTTTTAAACTAAGCCCCTTTTATTCAATGTAAAAGATGACATGCATACAACTGTAATCATATTACTTTAATCATAGGTGCACACTAATTCTGGGCTACGGTGAGAATGTCATTCTTTTACAATATTACTGCACTTTACCGTAAACTGCCTGCACATGGGAAGGTGAAAGCAGGCGCGGAAAACAGGATTCTAGGACTCATCGGTTCGAAAACTGCTCAGCTAACTGCAGATGCCTGGAGCCCTAACGCCCTCCACATCGTTCATGCAGAGTAAGTCTTCACATTATTCACTTTTTGTCTTGGTTTGGAAACGGGATTTTGTACCCTCCCTTCTCTTTTAGTTTTCTTGCTGTTTATAAGTTTTACAAAATGCTGTTGTAAATGTTGTTTTTGTAAGTTAACATTAGCTAAAATTGTGTAAACTTGTCTCACCTCTTAATGTTAAATCGGCCACTAAAACATCAGGAAATGGATAAGCAATACGGCAGGTCTGGTGTTAGCATGTTATAAGTTTCCTCTGTTGTGCTGCTCTATAAATTATTTCCAGTTGAGTTTCCATTATCAAAAGAGAAAATGCAAAATATGCAAAAGTGCTAAATCTCCAGCTACTCATTTTCAAGAGTAAGCTTTTATGTTTTCATAGTTTTGTTTTTTTTAAATGGTGGATTTCCTACTCATGTCGCTTTTTCTCTGTACCCAGTAAAGGAGTCTTATGAGTTGGGCACTTCCCTTCACCCCAGACTTCTTCTTACAGCTGGTTGTGCCCCTGCTGTACAAAAGCCATCATGGGGAATCAAGTTTCATAACCGAGCTGCATCACAGATGCCGAGCTGCCTGACATCCTCCACCCTCTCCAGAGAGTGAGTAGACATAATTACTATACGTTTCTTTTTTTTCCTATTTAGATATGAGTTGTCGGTGTTGCATTTTTGTTTATTTTTTTTATTTCTGAAAAAAGGAGATCAGAATTTAGGACTTATTTCTCAGAACATTTGAATAGATTTTTTTTCAAATTCTGAAAGGCAGAATTTTGACTTTTTTTTTCTCAAGAATTATTTTCTTCTGTAGTAGCCCTAATCCTCTTCCATAGAAACAACAACCCGGGACGAGACTGATTCCATTATTTCTGGATCTCTGTTTATTGTTTTCCAACTTGTCTTTTCTTAGGTCATAGCACAGGCAAACGATGGATGTTGAGCATCGAAAAGAGGTGTTATGTGATGGGACATCCTTTGTTCTTAGCTGCTTCCTAGTCTTCTCCTCCTACTACATTTTTAACCTGCAGTACCAACATGAGCAGCGCCGCACATTGAGTTCATTCAGGAGGTAGCTTCTCTTTCAAATATAGTGTTCCACAGAGCTTGATTTGATTGACTTTTCTTTATACAACAATTAAACCCTCACAACCTTGACGTGATAGCCAATGGTCCTTAGGCTCTGACACAAGTATATAGCAACCACAAACACTACAAATGCTACCTTTGTAGTAATGTTGCGTCTGAAACTCCTTTTGTGTGGTTCAACATACTGGATCACTACATTGTATATTGTTGACATGCTACATTCATAGACTGATAAAACCGTAAGGAAAAAATTTTTGTCAATGTTGTTTTACAAAGCTGCAATGACATCAACCCTGAGAGAGGCACAAAAGCAACAATAAGCGATGTGGTGAAAAGCAAGAAGAGCAGCAAGATGGTCCAGAAGAAGTCAACATCTGTGAATCCGCATGTCAGCACACTCATCAAGAAGATCAGTGATTTCAAAATGGGACTTTGTCTGATATACACGTATACAGTTACTAGGTATGACAAATAACGGCGCACGGCGTTATATGTATGTTATGCGTATCATATTGATATAAAAAAATGCTGTATTGATTTTTTCCAAAGGAAATCTCATGCAAGATTTTAAGAGCATGGGTAGACTGCAAGATTTAGCGCCCTATTTGCACCCGTTCAGCATGTAGAAAAGTCCCCATTAGCACTTAAATCTATGTGCAGTCTGCAAAATATAGTTAAAGGAATAGTTCACCCACAGATTGATTCAACTTTATTTTCCACTTACCTTCATGGTGAGCAAATATTTCAAATGCAGCCGGAGATCAGGACGACTTCTCGTTTTACCTAAAAGTTGCAAAATAAGTTAAAACTCCAATTCTGAGCAAACAAAAGCCTTAGAAAAAGTGTGCCTGTCAACTTGCTGACTCAATCTCAGGCTTGAGCAGCTGAGCAGGAGTGGGTAGCGTCCAGAATTCACTCGAAACAACATCATTTGCAATATTTTTAGAGCCTAAAAAGAATATATTACTCCACGGAGCGCTCACCTGCGCATTCACGAAACTGCGGAAGCCTCGGCGTTCATAGCCTTTGCTGCCGATAATACACTGTTTACATTGTGTTAAGAGCAACAGAGCTGCAGACGAACCGGGACAAACACAAGAGGAGTTGGATATTGATTTAAAACAAATAATGAAAGAAAAAGAGGTCGCGCGATCTCGTCTGCCTCGCCTTCCGTAGTTTCATGAACGCACATCGGCGTGCGCGCAAGAGATGCAATGTACTTCTATTTAGGCTCTAAAAATATACTAAATGGCGTAGTTTTTAGTAAATTATGGACACTACCCACTTTGGACACTTGGATTACATTGGACGAGCAGTATGGAGGAATATTAACAAGTTTTGTGGACTTGTGGAAAACGAGTAGTCGAGGTCAGCGGAAAATAAAGTTAAATCGTTCTGTGGGTAAACTATTCCTCTGAAGGTAACTTTAAGACCTTCCCTCACAAATGAGTCATTTTGAGTCTGTTGATTCAGAAAGTGTATTTACAGTTATTGAGTTCTGGAAGGTATGTCTTTACACAGTACCCTGTCTGAATGCAGGAATTAGCTTCTTAATAGTCTCGAGAGATGCCACAAAGCACAGTGAAGAAATTCAAGAGATCTCTCTGTTTGACAAGTTCTTGCCAAATATGATGGCACAAATTTTAAAGGTTATTAATGTTTAGTTTATGATGCTAAATTGTTCGTGATTATAATGCACTGACTAAAATGTTTATTTTACATATGATACATTAAGAAGAAGCACTGTGCGCTTGCGCTACGCTTCACTGTTTTGCTCATTTTATATGAATTGCAAAATATTGCAAGAGGCACCTAGTGATTCCCAGCCCTACAGTGTTAGGGAAAATGCTGGGGTATTTGTATAAGAAAGCAAATTTAGCTCCAGTATGAGAGTTTTAGCATTAGAATTGAAGACATTTAGTGTGAGCAAAGTTTTTCTGTCCATCCTTTACAGTATTCAGATCACACAATTTGACAATGTTGTAATTTTCATGAGGCACTATTTTTCAAATAAAGATTTGAAAAGAAAACTAAATATACCAGCTTCATTCATTTATATATAATTTATTTCTAGCCAATTGTATTACTTTTTAGTAGTTGTATTATTACAGTAATGAACTGTAAATTAATGTACTGTAAGGTGAACTGCAAAAATACAGTAGTCTACTGGCAAAGCTGTTGCCTGTAAATTACTGTAAATTGACATTAAATGAATATATACGATCTGTTGTAAATTTACAGTAATTAACTGTAGAATCATTTACAGCAATATAGTGTATTTATATATTACAGCAAGATACTGTAAATAATACAGTAGTTTACTGGCGAAGCTGCTGCCAGTAAATTACTGTAAATCCACAGTGAAAAGTCTTACAGTGTACGAAAAAAAACCCTGCACCCAACGGAGAAGAAGATGGGCAACCATCCCAGCTAAAGACTCGCTTATGTATCTTCGCTGGTTTCTCGCTCTGGTTTGGAAATATTGTATATCTGCTGCTGTGCCCAGGTAATAGCCTCGCGCACAGTCATATGGTCTGTGTGGAGGTAGTGACGTAGCACTGACCTTACTGAAGACAGGAGCCAAACTGCGACATGTCAGAAGGGACACAGAAGAAAGGTCAGGAGAGACCCCACCCCCCACCTCCCCAGGAGACCCCTGCACGGGGGGCTACCCGATCCAGGTATGTTGCATTGCGATAAAGATTCTGAGCTACACTGCGTTCCCACATGACGATCGGTCCGAGTTAATATGTGGATTATGTTTCTCCAACAATTTAGAATCCAAGCACCAGGGAGAGCATCGCGGGAGGAAAAACAAAAATGTTATATTGGTTACCATGATTACCTGAGAGTAGCCTGAGGGGTTGAGTTTTGATGGCAACCTGGTGGAGCCTTTTCCCACTCAATAGCTGAGATACTAAGAGGCTGGGCTTGTGGGAATGGCTCCCCAATTTGAAGCCGGCCGACAAGGTTTGAATCTCAACTTCTGTCTACAGCCTGGAATCATGAAGGCGAAAAGAGAGGTGCTTTGATTTTGAGCAAAACAAAGTGGCAGGGAGCATCAGTTTCAGGAGTATTTTTAGGAGTTATCATGGTCCGGCCAGACTCCTCGAACCTCTCGACGGCCCCTGTCTTTTGATGCTTGTGTGAGAAAGCTCATTGGTAGATTCTTATGATAGGAAGAAGGCTGACGATTCACTCCAGTCTCCCGGAGGGGAAAACATTTCATTTACAAAACCGAATTCATACAGCTGTCTTAAACACTTCCATGTACATTCAGCTTATGTCCTCACATCTGTAGTTTTCCTCCGGAGTATAATCCGGATGTGAATCGCCGTGTCCTTCTTCCTATCATAAGAGAATTCTACCAATGAGCTTCCGTACAATTGGTGCATTTTCACCGGATTGAATTGAACCAGGACCTCCCGGGTGAAAACAAGGAAAAACTAAGGAAAAGGAGAGGTAAGTTAAATTTACCCTCCTATTTATTAATTAGTATAGGCAGAAAGCTCTTACTGGCCACTGAATTAATTTAAACGATTCACCTTTCTGTCACCGGATGTGCTGCAGCATAAATTGGCATCTTGAGATAAATTTAGCTGTCCAGACCTGGCTCAGATTATGGAATCATTAACAGTAATCTGCTGAAGCGAGATTGCACCATAACTTTAGAATTTGGTGGAAACTAGCGGTCACGGATTATAAGTGATGTATCATTATGAATGATGCAACTATTAATGAATAGCTAACCCTAGTGACGAATTAAGTTTCGTAGAATATGTCTCTGAGTTGCAGGTCGACTGAGCCTGAAGGGCTGTTGTTGTTGAAAAATAGGCCTGAGTCCAGAGGGACTGTATTGAGATCTCGTATGTTGCTGTTGTTTATCTCCGGAGAAAGAAGCAACAGAGAGCAGTTTGGCTCTGTGTTGATGATGTTAGACCAAAAGTTGTTAAAAAGAGTTAAAAGTGCATGCAAATCAGTTTATATTGGCTGCTTGGGTCTATGAAGTTAAAGAATTATGTGCACAAATAATTAATTGCCATGGCATTTAATGGTATGAATGTCTAAAGAGCTCTGTGTGATTCTGTCTGACCGGTGCCGTTTGAAATGTGTGTGTTTGAAATCTAAGTGTACACTAAAAAACATCTGTTTAAATTCAAACCTCCTTCCAGAATCTGTAATCAGATCTGCTTAATCACTGTAATTTAATCAGACTGAAAACAGTGTAAAGTAAGATCTAGTCCCTACAAAATGTAGAGATGTGTAATAACCTCTCCTAAGTGTCCCAGAGGACATAAGAGGTCAAAATGAAAGGAGGTAATTAAAGTCATTAAATAAGGAAACAAAACATAAAAAGTGAAAATAATTGCATAAATAAGTCTAAAAACATAAAAGACTAAACAAAAGAAAGAAAGTGATCACTTTATATCTGCAAAAGACGTCTGCTTTCACTTCTTTAATTGTAACTGCGTCACATTTTCTAATAGCTGACCTGCATGAAAAAATAGGTGTCCAGTTGTTTGCTCTAACAGAAAAGGCTTAACTGTGCCCAATGTTTAATTATACTTGGTTGAAAAGTCGTTAATTATTACAGAACAATTTGTTACATAAACAGTGGAAATAAGAGAAGTTTCAAATTTTGTAAGACAACAGTTAAAAGCTTCAAAACAATTTTTCTTAGTAAAAGCCCCCTCCCTTTTCTTCCCTCGTCCTTTGAGCCTATCTGTGTGTGCGCTGACACACACACACACACACGCTGGAAGCTTAAAAATGCCACGACGTTCTGTATCTGTTAAATAGGACAATATATTAATATAAATAAATTCTATATAAGTCTGTCTGTATGTGTCTGTCTGTCTGTCTGTCTGTCTGTCTGCCCGTCTGTCTCTTTATGTTCTTTGTCTGTCTGTCTGTTCTATGTTGCTTGTTCAATGTCAACATGTTCGTCTTGGGGTATAAAATATTAGTTCTATTATGGTTCCAGTATAAACAGATCAATAGTAGAATTAAACAGCAGATAATTAGGATTACAGTTATGTTTAAACATAGATTAATATGGCAATAAAACATAAAATCCCATGAAAGAACTGGATTTCTCTTCTGTACGCACGCCCGGACATATGATAAGAAAGGTATGCAGGGAAACCTTGTTAAGTAAAAAAATTGAATTTCTGCACGTTCTACTATTTGGATGCGCTTTTGAGTAATTCAGTAATGAGTGGGGACTAAAAACATCAGAAAACACTGGCAAGACAAACAATGACAAAACTTTATAAAAAAGAAAATACAAATAATGTGCACAAGAAATATGGATCTGGTCTAGACAATATCTATTATAAAGGGTTTGGTTTTAAAGATATTTTTGTTTATGTTGGTTTTGCAAATGCTATCAATGTTGCTGTGATTTTTGAGTTGAACCTTAGAGGAGCTGAAATTTATGGAAAGTGTCGATCCTCCTCTTTTAAATGTTTATAAAAAGTGAAAAAACTATGGTCGATTTTATAAGAAATATATTGATTAATATATTTACATCTTTTACTATGTCTCTTGAAATTAACATGTGTTAAAGGTTAGAAAAATCAATTTTGTACTGTGCTGTAAACCCCCCTCCCCACCACCCTACCCCAATAAGGTCCAAAATGGTTCTGAGTTCTGTCCTGAGGCAAATCTGAAACTCAACACACACACATTTTCTACATTACTATGCCTGACTCACACACAGCTGCTTGTTTCGAGAGGCAGAAGGAGAAGCACAGTTTCCAGAGTGCACACAGGGCTACTCACTGGTAGAAATGGGGCCCACATTCTAGCTATTTTAATCAGAAAACAATGTACAGATTGTTAAGCACTAGAATGCTAGATGTTGTGTACGTATGTAAAGACTGATTCTGCAGCTTATATTTGATTATGATAAACCCTACATGATTAGACGAATCCTTTGCACATAGATGAGAAAATTAGATTACTACTGAGTTAAGTTGGTCTTACTTGCAGTAAAGTGAATAAGTAAAATTAATTTCACTATTTTCATGAATACTAAAGGTGAATTCTAAAAAAAGAGCAAGTTACATTTATGCTAAGGATTTTAATGTAATTAACTTATGATGAAACTTGAAACAGAAAAATACAACTCAACAATTATTAGGGGTAAGAGAGATAAATAAATGAAGTCCTTTTAACACCTTGAAGCAAAAGCTGAAAGTTGTTTTGCTATGGGAAAATTATGATTTATGTAAGTTGTTTTTTCATAAAACAATTAACAAGGCAAATTATTTTCCATGAAATTTAATTAAACTTAAAAACAGTATTGTGGATGTTTAAACATGGGGTGTTGTAAGGACGCGGCATTGTTGTTTTCTGGTGCAGAGTAGTGAAAAATGGAATAATGGTATGTAGACATAGGGTGAGTTTTGGATGAGTTTGGCTGAAAGGTTTTAGGAAATCGGTGCCCTGAGCCCAGGGGCCTCGGAGTTGCACGAGAGTCGTCCAGACTTGTGACCAGCTGATTACTAAAATGCCGAGGTGAGCCTGGTGAATCAGCCGTGCAGCCGAGACCGAACCGAGGCGGAGACTGATGAATCACGGTCATCTAGCCGAAGCGGCTCGAAAAGAAGAACACTGGCAGAATCCAGAAGTGCTGCAGCTAACATGAAAAGCTTTGGAGGGAAGCGTGCTGGCCTAGTGGTTGGGGTGGCATAGAGCTTGGGAATCCTGGGCGGCTGGCGAGTTCAAACCCCTTGTCCACAGATGTCTGACTGCAACCTGGGTCTCTGAGCAAGACTCTTAACCCTGACTGCCTTCTTGGTGCCCAACGATGGTAAGGTGCCACTGCCGAGATCAATAAACTTCACCACTATTAAAGCCCGCCAAAATAGGAGATGTTTTGCCGCTGGTTGCTGACGTGAAGAAGCTGCAAAAAAGCCAAACATACCTCTGGGGATACTCAAATTAATACAGCTTTTTATGTCAGAGTAAGTGAATTGGTATTTTATTTGTATGTAGTAGAAATCAGCAGAGATGCTTAAAAACATTTACATTTGCTATTGGTGCTCCAAAAATAATTTATTCTGTCTTTACAAAACAACCTAAGCAGGTTTTAATCTGACTTCTAATTCTAAAGTGCTACCTATTGAAAACTAAATACAATAAAAATTTGTAATCAACGTCTTAGAGCAGTTGTGATTATCTTAATATAAAATTACATTCCAAACCTTGTCATGATTTTCTTTATAGCAAAACTATTTTGTAACATCATAATGCATTACGTTCTGGTTCCTAGATCCTTTTATAAAACAAACACTTTTAACAAAAATATGGTCAGCATTTAATATAGAGTGATGAAGAAGTTTGCTGAGCATTATGAGACTTAGAAACTTCAGCATGAGGAAGAATTATCTCATATCACATTTAAGCAGAGACATTTTTAGGACTTAGGAGAAAAACATGCTGATCAGTTCATGTAATTAGGAATTCAAGTAACACTGAGATTTTAGATAAGCTAATAACATTAGAGTAAGATTTTGTCCTTTCTTTTCTTTTCTTTTTTCTGTTCATCTTAGAAAAGCATGTTTCCAGCTTTGGGGGACAGAACTCACACTGACATTCTGTGTAAACCTGCTGATGTTTACTTTACAAAGACTGAATTAATATTGGGAAAACTAAAAGCAGTAATTAATAAGCTTCAAAATGTTCAGAATATGTTACTAATTGCCACTATGTAAATCACTACAACGGTTACATCCTGAATCCTATGGGATGCTGTTTGAATCTTTTTTTTACTTTTAGTTTGTTTTTGAAACAGTTAAGTTGAAAAACCACCATTTATGATTTGTAAAGATTCAGCCAACAGTGAATCTACAGATGTTATTTCAAATATTAGAAATCAGTTTCTTCATTATGACTATATTCTCTGTTAAGGTTGATAAATATGATGTATTAATTGTTTGAATGGAAAATATCAAACATTTCCAGACCAGTTTTATTTTAAGTACAAAGGCTCAGCCTCCTTAATGCAGGACACAATTTGGACCAGGTTTTAATTGCACATTCTGCATTAACAACGTACTAATTATTCTGCTTTAAGTTTCTCTTCACAGATGCTGCTAAACCTGAAACCTTTTCTAAAGGAAGACTCACTGTTTGTGCCAAATGTCATAGTAAGGTAGGAAAACTATTAATGGATATTACATAGAGCTCAGCTGCTAATACTTTGGAACTGTTCCCAAATTCAGTGATTTAAAACAAACAGTCTATAGTATTAAGAACTAAATCAGAAGATAGAGACATGTGAAAATTATGTGACTATGTTAGAATAGGTCATGATTCAAATTAATTAAATAGAAACATTCAATAAGAACCTCCTAGTGATTATCTAGGCACAAAGTACAATGTAAGATTAACATGTGTACCTGTAAACTATATGGAATATAAATATTAGAGAATGCAAAAGAAGCTGCTAAAAGTAAATAAATCAGGAAAACTTAAATTAAGACTGTCTACAACATAACATAAAAAAAAAAAAATAAATCAGCAGAAGCCTATGAAGTATTTAAAGACAAAAAATTTCCATAAATTAGAGATTCTAAGAGATTCTATGAATCCTTAAATAATGCACTAGATGTACCTCTGAAAAATGTTAAGTAAAACTAAGAAATCAACATTCAGACTAGTTTTACAATAATAAACCAGGATGTTTATTTAAGTTAGACTTTCTCTCCTCAGCATCAGGACTAGCTGTTTACTCAATAAGATACAGAAATAGAGAATAATGTTTGAAATGTTTTTGTACAAAATGTTACTTGGATTTTGAATAAAACTCTTACATCCTAAAGTGAGAGCAACATGTATTTAATTCAATATATGAGCTTGAAACAGAACAAAGAAGCAGATCTGGTTCAAGAAGTGAAGAACCGATTATATTAATAGATGTGAGAGGTTAGTTATGCTTTAGATTACATGAGATGATTCTACGTGAAGCGTAGAATGAAAACTGTTTACTGCACTAAAGATTAATATAGAGACAGATCAGAATCCTAAATGCAGATGACAAAAGACTTAAAACAGATTATAGGCTAAAACAGACTAAATACAGTTCTAGCTCAAAGCCAAATAAAGTATGTTAATACTTACTCTAATATCTTTGTGTTTCGAAAGACTTTTTTTCTGTCCGTCTCTCTCTTGCTTGCTCCATGGAGAGAGGAAAAGTCACTCTGCATTCCAGTCTGATTAAGCAACTTCTGTGCAGTGCTGCACACACTCTTTCCAAGTCCACAGGAAAACAACCTTTTATTTTTTCTAGCTTGGCATAGAACCACAAGAGTGATTAAGTTTAAAGTGGACACACTAACTTGTTTATGAATATCCAAGACGAAACGTACAACCTTAAAAGGGTTACATTCCTGGTTATCTGTACCGAGCCAACTAATATCTAACAGAATAAACATTATAAATAAGTAAAAGTAAAAATGTATCTCTGCAGAGTTTGCAAGATCAAGGATTAGTTTAATTTAGAAATCAGACTTTACACAAATAAGATGAAAAGTTAATCATAATTTCGGTCTCCAATACGTAACGCAGATTGTCACACATGTTCTTAATACATTTCTAACAGTAAAACACTGAATAAAAACAGGCTTTACAACTGGAAAAGCACCTTAAGATTTGAATTCAGGAATATTATGTAAGTGTGAGATTATGTGATCCAAGTGTATAAACTGTCCGATAAATCCTAGATCTAGATGCATTGACAAATGTTGTTATAAAGCACAGAAAGCCAGAATGCAGATTGTATTTAAAGATAATGTAGGATGGCACTCAACTTGCTTCCAGAGGAAAAAGGATTTTTGCTTTTATTCTCATTATTACTATGCTGCTAAAATCTTTAGTACTTCTTACTACTCTTGTGCATGAAAACCCTGGTTAACAAAATTGGAACAGAAGGCTAAGATAATAAGGAACAATATTTTCAGTGTTTAAAATTTTTTAGAGCAAGGATCACCAAATTGCCCCGAGATGATGCCTCCACCCTGTGACAAAATGGCTGAGCCTAGGTACGCTATGGAGCCTGAGAAGAACACCTGAGAGCGGTTTGACTATATTATTTCTTGTTTTTTCTTTCATAATCTAATTCCCATGTAAGAGGAACCTGTTTAAGGGCCGCATTGTAAATTCAAATTATTATTTTACTCATGTTTTTTGTTTTCTTTCCTTGTGTCATTAACATATAATTGGGGATTGATGCACTTCGAGGAAAAGGACCCAGGAACTCTGTGATGAGAAGGACCTTACAGAGGAATAGAAAAGGTGATGAAGTGTTTGACTGTATTTATCTCACACTTAGCTGTGTTAACTGATTGTGGAGCGATTTTAAGCTGTCAAATTGGCAGCACAGTAGCTTTGGACTGCCATTCTCTTTGAGTAAAGTTTTCTCCTGTTTTTGGGATTTTAGGAAGGTGTGATGATTATAATTTATTTCCTGTGTCTTTGAACGAACAGGTAAGATGATCCAACAAAAGATAGACTTTTTGTTTGTTGTTTTGGCCTGAGGTCCAATCTGAAGTCCTACAATCGTGTTACAAATGATTTATTTCATTATTATCAGAAAGGTTAATTCTCTGAGATTTAAATTTTACAGATTATTGGAGGATATTTTTGGAAATATTAATAATTGCAGATAAGAGAGAAGATACACCAAGAGACAATGGGACTTTACTGCAACAATCAAAAGTTCTCTTATTTTAATTTGAACATTAATTACAGAAACTGGACTCATGAAGAACAGGATGTGTTACATCTCTAGATTTCGTTTCAAGATACTGGTCAGTTTTTCTTTCCTCTCAGGTTCACATCTGATAGTGAGATTTAAGGACACTGGGACAAGGACTGCCCTTACTCTGGATCAGCATAAGCCATGGACACATGAACGATATGCGAGGCCCAGGGGACCAGGACAAGGAGCAGACTGACTGAACTCAAATAATAAGGGAGGTACATCAAAGAGTAATGAAAGGACAAGAGGACCAGCGAACTCTAGGCTACACGTCGAAAGAATGCAACTCCAAGGAGCCACCAGGAGATGGATGACCGACAGGATCATTTCATCACAGGGGGGAATGGGATCCCTCTCCAATTGAATTAGATAAGCCCAACACTACGTACTACAATAGGATTGGAATAGAATATGAATATTATTATTTTCTATGATTAGTTGATATTTGCTGATAAGAACACTAATTGTGGTTTTTCTGTCTTACTCATTTTGAGGATGGGATTGTAAAGACCGGTGACCCCAGGCATAAGACTGCAAACCTTTGACTTCTGCCTGCAAAATACTAAAGGCGGGAACCGTTGATCCTGTGTTCATGCCTTTAAAGGACAGAGCCCTGAAGTGAAAGAACTATATTTTTGATTTTTTCAACAGGAAAGAAGACAACACAATTATCGATTATTCTTGTATTCTGCAAATATAAACCTGATATGATTGTAACATGCCATTGCTTTGCATTATAACCTGCATTACTGTTTTATTATTTCACATTGTGAACCATCCATAGCAGGCTGTTTAGAGGAGTACTGACTGACTGACTTCTGACTGACTTTTATTATTAATTATGATATTCAGTAATGGTTAGTTAATGGTTTTTCATTTAAAGGTTTGTATCCCCCAACTTCCATCGATATCAGGCTGTCGGGTGGATTTGAATAAAAGTTGTTTTCAGCAAGACTTTTCTACACACACCTGTCATGGTGTTTCACGAGTTCAGTGAAGATTATTCACGCGGCGGCACATCGCATATGAAACAAGGAACAACTTAATACTGCTAGACCAGACTACAGGGGGAATGTAGTAACGAGATTTGCTTGTCTTAAATATCCAGAATCAGAATAATACGCTGGGCCTATACTTGCAAACGCCAAGGCGGCATGCGGAGTTCAGGGGTATGAGTCTGCAGCAAGTCTGCTAATAGCGGGCGCAGCTTGCTTCCAAACAAGGGAACAGTTGGTACTTTCAACGTTATGACAGTCGCATTTCTTACGGGCCTTATACTCACTTAACAACACAAGGATTGCAACACTCAGGGAGTCTACAAGCTGCAGGAGTCTTGTCTCTGAGATCTTGGCAAAACAGAGGTTCTTACTGGCTTTGACTTCGCGCTACTTGCCAATGTCCTGAGCCAAGAACTTGGGAAGGTTCTTCCAAGAAGCGTCCAGTAAAATTAGCACATTACCATCCCACACAGTCGCACGTTGTAGGAGCCTATAAAAGGAGGACACGCCCTCAATGGATTGAAGGTGGGGGAGAGAGCTACATATGTGAAAGGGAGGACATAGCGCTGAATGTATAAAGTGTTTAAGACAGCTGTATAGTTGGTTTTGTAAATAAATGCTTCTCCGGTGGGTGATGACGGAATGATGTGAATCGTCGGCCTTCTTTCTATCATAAGAGAATTCTCTACCTAATGAAAGCCTACGATTTAGCCGGGCAGGAGGCGATAAAGTGACCACTCTCACCACAGTAGATGCAAAGTTTGCCCAAAACGCCGTCTTTGTCTTTCCTCTGGGGTGAGCCTAGTGTGCCCCACCTGCATTGGTTCAAAATCCCTTTCGTCCGGAATGAGAGGCCTGAACAGGCAAAGGTAGAGACTGGGTTTTAGATCTTGGTTTAGACAACTGTTCTGTGGGAGCAGAAAAATTTTCACATTATTTAGAGGCGGGGGCAGAGGAAAAAGAACACAGATTTCTAGACTTGGAGCTGTTTCTGGCTCGGATTCTGTTGTCCAATTTTATAGATCCAAACGGATTAATTCTTCCCAGGAAGTGTTTTGCAGGTTAGAGTCAGAGGTTGCTAGATTCAGAATCTCATTATTAGCTTCGTTCAGTAGCCATAGAATGAGCCCCTTTAAAGCCAGCCGGTTTCCAACACGGAAGCTGCGCTTAACCCGAAGTTAATGAGAGAACCCGCCACTGAAGAACTTCCCTGTTTAAAATTCAAAAAGAACGCCGAGAGTCGTCGCTTTGATCTCATTTCTTTGGCTTGAATACTTGAGAAAAATTCAGCAGATAAAATCGGCGTGTATGACATTTTACGGAAGACTGCGTCAGGGAACAGGGGAATCTTTGGCTACGACGTGACCCATTCTGAGGACTCTTCTGCGGTCAATAGGAGTGGACAAAATAAAGGTTATTTTAACGTATTGATCTGTGGGAAATTACTGCCAGGAGAGTTTTAGAAAAAATTAAATGGCATTGAAACAAAAATCACTTGGCAGGGTCCCTTATTATTACTGCAGAAAACTTTTCGAGGAGTCTTGGGCGGAACTCTGGCTGATATTCGTCACTGTCGGTGACCCCGGAGAAGGCAGAACTGGACCCGAAAATGGGCTTTGTTCAACTGGCGTGTTGTTAGCTCTGTTCAAGCGGGTTAGCATAGTTTTTGACTACATGGTTTTGTAACTCAATGCGGGCGTTTAACTCACTGAGAGCTTGAACATGTCCATGGATTTGAGCCTCCCGCACCTCCAATAGGCGACGGAGGTGTTCTCGCTGGAGGGCTTGTGTTTGGCAGTGTTCAAATAATGATGGGGTCTCACTAGTGAGACCCAATATATGCAGAACACCACGGAAACTGAAACAGGCTGCGAGGGTTTGGCTAATGTTTATTGAATGTGCCCTTAAGCGGCGAGTATAATCACTGGCGGGGTTTAACAGTTCAGGCCTGGGAAGCAGTTCACTGGAGTCTGTACGTGGGAGACAGTTCGGATTAGCGTTTGCTCCAGAAGGAGTTTGATTCAGACGGTTTACCGGGTGCCGTTTACCTTGAGGTTCTTGGTTAAAGCCTTGGGAGGGAAACTGTTGGGTCCGGCGGATGGTTTGGACTGGCAGGGTCGTTAACTGCTTCAGCGTCTTACTTCTTTGAGAGAGAGCTGACCTTGGCTTTGAGGATTTCCAGCTCTTGGTCCAGAGCTGCATAGGAATCAGGAGGAGGTTTGGCTCAGAGGGCAGGCTCGGCAGGTTAAGCTCTTCCAGAGCTTCACAGGAGAAAAACAGGTTTCCTTTAAAACAGAGACAAAGGTTAGAATCTAGTCTGGATTCAAAGGTCAACGAAGGTTCTCAGAGATACTAGGCTTAGGTGCTAACCAACTGGATTAAACACTGCGGCGTTGAGGCAAGGTCTGAAGACAGCTTAAATACTGTGGATCCTCTGATGATGGGATGAGCTTCAGCTGTGCAGGAGGCTCGGCTCAGGAGGATCCATGGCGGACTCTGCTGGAGGAAGGTGGTACTTCTCCAGCTCCCAACACAGATCTTTAAGGGTTTTATTGAAAAACTTAACGAAAGGGGATTCTGCAACAGCAGACCGAAGCTCAGCACAGGGAGCCGGAACCAGGGAACGTCTAAGGGAATGAGAAGGTCGGTTAACCAGGGACGAAGCAGAGAAATGTACAGCTGGACGAACGCTTACCTCAGAGCGGGGAAAGCCGAACCGGGGAGAAGGCGGGTAGGACTCAATGCTTGCCTGAAGGTGGAAAAGGCGATCGTGCAGGTGACCAGAGAGCTGAAGCCAGAGAGGGTCAGAGCAGCACCGGGAAAATCCAGGGATCCAGAAAAGCGGGAGGAAGCTGATGGAAGTCTGTGAGGGTGATGGGACCAGTGGGGGGAACCGATTCGGATTGAACCGGGGAAACCACTCAGAGGAATCCACCACGAGAGGGATAACTTGGACTCGAGAGGAAGGATCAGAACATGAGGGGTTACCTGGGAGATAAAAAGGTAAGATTGGTTACTCAAAAGAGCTTAGAAGGCTAGAGACCGTGGTAGATTTGCATACCACTACGGTAACACTCAGGCGTCCTCCCGCTGTCTGAGCGCAGTTCTTATAGTGCGCCGCGGTGCTCCAGAACCACCTGCAGGTGTGCGAGCACCAATCAGTCAACCTGGAACACCTGTGGAGAAGGCAGAGGCAGCAGAGTCCTGACAGCTGGAGATCAGCCTGTTTTCCAGGGATGGATCATGTTTATTCAGCAATTGACTGAGGCTGGATGTGCTTTCGACTCTTAGATCCTCTGACATTGGGGACTGGGCTCAGGAACTTACAGTATGCCCCGCTTGGCTGTAATGTTTCCTGGGGACGGGGCGTGGCTGGACGACACATTTATCTATGCCTCTTTTCTATGTCTGTCTCCTTGAACAGTGAATCCTCAACGAATGGGGGCAGGAGCTACGGACCTGGGGATTTCTGCATGCTGGAAAGGTTCGACTTCACGCGTTTAAGGGGTTTCATCTCACTGTCGCTACAAAGCGTGCCCAGTGTGAGGATTGTATTTGGGATCGAATATGAGTTCAATACGAGATGGAACTGGTTTTCATACAGGATAGGAAAACTTTGAATCGGGATGGCGTGTATACGGTCTGGATTTGAGACAGCAAAATACTTACATGACATGTATTTGTGAATTTGGCGCTATATAAATAAACTGAAGAAGTGAACAAGGATTACGCGAATTGAAACCTAAAAAAATAATCTTAAAAAAGAATTTTGAAGGAACTTACTCTGAAGGGGAATTTTGAGCAACAGCTGATAAAGCAAGGTGCACCGTTTCACAAAGCTCCCTAAAAAATAGAATTAATAACAATTAATTTGTAAATATTTTCATGTCAAACATTTATTAAAGTTTATTTTTTCTATTACTGTTATTCAGTGTATGTTAAGATCGTAATGAATCTCTTATGCTTTGTAGAGATTTAACCTACAGTATAAGCTATAACATTTTAGTGATAATGTGGAAAACAATGTGTAATTCTAATTAGAATTTAAATAAAAGTAATTGCTGTAACCAGTGTGTGATGATAACCCTCAAATGGAAACATTACATTGTCACTGTCTTTAGCTAATAATGAGTTAAAAGCATTAACCTCTAATCAGCGATAAAGTTGTTTGAATTTAACTGCAGCTCATTTAGCATCGATGTCTTAGCTAAAGGTTTTCTCAGTTTCTTATCAACCACATCAGATTCTTTTGCACCTAGAAGTGGTTCTCCCTGAGCTCACTGAGCTACGCTGTGGTGAGGCGAGTGGTTAGGAAGTTAGATACTGATCAAAATGCAACAGCAAAGTGAAAGCAGCAAACATTTTAAGAAAATATGCTTTTAGCTTTATGCTTATGAGGCCCATTTAGGATTATTCTCACATTGGTCCATGCTTATAGATAAACATAAACTAAATCCACTTATCTGTTGAAATACTCAGAAATTTTGAATTTTTTCCAATTCTTTCCAGAAATAAATTAAGTTAATTTCTCAGCTTTAAAATAATTTGAAGGGTATGAAACATTTTAAATTAATAACTTTTAATATTGTTAATATTGTTAATTACTCTGTATTTTCAGTTTCTAAACTCCTAAAAGAAGTCAGTCAGTTTAGCTGGTAATTAGGGATGGGATACTTGTTACAAAAAGAAGAAAAAAAGCAACTTTGAAGGTATGAAAGAAAAGGTTTTAGACAATATGTTCTATATTTTTTAGTCGTATTAGTCTTTGCATAAAAAAATATTTTTGTTGACAGCAAAATTCTACTTTAAGGAATCCCCCATAGTTGTTACTGCTGACGATTGAGGAAATGTAAATATGTACAGGTATCTCAAATTATTCTTGTTCTCATCTATTAATGATGAAAAATACACTGCTCCATCTTTAAGAGTGTTTATTTCTCAATGTACTATTTTCCAAATTAAAGCGGTAAAGAAATAAAACAATAGGATACCAAAATGTGTAAGCTATTTCTGTATTGAAAGATTTAAACTTACACAAATATATATCAAAAACTGGATGGGTTCACAGCAGGGAAAAAACTGAAAGCAGCAATTTCAGACATTTAAAAAAATATTTTTCTAGCACTGTGTTAACGGAAAGCAATGCAAAATGAAATATTTTGATGTTAACAAAAAAGTGTAAAAATGAACAACACAAATATTACAAACAAAATATATGCCTTAATATCAAAATGTTGAAAGGAAACCATGGGAAATGTATATTAAATAGAGCTATCATAGGAAAATCATATCATACATTAAAAAAATACTTTTTTGTGACCTTTTGTAATAAATTTAGTACAAAAAATGTAAGAACTTTGTCCGTTTTATTGTGGTAAAAATAAGGCTGTGTGTTTTCCTCTAATGGCTTTGTTCTTTGAATTTCTAAAATACTCTAGACTGTTGACTATGAATATGCATTGAAAAATCTACCTTTTGCTTTGTACATTTGATAATAATATTGTATTGTATAATAATTGATATAATTCTAGAAATAGGCCCATTACAAGAGATTTTATTCTTCATTTTCTCCCTTTGCTTCTGTGTGAGCTCTCTGCTCAATGCCGTCAATCAGTCAGTCAGTCAGTCAGACTGCCGTTATGATGCTGTCATTTCCAGCAGGGTTTTCAGTCCTGCAGCAGCAAAGACACATGAAACCTTTACACATGAAAATAAATGGAAAGAAGTCAAAAATAAAACTGGTCATATACAGAGATGTACTCATGAAATGGTATCTCTGTAAGTAATTGGGACGGGGACCTTGAAAGGACGTACACCAAAGGACTGTTGAAAAGATTGTCACAAAGTAGGAAATCATCAGGACAGCTAGAAGCAGTTTTGCATTTTCCTGTCCCTGAAAATGAAATATTTTTATCTTTTGATTTGAGAAAATAAAGTAAACAGACTATACAAAAACTGGGGCAGGCAGGAGCAAAAGGATTAGGTAGGATAATTCCTGTGCAAGTAAAATGGATAGAGAGACGAAAACAATACAAAGCACCCAGACCAAAACGCTGACAATCACAAAACCTTTAGTTTGTGTGATGCAGTTTGACGTCGGGCAGGAGATGGAGAAATATCTGCAACAAAAGACAGAAAAACAAACTAAATACTGAATAAAACACATGTACCCAAATCGCTGGGTGCTTCAGTATTTCAAAAGTCTGTACCTCTCCAGAGCGATGATCATCCTGAAGCAAAGACTGACCAAGGCACATATGGAAAAGATCCATACAGCAGGGCTATACATATACAAATGTAGAGTTTGTGGAGGAAGAGCAATCAGAATAATGAGCTGAATTAGATTCGAAAAGAGGAGGTTCATGTAGTAGGACACAGGACCAAGATCCAACCTCACCTGCAGACACATTCACAGGAAATTAAAAACATATAGTAATTATGGAATATAATGATCCCATTAAATTCTCTGACACGTTATAAGGTGATCACAGTTTTATACTTACCAGGAAGCACAAAGCGATGAGCAAGAAAGTGACAGGAAGGCAGACTCTAATGTTGATCCAAGTAATCGCTGCAAGGTAATTGGAAAATAGGTCCAACTTTTGATGATTCGAGGCGATAACTCTTCCTTATGAAGACCACCCTGTTGGACGTAACATTTTAATGTTTTTATACAAGACAATTTGGATATCAAATTACTGTGAATAATTCTAAGAAATTGATTGAAAGTTTTCTTTTTTCCAAATTCCACTAAAAAAGCAGTTTACGTAGAAAAAGCGGAAAGAAAAAAAATGGGCAACTAATTATGAATAAAAAAAAGCAATCATAAAAACATGCTGGTTGGTTTTTTTTTTCGGTTACCAATTTCTCTACAGTGTGACACCATGGGCTGTTAATATCGATTTTAAAAGATTATAAGCACTATTTACCTGTATGAACAAAGACCTGCTTTTCTGGGTGTTTTAGCGTGAAGATTGTTTTTCTTTTTTTTTGTTTAAAAAACAGACTTTTTGTGTTGTTTGCTTCTGTGCCTTACAAACAAGAGCACATTTCACATTGCCATTCAAGTGAAAAAGGCTGCAAGTCATTGGCCATCAATAAGCAACAATCTACAAAAAAAAGACACTGCATGAAAAGTGAGATTTTCGTCCCCGTAAACTCCCAAGCAGATCTCCCTGATTTTCATCAGTTTCCGGCAATTTGTACAACCCGTGCTTGTCAGCGTTTGTGCGTGCCACAAATTGTGAGAAAGCGGACTCTGGCGTATGTGGAGCGCATCAGCTGTACTAATGGCCTAATTAGCATATGAATGCAGCAAACCCACCGGGCTGGCCAGGTCTGGCTTGAATAACCTAGTCAGTGTTGGCTGAAACCACTATTCTCAAACAAGGTGAAATCGCTCGTGATTGGCAGCAAAACCACCCGTGGCCACGCCAGGCTTTAATTTTCTTACTGAGTATTGGGACGGAACCACTTCTTTTTAAACACAGTAAAGTAAACTCGTGATTGGTTGGCATATATATATATTTACATATATATATATATATATATATATATATATATATATTTATTCATTCATATATTCATTCATATATTTATTCATTCATATGCTGTGTATTTATGTTATCCTACACTACTACACAATTATTAGGCTACCATCAAGGACATGAATGAATTTATACAGGAAATGAACATTTGCCAGGAAGCTGTTTATGCAAAGAAAGAGCTTTATTAAAACACACACAACTATATACAATGCGTATCCAAACACATGCGTATCTAAAAATTTCAAGTCCGTGAACGGTCCGTTTGCTTCCTCGGGGTTTGGAGGTAACTGGCAGCATTCCCTCCGAGGCAGGTCCGATGTGCAGACGCCTACAATGTGCGTGGCCCTGCATCGCTTCTAACCGGGACTGCACCGGCATCGCTTCTAATCCGGGACTGTAAAGCGAACAACATTCTAGAGACACCGCCAACGGCGCCAGATCTTATTACGTCGGAGAGATCCGAGCCCGGTGGTGCGGACTTTTCAAGTTCCACTTCCTCATCTGCTGGCACACTCTGAATCGCAGCGAATCAGCACACTGCGTATGGACACAACACATCTATCAATGCACCTGAAAAATAGTCACCAAATAAAGTCTTACCCTATTTCTTCTAGCCCGACTCCGAGCAGATTGCTTGGCAGCCTCCGCACGCAGCGTGTTGGCTGGCTGCGTATATCTGAAGCTCCTGCGTGCACGTCTCAAAAATACGTCTTACAGGCAGCTGGAAAACAATTAAATGAGAGTGGTATGAATAAAAAATCAAACGCAAGTCACAGTAACAAGGAAGGAGAAAACATTAAAACAAGTCACTTACACACAATGTCGTCTTTATCAACATCGTGCAAATCTGGACTTGCTGATATGGCTCCGAGCAAATAGGAGGTCACCGCCTCATTGTGAGGCGACAGTAGTCTGTGAAAACAAAATGTACAGCTATGATCGGTATCCATCCGTATCCATTTCCTTTTACCGCAGAATGAAAGCATATTCTTTAAATCTTACCCTTGCTCCGGTTCATAGCGCCTGCAATTAGTCTCCGAGTTGTGAAGACGGCGTACTGCTTCCTGTGAATCACAAAAAATGCTCTTCTTCTTCTTCGTGTGGGAGGAGTGTGAGTGGAGAAGCGGAAGAGAGAGAGCGTGAGAAAACTGTTTGAGTGGTTTTTCTTACTTTTTTCTATCCTTTTTTCACTGGGTGTATGTAAGTATTGTGCATTTAATTGTGTTTTTTGTTGTTTAATAGTTGTTGGTGGTTTTTGTGGGTTGTGGGGCCGTCGGGTTCTGCCCGGCGGCAGTCGGCGTCTCTGCACGCCATGGTGGTGGTGGGGAGTGCGGGAGGTTTCTCCACGCTGACACGGAAGAACGGCATCAAGGTGGGTGCCGGTTCTCCGTGCAGCGTGGAGGAAGTGTGTCTGGCTGTGGGGGAGGTTGTTGGACATGGGTCCATTAAGTCGGCAGCTCGCATGAGTGGAGCTGTCGTCTTGTTTGTGGAGAAAGTGGAGCAGGCTCAGCGGCTGGTGGAAGCAGGCATCTCTGTCAATGGGTTGTTTCTGCAAGTTTCCCCATTGACACTGCCTGCAACCAGAGTCACTCTGTCAAACGTCCCTCCGTTCATCAGTGACGAGTTCCTGATTAAAGAACTGTCTCGGCACGGTAAGGTGGTTTCACCCATTAAAAAGGTGATGTCGGGGTGTAAATCACCTTTATTAAAACATGTTGTCTCCCATAGGAGACAACTGTTCATGATATTAAACAAGCGTGATGAGGAACTCAATCTGCGCTTTCATGTTAGATTGGATGGATTTGACTACATGCTTTTTGCAACCTCCTCTAACATGAAGTGCTTTGGTTGTGGACAGGAGGGACACGTTATTAAAGTGTGCCCTGATGGGGCCGGGCGGAGACCCGCTGCTGCTGAGCAGATGGGGCCTCCGCCTAGTGTGCTGCTGCTGCTGCGGCGGGGGAACCCGCCGCTGCTGCGGTGGAGGGAGGAGGGAGCCCGCCGCTGCTGCGGTGGAGGAGGGACCCCCGCTGCTGCTGCGGCGGGGGCGGGGGCCCGCCGCTGCTGCGTCGGAGGGGCCCGCTGCTGCTGCTGCGGCGGGGGTTGCCGCGGTGGTGTCGGAGGGACGTGCGGCGGCTGCGGAGGAGCCAATGGTGGAGGAGCCTGCTCCAGGTATTGTTGAGGCGTCAGTCATTAAGACAGTAAAATCTGTAAAGATGATTGTGTGTGTGAGGAAGGATGGGAGCACGGTGCTGAGTGGTGATGGGGTGAATGGTGGTGAGGGTGAGAGCGCAGGTGGGGAGAGAGACGGTGTGCAGGGAGAGCAGGAGGAGGTGAAGGGTGATGAGGGCTATTTGGCGTGTGGAGTTCAGGGAGAGAAAGGTGAGGTGGAGGTTAGAGGACAGGTTGAAGGTTCAACTGAAAACAGCGTGGAGTTGTTTTGTGGAGGTGGTGTGGAGGGAGAGAGGGGTGAAGCAGAGGAGGTGATGGAGCTGGAGGCTTCTGCACCTAAAAGAAAAAGTAAAAGGAAGAATGTGGTGGCTGCTGCACAAGCCAGCAAGCTGGCCAGCAAACAGGCCAGCCAGCAGGCTGCAGAGAAAGAGGAAGAGTCAGACAGCAGCGATGCTGAGAGCTGGGTCTCTGACACCAGTGAGCTCTCTGTGTCACAGTCCAGCGATAAGGAGCCTTTATACCCCGCAGAATCTTTTAGGGATTTTTTAGTGAATACAAAAGGTTTTAAGGGATTAAAAATAGAGGCATATTTTCCTAATTTAAGATTATTTTATTCATCTGCAAGACATCACATCAGCAACAAGGGGTCATCAGGTTTAACTGATAGACAGATCTTTAGATTAAGGAAAATAATGTCCAAAGTCAGAAAACAGCTTTAATGATGCACAACAGCTTTTTATTACTTTTTATAGTTTTTTGGTGTGTTTTTTTTAGCTTCTTACCCATTATGGATTCTTTTAAAATAGCATCTTTGAATCTTAACGGGGCGAGGGAGGCTGAAAAACGTGCTTTAATTTATCAAACCTTAAAACAAAAAAGAATCGATGTTGTGTTTTTACAAGAAACCCATAGTGATATTTTAACTGAAGCAGACTGGAGTAGAGAGTGGAGGGGGGAGGTCATCTTGAGCCACGGCACCTCCCAGAGTGCTGGGGTGGGGATTCTTTTCTCCAGAACCTTCACCCCACTTTCTACAGAAGTTGAGCACGTCATTCAGGGGAGGTGTCTTTTAGTCAAAGCAAAGTTTGATCTTTTTAGCATCGTTTTTATCAATATTTATGCACCTATTACCAATGCAGAGAAAAAGCGTTTTTTTGAAAAAATTGGGGAAAGGTTGGGTGATTGTGGGTGTGATGATTATGTTTTTTTAGGCGGGGATTTTAACTGTACCGAAAATGAGCTTTTAGACCGCAATCATCCAGAGCCGCATCCAGCGGCCCAACACGCTCTGCGGCAGCTGGTCTTGTCTCACGGCCTGGTGGATGTATGGAGGAGGATGCACGCTGGCTCCAGGCAGTACACATGGTCCCACATCAATGAAAACAGAATCTCTTTAGCTCGGCTTGATCGTATTTATTGTTTTAAACACCATTTTAACGTGTTTAAGGCATGCCAGATTTTACCGGTGGCTTTTACGGATCACTCGTTGCTTTTAGGTAGTGTTTTTATTAGAAACATTTTACCAAGAAGCGCTTACTGGCATTTTAACTCTGCTTTAACTCACGATCGAGGTTTTAAGGAGACTTTAAGTTATTTTTGGACTGGTTTTAGACAGAGAAAGTCAGATTTTACCTCTCTTAGACAGTGGTGGGACTATGGGAAAGTTCAGATAAAACTGCTGAGTCAACAGCATACTCTCAACGTCACTCGTGACATTACCAGATCTATCAGAGATCTGGAGATGAACATCGTGGACTTAGAGCAACTCAGCGGATCCACAGGAAATCGAGAGCACATTGAAGCTCTCAAAACTAAACGGCTAGCGTTAGCCAACCTGCTGGAGTCAAAAGTCCAAGGCGCATTGGTCAGATCTCGGGTCCAGAACATCACAGAGATGGATGCTCCCTCTAGCTTTTTTTTCAGCCTGGAGAGGAAGCACGGTCAGAGGAAGCTGATCCACTCTTTGCTGTCGGACACGGGGCAACAACTGAGCGAACCGGGTCAGATCAGGGAGAGGGCTGTGGGTTTTTACCGTTCTCTGTTCCGGAGCGAATACAAAGAGAACGAGGATCTGTTCCGGGAGTTCTGCACAGAACTACCCCAGGTCTCTGAGGAGACCAACACCGAGCTGGAGCGTCCCCTGGAGCTCCAGGAACTCCACACAGCCCTCCTCGGCATGCAGGGCCAGAGGTCCCCTGGCATTGATGGACTCACCGTCGAGTTCTTCAAGGCCTATTGGGACCTTCTGGGAAAAGACCTGCTAGACGTCTGCAGGGAGAGTCTGGTCGCCGGTTCGCTCCCCTTGTCTTGCCGCAGGGCGGTCATCACCCTGCTCCCCAAAAAGGGCAACCTGCAAGACGTCAAGAACTGGCGCCCCGTGTCCCTCCTCTGTACCGATTACAAGATCCTCTCCAAGGCTCTGGCGGTGAGGCTGGGAAAAGCTATGGAGCAGGTCATCCACCGAGATCAGACCTACTGCGTCCCCGGCAGGTCCATGGTAGACAACGTCTACCTGATTCGGGATGTTTTGGAGGTCTCCGGTTCATTGGGTTTACAAGTCGGCTTGATTTCATTAGATCAAGAAAAGGCGTTTGACCGCGTTGAGCACGGCTTCCTCTGGAAAACCATGAGGGGGTTTGGGTTCAGCGAGGGTCTCATCGCCAAGATCCAGGTACTGTACAGTGGCATAGAGAGTGTGCTGAAGATCAACGGTAGCCTGTGTGCTCCTTTTAGGGTGTGTAGAGGCGTCCGACAGGGCTGCGCGCTCTCGGGGATGCTCTACGCGCTCTCCCTGGAACCCCTCCTTCAGAAAATACGTTCGAGTGTTTACGGTCTGGTTTTACCTGGTTTTACTAATCATATGGTTTTATCTGCCTACGCTGACGACGTTGTTGTTTTTATTAAGGATCAACGGGACGTCAGCCTTTTAACCGAGGTAACTGAAAAGTTTTCAGTCTTGTCCGCCGCGAGGGTGAACTGGGCAAAGAGCGAAGCCCTGGCCGTCGGACAGTGGTCCGTCAGGCTCCCAGTTCTCCCTCAAGGTCTGGTGTGGAAGAAAGATGGTTTTAAGTACCTTGGTGTGTTTTTAGGCAGTGAAGCTTTTTTAAAGAAAAACTGGGAGGAAGTAGAAGGAAAAATAAAAACCAGGTTGGAAAAATGGAAGTGGTTGCACTCCCAGATGTCCTATAGGGGCAGAGTACTGGTTTTAAATAATCTTATCGCTTCACAGCTGTGGCACAAACTCTCTGTTTTAGACCCACCCTCTGACCTTCTTGTAAAAATACAGTCAGAGATGGTGAATTTTTTCTGGAGCGGTCGACATTGGGTGCCACAGTCTGTTTTGTTTTTACCAAGAGAGGAGGGGGGCCAGGGCCTTGTCCACCTGGCCGCCAGAACAGCCACTTTTCGTTTACAGTTCCTTCAGAAGTTCCTCACAGAAAACCCCGTGTGGAGAGACGTGGCCAGCTGCATTCTGAGACGTGTAAACTCTCTGGGGCTGGATGCTGCTCTGTTTTTAACAGACTTAAGTCTCTTAAAGATAAAAGGGTTACCTCAATTTTATCAAAGTGTTTTTAAATCATGTGCTTTTTTTAAATTGCACAGGTCCAAAACGCATAACTCTCTGCATTGGCTTTTAGAAGAACCGCTGGTGTGTGGAGCGAGGCTGGACGTCCACGACAGCTCCGTGCCTGGCCTTCCCGAGACGCTGTCCAGGTCGGGAGCGGTGACCCTGAGGCATCTGGTGCGGGTCGCCGGGCCGGATTTCTCGGGCGTCGAGGAGGTCCGCTCGCTGCTGGGGGTCCGGTCCGCCAGATTGGCGCGGCGCTTTCTGGAGCGCCTGAAAGAGCGGATGACTGCTGGGGAGAGACGGCTCCTGCAGCTGCACGCCACCGGAAAGCGCCCGCCTGACACGAGTGACCCGTTCCCGGACATGTACATGGATCCAGACTTTGAGGTGGACAGCGGACCCCTACTACAAAATCAGAGGATGGATCTGTGCAAGACGGACCCAAAAACAATATACAGAACTTGCACTAAAGTCCTAAACAGGAGAACTCTCCACAAAAGGGCAACAAATGTCTGGGCAGACAAATTTGGAGGACAAAAACCTCAGTGGAGGACTTTGTACAAGCCTCCCATCAAGAAACGGACTGGTGACCTTCAATGGAGGATACTTCACGGCGCCATTGCTACAAACGCGTTTTTATCTGTCATCAGTCCTGAGGTTTTAAACAAATGTCCTTTTTGCAGTTTGCCCGAGAGTGTGTTTCACGTTTTTATGGATTGTGTACGACTGACTGGTTTTTTCAATTTTTTAATGAACGTTTTTAGCCTTTTTAGTGTGGTTTTTACCCATTCTCTTTTTATCAATGGTGTACATTATAACCGAGCCACTGCCTTCAAATCCAGAATTTTAAATTATTTAATCTCTGAAGCCAAAATGGCCATTTACCTGACACGACGAGACAAACTGCAGGAAGGACCTCAGCTTGATGCGGTGGCTCTGTGGAAGTGTAACATCAAAGCCAGGTTGAGGCTGGAGTTCTGCTTCCACAGAGCCACTGGGGATTTGAAGGGTTTTATACAACTGTGGGGTTTTAACAATGTGTTGTGCACCATTTCTGAGTCAGGAGAGCTGAAATATAACAAGCTGCTTTTATAATGATGTCCTGATGACCTGAGTTTTTTAACTGTTTGTTTGATGAATTCATTGTTAAATAAATGTTTTGTTAAAAATCAAAAATCTTCTTCTTCCTGGCTCCTTAGACCCATCTGTATATACCTGTAGAACTGAATAATATTCTTTACTTAAATGTTGTTTTACTATGATATCAGTTGGTGTATTTTTCCCCCTTTTATTCATTATTTTTGTATTTGTAAATCAATCACTGGTGTAGAAAACATCCAAGGGGAATTGCCGGTATTGGAACAGTTGGGGTTATTACATAATCTTTCAAATTCAAACTGCTTGCCTGTTTCTTTACTACCCATCAAAAGCTTTGTATTTTTGTTTATTTCCGTCATTCCCCATAAACTTTCAGAAGAAGTCTGCCTGGATGATTTTCTTCATGTCCTTTTACACTAGCCCAGCCTCTCATTCTCGGATGAGTCAGCTGGATTTGTTCAAGTGGCGTTTCTCCCTACAATTCAACTGAGGCAATGATACTACTGGGAGGATGATCTAAATGCTCCCACAACAAATCACGTAAAAGCCTGATTTTGTATAACACCTATCTTAATAAGTAAGGTTTTATTCGCAGAACTATAAACTATACTAGCATAAGCTATGTTTGACCTAATCACTGCATAATAAATTCTCTTCAAAGACTGACAGCTTGCTCCCCAATCAGCTCCTGACAAACATCTTAACACATTTATTCCTTTTTTGCATTTTTCTATTAATTTCTGAATATGAACTCCAAAACTTAATTTATAGTCCATCCACACACCTAAATATCTCACTACTTTCACTTGTTCCAGCAGGTAACCGTACATTTTGATATTTAAAGTAGCAGATTTTTGTTGTTTTTTATTTGAAAAGCATATTGCATTACATCCTCCAGCTGTAGAGAGCATCTTGGCGAGATGAACCAGGGTTTCAGCGGATCAGATTAAAAATAATTACAATTCTTTCTTTTTTTTTTTTTTTTTAAATCAAGGCCTTAATTAGTACTAAAATTATTTAAATATGTTTGTCTGCAGTATTTATAATTCTTTAATAAAAAATGCTTATAAAAACAATTTAAGATCAGATCACCATATACTTCGCTCAGAATCTCCTCATATATATGTGAGAGTGTGTGGTTAGCCATTGTGTATATATATATACAAGGAATCATACTGGGGCTTTAATGCTGGCTCCTGTCCCCGTAGCTTTTCACATATACACTAATACAGACAGTCATAGGAACTCTTGCTTACAGCTCCTTAAGAATAATTTTCATGTAGCACTAAAATAGCATTAAATTACATGGTCACTTGTTGATGGCACTTAAAATTGTTTCTAATAGCATTAAGATAGCATTAAATTACAGTCAGTCATTCCTGTATGAACCCTGTGAGCGCTTAAATTAATATGACATATTAAAATCACACCATCATCCAGCATATGTTCAGTTTCTGCCCAAATATATATATATATATATATATATATATATATATATATATATATATATATTTATATATATATATATATATATATTTATATATATTTTGGGATAGATGGTTAATTAAGGATCATTTCTTCAAAACAGTCTCAAACTTTTCATTCATGTGACGTTAGGCATTTTGAGTGGATTTGATTAAAAGTTTAAGTCCCCTCTGTATAAAATAAATATTTTTGATGGTGGATATGAAATCTGCTTTCCTCGTTGGTGAATAACCAATAGTTTGGATCAAATCATTTAAATAAACGATTAGGTAGTTAGATTGTTTTTTTGTATATATAGAAGGTTGTGCTATAATTTCTAAAGATCACCCTTTGAATCTGTTGCTGCCTTCATATTTGTAATTTGGCGAACCGGAATACAGCCGATGTTCTTTTCCTGTTTGAATGCGTTACCAGATTCTAGCGGATCTTGACCTGGCGGGACCTTATGACCACAGTGTACCAATCTTCTGATGGCTACTTCCAACAGGATAATGCACCATGTTATAAAGTGAATCATCTCAGACTCATTTCTTGAAACTTTTCCACTTAAGTAATTGTGAATTGAGCATATTGACAGACAACATTTTATTTTTTATCTTAAATGCAATTTTTTTTAAATAATTACTGCTCTAAATGTATTGCTCTGTCAGCTAAAGATCTGTTTGGTCTCTATACTTTAATTAAATAAATCAATTCAAGCTAAAATGTAAGAGGCTATACTGAGCCTGATCTCTCTTTGTATCAGAGTTTTCTTACCTTTTAGTAAGTGGAACACTGCCTAAGAAAGTCCCGTTATTTTCTGACAATTCACGAGGTTTTTAGAAGCCTGGAAATTGCAGTAAACTGCGCTTAACACAGAGTTTCCCACGACAGAAATCTACAGTGCAGCATATTGGCCGAAAATCCCACTTTTCATGCAGGAGTGAGATGACTGTTACTTGATACCTTGAGCTTAAACAAACAAAAAGAAAATTGCCTTTGTTTAAAATGCTTTTTTATTATAAAAATATTGCTGTGACTTGTTAAGATTAATGTATCTTCATTTCCTATTTAGTTTTGGGAGCTAAATTCTTTTTTATTTTTATAGGAATAAAACAATGAATCAAGAGAAATATGGGAAAAAAAACTTTATTACTGTCTGTAGGGAAATGTTTTAATGTATAATCATTGTAATATGCTTAAACTCGAAAGTAACAATTAAACCATAAACTATGATAGTACTTCACAAAGCAGACTGGCAAAATGAAACTCAAACATAAGAAAAAAAAAAACATTTCTTCAAAGATGGTTGAAGAAAACCTTTTGTGTAAATGTCTACATTATTAAAATAAAAGAACAATAAAACTACAAACAGGCTGTAGCCTACATGGTTCAAAGCTTGTTAAAATCTTTCTAAATATTTAATATTTCTCTGAATCTCCAAAACAAAGTCTCCCTTATCATCCTGGGTCTAGATTCTTCAACTGAACCATAAAATTAATGCTAAACAACATCTAGTATTTCTATACATTTTAAGGCTAATGCGCTCCACAGAAATGCCTGCATTTATAAACACATAATGAAAAATCTAAAATCTTTACGGCAAATATAATCAATGAGTTTCAGAGATTTATTTCTCCTTGGCTTTGGTAGCGAGATTAACTCTGATTCTCCTTAGGTCTTAATGTCCAACAAAATCATGACAACAGAAAGAACATTTTAGTAGAAAAGATTGATGCTTAAAAGGGAATTGGTTGGTTCAGCCATGGAAAATCTTGAATGGCTACTACTCTACTGTATATTATAAGCATGTGTCATAATGTGGGGCTTTTTTTCCTCATTAAGTGGATGTACTCATTTAAAATATGTTTTTATTTTTAGCATAATATGATGGTATTGCGCTAAAGTATTTAAGATGTTACCTGCAGTACTTTTCAAGGGTGTACGTAAATATAAAAGGAGTTATAAATGATGTGCAGGAACTGGGATTCAAATTATTTGCTAATGTAACCCTTACTACTGTCACCTTCTTTCGAAGCAAAACTAAATGCTGCGTAATTAACCAGCAGAATAACTAATGATCCAACCACTCTGCACTTTTCTTCAGCTCGGTCTAAGGTGGGAGTACAGATTGACATAATGGTTGCAACTAGACAGATAAAAAACATGCCAGTAAAAATCAAGAAAAGCATTTTGGTATAAGCCACACGTCAAAGAAAAAGACAAGGAAAAGAACAATCGAGAATACCCAAGCACAGAATGTTACAAAGCCTCTCATTTTTCTTATGAAATCGAACTGTGGCCTGCAGAGGAAAAGACTCACTGAAAAAGAAAAAACAAAGATATTAGAAAACATAGAAACAGAGAACCTCTGAGACGAATGAAAGCTTGGATAAGGCAAGGTACCTTTCAACAGCAAAGATCATCCTGAAGCAAACACTGCCTACCCCACTGCAGCAGTAGAGAAAAAACTCCTTAGACAGGTCATTATAATAAAAATGATATATATTCTTTGCATGCAAAATGTCAGAATGATGATCTGGATCAGATTGAATATGAGGAGGTTAATGTAGTAGGTGACTGGAATATGATCCAATCGCACCTGCAGGAAAAACACGCATAGAGTCACATCAGGGGTGTTAAAAAATAGATGTACTGACATTTTTTGTGCATCCTCCATCTGACAGCTGAAAGATACAACAACTTAAACACAGCAGATATACCCCAGAATGAGACACATTCAATTAATTTCATATTTACTGAAACCATGTTACAGTTTAGGCCTGTGATGTAGTTTAATCCCCAGCTGGGGCTTACTGGCAGTCAAATAACGACTTTATTTTGTACCATTGAATAAAAACTTAGAATTGAACATGTTTTTCTTTCTTTTAGCCTCACTCTTGCTCAGACAATCCAACAATCTCTCGATAGCAAGCTAAACTACACCTAAAACATCACGGCATTTCAATAAAAGAAGTCATTAATAAGTAATAATTATCGACACTAGTATTTTATTTATTAAACTGGAATAACAATTTGTATATATTTAACAATAAAAATAACAAAAATAATCAAGATTGGTTCATACATACCACAAAACACAGAAAGATGACCAAAAAGATGAGAGGACAGCAAACATTGACGTTAATCCAAACCATTATCTGAAAATATTGACTTGGAAGCATTATTTCTTCTTCTTCATTAAATGTTCTCATTTTGGTCTTTTGAGAAACCCCTGTTATTTGGAAATAAAAGTTTATTTTAACCATTCTGGTTATTTTTATGTACAGGATATCTATAGAGATAAGAGAAATAAAGCCCTTTGTGAAAGAAAAAATATATTCGCTAGAAATTAAAAATAGATAATTCCTAGTGAGACAGACATGTTTATTTTTCTCATAGAGATTAGGAAACACTGTAGACAGTGAATTTCATTTCTTTTACATAAAATGCATCCTAAATTGTCTTTTCAATGGTAGCAGCCCTTCACTCCAGTCTCCTGCTAATAAATGTTTGTTTAAAGCTGCAATCCATCACATTTTACTGGTATGAAATCACTATGTAGTACATGCAGAAATTATGATCATTCCCAAAATAATTTGATGCTTTTCTTTTACCCATGACTATAGGAATGAGAAAAAAAAGTAAAAAAAAAAAAAAGATTTACTCACAACTGTGTTTCCTGCCTCAGATCGGAACTCTGATTATGTTTTTAAGAGTCTGCAGCTGAGTTATTGTGACATCTCTTATGCTACCTCCCCCTGCTTCAGACAAACACCTCATCTTTTCTTTTTTTTTTAAAGTTATAATTTTCTGAGCCCTTTTTAAAATGTATCCCTGCAATCAGAACATTTCTGCTGCTGAAACTAAAGCTATTGGATTTTTACATGATGGTTTTGATGGGCAGTTTTCCTAAACGTTGCTAAAGACTTGAGAAAAAAGACAAAACAAGGAAGAAAGATGCTTTAATTGTAGAAAAACAAAGTGTAAACCAATATCTGAGGTTCCCTTTTATTAGAAAATGGGAAGGACTCATAGAGTGAATAAATAACCTTTACCTTAAGTAACAATGTAATGTGGCACTTTTTACTTCTATTTGATTAAGTAGCTTTAGTTGTATTTTAGTACAATTTTATTAATATAACTGTGTTTTTACTAACAATGATGTTTTTCTGTGGTATCACTTCCCAAAAATGAAGATAATCACTTCTGTTTAACATCAGTATATGAACATTAACGCTTTTCTACCAAGTTCTCAACCAGTAAGCGGCTTTGTAGTCGTTTAAAGATATCTGAAAAAAATACTATGTGCTCTGATTGCTGCACATCTCCAGAACTTCTCTGCTGCCCAGCGCTAAAATATTAAATACTGTTTATTTTACAACTACCTGCTGAGTGGCTCACTGTGGTTTTTATTCCAAAAATTTTTGTACCACTGAGGCCCAGAGCTGGTACAGGCTTCAGCTGACATGATTCTAGAGTAGAGTGGTCTGGCGTGGTGGTTCGGGGAACTGCGACAGGCTGAAAAGTTCCTTGGAGAGTAGTGGACGGGGAGGGAGGTTGGATGAGCCCACAGAGATTGAGTTTGGCTGAGATGGAGTTATGGCTTGACAGCTCCAGAGGGTGGACAGGCAGGTAAGCATTTGAGGATCGGTCCAAGAGAACTGAGTGGAGAACCGGCTTGGAGACTGCAAAAATTCTAGGAGAGAAGGAGGACAAGGAGGGTAAAGCTTGAGGTCTTAACAATGTGTTCAGTTTTAGGTAGGGGAGCTAGTAGGTAGGAGGTTACCACTATGGTGGAACTCATTAACCAACTGGCATCCGTCCCAGGGAATCCACTCCTCTAAATACTGCTCCCTGAATGCGTCCAATTGGAACCAGCTGGAGGCTTGCCTGGGCTGGAGTCTCTGAGGAGGAAAAGGTAAGAAAAAAACCTAACACAGATCAACACACAACCCTGTGGACCCAACATCAGCCATTAAATCTTTTGGTAGAGGGTTTATGGCAGAGCAGTAAGTGAGGTCTATCTAGAGTACAAAAATATTGCGTCAGAGTCTTTAGAGTGTAATAATTGGATTTGATAAACCTTGTACAACCAAGAAACACAGAGAAGAAATCTCTTGTCAGGGTAGAGGCTGAGATCCCAATCCCAATTTTTTTTTATTTTTACAAAATGTAAGGTTTGTATTGTTTGTTTAGTTCTAATGTGTAACCATGGATAAACCAGTTAACATTGAAAATCAAAATTGGTTGGTTATGCAAAAGTGAACGAACAGCCTATCATCCAATCATTGCGAGGACGGCTCGGTGTTCCAATAGTAAGTTCTATAGTAAGAGGGGGGCCCTCTTCTGTTTCTCCTAATGATGCAAAACTATGGGAAACAGAAAACTCAACATTTCACTGATCACATCGATTATTTGAATCAATAAATACAGTTCACTGTCTTAGATAAGGGATGGTTAGAAACAGAGGTATACTGCAAACCCATTCACACAGAGCAGGACTTGCAGCTTGACTCCCATCAGCCACTAGAGCACAAGATACATCTGGACTCTGTATCACAGATCAGAAATCATTCTCAAAAGCGCAGGAGCCTGGCAGAAAGAGAAATCACACCCATGACATGAAACTAAATGCATTCATTTTGAGGGGGAGTGTTCGCCTAGTGGGTTAGAGCAGTGTGCTTGTGCTTTGAGAAGGTTGCAAGGACCCGGTTTGATCCCCACAGCCTCCACTCTGACTCTTTGAGCAAGACCCTTAACCCCACAGTGCCCCCCGGATGCCACACAATAGCAGCCCCATGCTCCCCAAGGCAATGGGCTAAATACAGAGAGTTAATTTCTCCTTTGTGAGATCAATACATTTCAATTTCTTTCTTTCTTTCTGCATTGCATGTTGGGAGTGTGTTGGTGGCGGTGAGGCTTCATGTGGTGAGTCTGATTGAAATTTAAAGTATTGTCTATTACAGTTTCATTAGCGCTTGCAGCGGTTTTTGTTTGCGGGGATGGCATCTTCAGAGGTGCCACCCCTGTCCTTGAGGAATGGGATTTGGATTCAGCCTGATCGGTCAAGCCTTGTTGAAACAGTTCTCCTGGCTGTTGGAGACATTGTGGGTCACATTAATTTAGGTTACGCTTTGAGAATGGTCATCTCTGATATTCATAGAAAGACTGTCTGACTGCCTAATTCGTCCAGTTGGTTTTTCTGACCATCATCTAGTCTATATGGATTTGTGTCTTTCATCCATTATTAGAAGTAAATCTTATTGGCATTTCAATATTAAACTGCTTCAAGACACGTCTTTCTGTCAAAGTTTTAGTAATTTTTGGCAGTTATGGAAAGAAAGGAAGTCAGATTTTACATCTTTAACTGAGTGATGGGAGGTTGGAAAGGTTCAGATTAGAGTCTTCTGTCAACAATACACAAGTCATTCTACAACTAAAATAAAAAATGTGATCCAGAATTTAGAAAATGAAATAACACAATTGGAAACGACGTGCTTACAGATGTTAAAAATAATGATCAGCTTAAACAAAGGAAAGATCAGTTAAGTTGTTTTTTTTTACGAACGGGCTAAAGGTGCCTGTTCTAGACGAGTCTCAGGTATGGGACTTCTTTTATGCGAGAGGGAGGATTTATTCCCTTTCCTGCCACCTCCTTCAGCTCCTAGCCAGCCATTTTCCTTAGTTCCAGAGCCCTTTAGCGGGCCAGTTTCCTTAGTTCCAGAGCCCTTTAGCGGGCCAGTTTCCTTAGTTCCAGAGCCCTTTAGCGGGCCAGTTTCCTTAGTTCCAGAGCCCTTTAGGCGGGCCAGTTTCCCTAGCTCCAGAGCCCTTTAGAGGGCCAGTTTCCCCAGCTCCAGAGCCCATTAGCGGGCCAGTTTCCCTAGCTCCAGAGCCCTTTAGCGGGCCAGTTTCCCTAGCTCCAGATGCCCTTTAGAGGGCCAGTTTCCCCAGTGCCTGAGCCCATTAGCGGGGCAGTTTCCCCAGTGCCTGAGACGCCTGAGCCCATTAGCGGGGCACTTTCCCCAGTGCCTGAGACCCCTGAGCCCATTAGCTGGCGGTTAAGCCTAGCGCCAGAGACCACTGAGCCTGCTCTGTGCCATCCAGATACCCTTGAGAAAACTAATAAAAGGCTCTCAGAATTAAACCTCAGCGGGCTCTCCAAGCCTCCACAGCCCCTCAGCGGGCACTCCAAGCCTCTTCTGAGGCTGTTCCTGAGCCGCGGCCCCCAAGGCTGCGACAGTGGCTGCTGCGTCTGGGACAGCGTCGTCGCCGGCCTCCTCCAGGGGCCTTCTATCGTCTTAGACGGCGTCGTCCTCGGCCTCCTCCAGGGGCCTTCAATCGTCTGAGACGGCGTCGTCGCCAGCCTCCTCCAGGGGCCTTCCATCGTCTGAGACGGCGTCATCGCCGGCCTCCTCCAGGGGCCTTCCATCGTCTGAGACGGCGTGCCCTCCTTCCTGGTTCCCCCTCCGCCCACCCTGGGTGGAGTTATTTCTTTCTTTCTGGGCTTTTTAGGGCATCTGGGATCCGCCCTTAAGTGGGGGGCACTGTCATGGCGGATGCTTAGTTCTGTTTTTCTTTACTTTGCTCCTAACCCGATTTCCTAGATTTACTGGTTTAATTTCAGTTTTGTTGTAATTTCAGATTTATGTTAGTTCATGTTTTTCTGTTTTCCTCTATTGCCCACTTGTGTTGTGTTTGTTTCCTTTCCCTTGGCTCCCTCGTTGTGTCCTCTCACACCTTTCTTGTCAGCTCGTTAACCCTCCCTTTGTCTTTGTCAGCTATATATGCTCTCCCTCTGCTCTCACTCTTTGTTGGTTCCTTGTCTTTGCTGTCTCCCATGCTGTTGTCTACCTACCTTGTCTCTCCCTGGCTCCTAGTATTTGGTTTCCCCAGATGTCTCCATAGTTCTGGTCTGCTTTTCTTTATTAGTTGGATTTTTGCATCCCTGCCTTTGTTTACTTTTTTGATTAAATCCACAAGAAATCACCTCAGCCTCTCTGCCTCTGTATTTGGGTCCTAAACCACAACCAACCCTGACAAAAGGGGCTTTAGTCCGGTCAAGGTTTGTTAATATTAAAGACATGGATGCCACTACATCCTTCTTTTTCAACCTAGAGAGGAATATCAGTCAAACGAAACAGCTGATTGGCCTTCGACTTCCAGATGGAACTCTGACCACTGACCCCAACACCATGAAGGAGCAGGCTGCGAACCTTTATAGTGATCTTTTCAAGCAGCAGGACTGTAACAGAAGCTCCATGAAGGCTCTGGTGGATGGTCTTCCTCAACTTTCTGCTACAGATCGGGCGATTTTGGAGACTGGAGTATCATTGGAAGAGCTGACTGCTGCTGTTGGACAAATGGCTTCTGGAAAGACTCCAGGTCTAGATGGTTTACCTGCAGACTTTTATAAACATTTTTGGAGACTTTTGGGAGAGGACTTGTGGGAGGTTCTTCAGGAGTGCTCCTCGTCAGGCATCTTGCCATCATCCTGCCGAAAAGCTGTGTACCTGAAATATCTATCATGGATAATCTTTTTATTTTGAGAGACCTGATTGATATCTGTAAACTATATAAAATTGATTTTTGGAATTATCTGCTTGGACCAGGAAAAAGCTTTTGACAGGATTAATCACTTTCGCTTTATGAAAAAGCCTCTTCAGCTAAAGTAAAGTGGGATAAAAGCTGTGCATTAAAAGTTGGCCCATGGACTAATAATCTGCCTGCTTTACCAGGTAATATTAATTGGGAAAACCAAGGATTACATTTTTTGGGTGTTTTTTTAGGGACAGATACTTTTTTGGTAAAAAAAAAAATGGGAGGGTGTCATGGAGAGAGTGTGTGTCAGACTATCCAAGTGGAAATGGCTGCTGCCTCAGCTGTCTTACAGTGGAAGGGTTCTGGTTGTTAATAACTTAGATGCTTCAGCTCTCTGGCATAAACTGAATGTGTTAACACCACGGGCATCTCTCATTCAACGTCTTCAAAGGACTCTAGTGGATTTTTTTCTGGTCTGGACGTCACTGGGTGAGAGCTGCTGTCCTGTACTTACCAGTGGAGGAGGGAGGACAAGGACTCATAGACATCACCTTCACGGATTGCAACTTTCAGACTTCAAACAGCGCAGAAATTGTTATATGGTACTGGATTACCATGGTTGGACACTACACGTCTTCTTTTAAGGAAGGCAGGATCTTTTGGATATGATAAACATCTCTTTTTGTTACGACAAGGATCCTTGGACTTATCTGGTCTTACTTCATTTCACCAATTGGTGTTAAATGCCTGGCAGATTTTCAGTTTTGAGAGGATGGCTGATACATCACCAGGGATGTGGATCTTTGAAGAACCTCTGTTTGAAAACAATTTCATCTCATCACAGCTGTTGTCATCATTGTTAGGTTTATTCAAACCTGTCACACTGTCTTATGATTCAATCAGGAGACCGCTCTGTCTTGTGTTTCAGTCGGGAGGACCACTCTGTCTTGTGATTCAGTCAGTGGGGCATCCTGTCTTATGACCTGATCAATTGTTCTGTCAGAACAATACTCTGTTTTGTAACCATGTGTTATGTTCTGTTAATCAAAAGTGCTCTGCAGAGGAGGTCCGGGGGAGACAGTGTTGGAAGATTGGGTAGCAGCTCTTTCCCATTCTGCAGAAGCCTTTGAGAATCCCTTTGTCTGTGTGTATTCAGTCCTTCTTTTACAAACCTACATTTTTGAACCTAACAATCATCTTGTACTTTAAGATCTAAGATGAGAGAAGCCACATGTCTGAAGCTGGGTCATCTGATGAAGTTATCTGTGTACAACCTAACTGAGCGTCTTAATGTGCGATCCAACAGGCTTGTGTTAAGGATGAAAGAAGAAGCCTGCGCTTCTCCGCCAGACCATGTCAGAGCATTTGCTGCTGATAATAATTTTTTTTTAACCAATGGGATGATGAGTATGAATATGTGTTTCCCTCAATTAGTGTCTCTCCTGCAGTGGATCAATGGCGTGATGAGCCAGAAAAGCTGTTGTCCTTCCAAGTTTCACCACTAGGTCATTTTAAAGGCTTGGGGAAGAAGGCCTTGTACATTATTTGTGTGAAGGTTCTGAACTTACATTCTCTGGCAGAGGTGAGGGTGTCGAAGCGGACAGAGGTTTTTAGCGCAGCTCTACCCCAAAACGGTGGCGGTCCCTGTACAAACCCGATTGGAAAACGGTTGGGTGACCTCCAGTGGAGGATTGTACATGGAGCAATAGCTACAAACACACCTGAATCCTGGCGCTAGTGTTACCCGTCCTTTTTGTTTACAGGAGGAAAGGGTGCATCATATTTTTGTTGAATGTTTAAGATTGAACCCTCTTTTTGTTCTTTTGGATCGTTTGTTTAGTGGTTTTGGTGTTCAGTCCTCTAGCTGTATTTTTATTTATAGTCCACGGTATTGTGCAAAGAAGAGATCTGTTCATGTGCTTTTAAATTTCATTTCTGGAAAGGCAAAACTAGCAATATGGATATCAAAAAAGAACAAAATTAACGGTCATCAAACGGGAGATGCTTGTGTGTTATTTAAGAGACTGGTCATTGCTCGTGTTCGAGTAAAATTTGAGTTTTTTAGGTTGACAAAGGGTATAGATGTTTTTGTAAGTAAGTGGGTCATTAATGGTGCTCTATGTTCAGTAGATGAAGAATCTTTAGTTTTTTTCTTTTTGATGTTTGTATTTTATTAACTTTGTTTTGTTTTAATGATTGCTGGATTGTGTAATAAAGGATGTTTTAAACTCAAACTCCTTCTTTCTTTCTTTCAAACATTCTATTAAAAAGGCAGCAACCAGTGTAATGTAAAGCTTTTGGTTAATTTATTTAGATATGTGATGCAGTGATGATTTATAGGCTAAAGATAGCTTTAATGACTGCTCTTTGTTGGGAGCTGGAGAAGTACCACCTTCCTCCAGCAGAGTCCGCCGTGGATCCTCCTGAGCCGAGCCTCCTGCACAGCTGAGGCTCATTCCATCATCAGAGGATCCACAGTATTTAAGCTGTCTTCAGACCTTGCCTCGACGCCGCAGTGTTTAATCCAGTTGGTTAGCACCTAAGCCTAGTATCTCTGAGAACCTTCGTTGACTTTAGAATCCAGACAGGATTCTAACCTTTGTCTCTGTTTTCCAGGAAACCTGTTTTTCTCCTGTGAAGCTCTGGAAGAGCTTAAAGGAATAGTACACCCAAAACATGATTAGCCTTCATTTTCTACTCACCCCCATGCTGAACAACACCCTGGAGTACTTTTTTGATATCTCAAATGCATCTGGAGATCTGGGAGGCTTCTTGCTGTCTGCTGACATTCAAATAATGGAGGTCTATGGTGACCGAGACAGAAAAGTCCATAAAAGTCCACAAAAAACGTGTCAATATTCCTCCATACTGGTCGTCCAATGTATTCCAAGTGTCCTGAGTGGGTAGCATCCAGAATTTACTCGAAACAAAGTCATTTAGAAGGTTTTTAGAGCATAAACAGTAGTGTATAGGATTTCCTGAAAGCGCGCACATGCGCGCTCACGATGCTACGGAAGCCGGCAGACCAAACCAGATGAAAGTGCGCATTCAGCGTCTGCTCTTCCAATAATGCAAGCGTAGAAGAAGAAATGTGCCGTTTACCTGTGCAAAAGAAAGCAACTGAAAAGAAAAATGTCTGAGACTTCAGTGTTGAGGAAGAGCATGAGTTCTTTGCCGAGCTGAATCGCTGGTTTGGTCTGCGGCTTCCGTAGCGTCAGGATCTGGCGGCTTTCGAAATCCTATACGCTACTGTTTATGCTCACAAAAACATTCTAAATTACTAGATTTCGATAGAATTCTGGATACTACCCACTCAGGGTACACTGAATCCGAGCAGTCACTAAGTAGAACGTGCTGCCTAAATACTGAAGGCAGCATCAGCAGCACGCGGGACATTATTTTTTAATCAGCGCATGTGATTAGCAAAGACCATTATTGCCAAAGTCCATTATTCCAACCTGCGAGTCTATTTGCTAAATGGCAGACAGTGTGTCCAACGCTTATCCAAAGTGCACTGTACCATTGTTTGGATCAAACTCTTCTGAGCAAACGCTAACTGAACTGTCTTCCACGCAGACTCCAGTGAACCAGTTCCCCAGGCCTGAACCAGAACCAGTGATTAATTCAGTGGCTTGTGACAATAAACATTGTTAAACCTTTTTACTTCTGTTTCCGTCTCGTTGGTGTTCTGCATAACTGGGTCTCACTAGTGAACCCATCATGACAGGGCTACTGCTGACCAAGCACAAGGCCCAGCAAAAGATCACCTCCGCCCGTCGATTGGAGGAGCAAGATGCTCAAATCCAGGGACAAACTCAAACCCTCCGTGAGTTATATCGTTTGGTTGATACTCACAATCATATGCTTCAGAGTTATACCAATTTTTTGAACAATGCTAATGCCACGCCGGCAGCGCAACCATTTCCGGGTCCAGTTCCGCCTCCGAGGTCACCAGCAGTGACGTCATCAGAGTTCCGCCCTAGCCTACCTGAAAAATTTTCTGGTAATATGAAAGACTGCAAGGGATTTTTGTTTCAATGCCGTTTAATCTTTCAGAACTCTCCTGGCAGTTTTCCCACGGACTATAAAAAGATAACTTTCATTCTTTCCCAATTGACAGGAAGAGCCCTCGAATGGGCTCAGGCAAGGTTTGCCTCCGATGAAAGCCTCGATTGTCTATACTCTGAGTTTATCTCTGAATTTTCTCTGGTATTCAATCAAGAAACTGATCAAACCATTGACTCTCGCGCTCTTTTCAACATTAAACAGGGAAATTCTTCAGTGGCGGAGTTCTCCATTAACTTCCGGGTTAAAGCAGCAGCTTCCGGATGGAACCAAAGCACTTTAAAGGGGGCTTATTTTATGGCTTTAAATGAAAGCATCAAGGATGAACTAGCAACCCTTGACGAACCTGCTACACTTGAAGAATTAATCCGTCTGACGATAAAGTTGGACAACAGAATCCGAGCTAGAAACAGCTCCAAGTCTAAAAATCTGGGTTCTTTTTCCTCTGCCCCTGCGTCTAATCATGTGACTGTTTTTTCTGCACCCACAGAACAGTTGTCCAAACCGAGATCCAAAACCCAGTCTCTCCCTTTGCCTGTTCAGGCCTCACATTCTGGAGAAATGGATGCCGAACCCATGCAGGTAGGGCATACCAGGTTCACTCCAGAGGAAAGACAAAGACGTTTTTTGAGCAAACTATGCATCTACTGTGGAGAGAGTGGTCACTTCATCGCTTCATGCCCAGCTAAGTCAAAAGCCTGGGCCCTCCAGAGGTTCTGAGGAGTCTGACGGGCCATGATAACTCTAAGAAATCTCCTCGACTGATGCTTCCTGCCACTTTGTTTTGCTCTAATCAAAGCCTCTCTTTTTCTGCCTTCATCGATTCAGGCTGTGAACGAAATTTAATTGATTCAAACCTTGTCCAGCAGCTTCAATTGAAACTATCCCCTGACCCAGCCTTAGTGTCTCAGCTATTGATGGGAAAAACTCCACCCAGGTTACCCATCAAACTCAACCTAAACTCGAAAGCACTACTCAGGCAACCATCGTGGAAACCATAACATTTTTTGTTTTTCCTCTGCATGCTCTCCCTGGTGCTTGGATCCAATGGTTGGCAAAACATAACCACATATTAAACTGGACTGATCGTCATGTGGAATCGTAACAACGCTATGTCACGAGACATGCCTGTTCGGCAGCCCCTGTGGTGGGGTCTCCTAGAGGTGGGGGGAGATGGACTCTCCTGACCTTTCTTCTGTCCCTTCTGGAGTACCATGATTTGGCCTGTCTTCAGTAAGGTCAGTGCTACGCCCCTTCCACCACACAGACTATATGACTGTGCTATCGAAGCTATTACCTGAGTACCCTACCCAGCAGCAGACTATACAATATTTCCAAACCAGAACGAGAAACCATGGAAAAATACATAAACGAGTCGTTAGCTGCTGGAATAATTCGCCCATCTTCTTCTCCGTTGGGTGCAGGGTTCTTTTTCGTAGGCAAGAAGGACGGTTCTTTAAGACCATGTATTGATTACAGAGGCCTGAACCAAATAACTATTAAAAACAAGTACCCTCTCCCACTACTCGCCTCAGCTTTTGAACCTGTACAAGGGGCAACTGTTTTCACCAAACTAGATTTGAGGAACGCTTATCATCTTCTTAGGATCCGTGATGGAGATGAGTGGAAAACAGCCTTTAAGACCCCCTTGGGCCAGTTCGAATATTTGGTCATGCCTTTTGGTCTAACAAATGCTCCTGCCTGTTTCCAAGCCTTAGTGAATGACGTTCTCAGAGACTTTTTGAATGTGTTCGTGTTCGTCTACATAGATGACATTCTCATTTACTCTAAGGACCTCTCAGAGCATAAGAAACATGTCCGCCTTGTGTTGCAAAGATTACTGGAGAACAAACTTTTTGTCAAAGCCGAGAAATGTGAGTTTCATCAGCCTTCAGTCACCTTTTTGGGGTTTGTGCTCGAGGGCGGGCAGGTTAAGCCTTCAGAGGATAAAATAAAGGCAGTTTTGGAGTGGCCAGTTCCTGAAAACCGCAAACAGCTGCAGAGATTCCTGGGTTTCGCCAATTTTTATCGCCGATTCATCAGGAACTATAGTCAGACAGCTCTTCCACTAACCTCCTTAACCTCAGTCAAACGAACCTTTCAATGGACCCCTGAGGCACAAACCGCATTTGAGAAACTGAAATCTTTGTTTTCCAGAGCACCCGTGTTGATCCAGCCATATCCATCCTCGAAGTAGTGTTAAAGAAAAATGATTATTTTTAGTCTTTAACACAGTTAATCTTATGGCATGTGTAAAAGGTATATTGTATACTCTCCTTGTGAACATATTTCTTAATTTTGAACAAGTTTGTGAAGATAACCTTTACTTGAACCATTACTGAATTTAAGTTTGTTCCTGAGAATTTATGGCAGGAAGAGGTCGATTCCAATAATCGAAGTCTGTGAGAGCTTATCTTGTGTTTTATGACCTTTAAGAATTTAGATGCCAGGACAAGCTCGCTTTTCTTGTTAAAACAAAGAAGCAAATGACCCCAGATGTAGGTGAGCTCTAGGCAGGCCAGAGATGCTTCGGTTGGAGTGACCGAGGGCCAGCCTTTTTGAATGGATTAGATACAAGAGGATAAAGCTTTCTAAATAGAAGTTACAGATCAGATTTTGCTCTGCAAACTCTCCAAAGATGTCTTGTACTGCTTTTGCTTTCCCTCCTATGTCAGGTAATGGAATGTATACTTGTTGTTCTGCAGTTTTTGGTGTAGGTTTGTGCATTGTCTTATTTCTAAGTGTATGCATTGTCTTATATTGATTAAACTCTGTAATTCTGTGATGTCAACACGCAATGCTGGTTTTTCATAGAGACCACACGCAGCTCTCAGCCGGGTGGACCTGAAAGGAAGAATGAAAAGCCAACCTTTTTTTCCAAAGTTAACTATGTTAGAATATTTTCCTTTAACAATTGGGGCTCGCGCCGGTTCTGAATCTCGGGCGGCGCTGTTTGGTCCTGATTGATCCGCTTGCCCGACGCTCGGTGTGGTGGGACAGTATTTGATTATTTTTCAGTTGTTCAGCGCCGTGGTGGTCGACCGGGCTGATTTGTTGTGCGCGCCTCACAGAATTCAGAAGTTGCAGAGGTAGATAGAATCCTCCTAAAAGAGTCGGGTTGTTTGGGTAAGTATTTGAATAAATACACATTACAGGGAACTGTGGCTAGTTCAAACAGAGCCTTTACGCTAATCCTGACTTAAGCTGGGTTTTTAAAAGAAGGTTTTATTGATTGATTAATTAATTAATGGATTAATTAATAAAGATTAATTTATTCTTTAACCCCTGAGGAACAATGCCTGTGCTCTAAAAAGAATTTCGGTGTCTGTGTATTAATTAGCAGGGGCTTGTATCAGCCCTGGCATTTCACCATCTCCGGACTTATAATTAGTTTGGGTTACTCATCTGCCAGGCCACCGGCGGAAAAGCGACTAATAGTGTTACCACCAGCCGAATACTGTGGAAAATAAAGGACTAATAGTGGTGTTGATCACACCTTTCTTTGGCACTTTAATCGGGTTGCTTATTGTATAAGGACTAAAATAAATTATTTGATTTAATAGGTTTTATCAACTTCCCCAGCTGAAAAAAAAAAAAAAAAAAAAAACCTTTGTCACTGTTGATTGATTGATCGAATAAACCAAATTCAGGGCTTATTTTAAGCCTCGAAGCTTGACCACTCTGAAGTGTAGGACTGAGAAGTGGAAATGAGGAATAAAAGGATTTGTAAAATGAAAGTGGAAAATTAAAGATGCGTCATACATTTTTGTCGGCACCTGACATTTTCTTTTCTGTCTTTCTGACTGAACTACCAACGTTGTCATGTTTCTGTTTTTTATCGTTTGCTGCCGGGCATTTGCGTTTCCTGGCTGCGGGTTGATCTATGGCTGGTGTCTGTCTCCCCCGGCAGCTGTATGTTCCACCATGCCGCTGCTGTCTATTCGTCTGTCTGTGTGTCTGAATTATTGCTGAGATTGTGCGGAAGTGATGTGTTTCAAGATTGTGTTCTGAAATATTGTTAAATATTTTGCTGGACGTTGCATTACTAACTTCGTTGCACGTGCTTCTGTGGGACAGAGGCCCGCCTGGATGTGCTTTGTTTCACTGCAGGGGGACTGATTGACCCCCATTTGCATTTTGGGAGTAAACCCCAGGGGCATTTCCAGCTCACGCTTTCAGGATTCTTGATTTCCGGCTTCGCAATTTACCAGAACTGTGTTTTGTGTTGGAAATGGCGCGCCAAACTAACAGATTTACAGATGTTTTACTTTCTCAGCGGGTGATGCATCAGTTCCAGGCTAGAGACTGGAATGATCCAATTGGTTTTTTTATAATATTGTAACATTGACAATCACTTCAATTTCTAGGTTTCAGACAGGATGGAACACCCCACTGATCGGAACAAAGAAACAAAAATGAGAACATATGGATGTTTTTCTGAATGACAGTGTTTTCTACACTGTTAATGTAGGATTTATGTTGAAACACTAATGAATGACTTTTCCATTTCTTGTAGGGCCGTCTTAGGTGTGCAACCCATTTTGCATATTACATGACCACATGAGCGGTTTTGGGTTTTCCTGCGAGAGGTCTGGTAGCCATTTAATAACAATGGGCTATCATGAAATACGGTTTATTATTAGTATAATATGGAGTTTTTACAAAAGGTTCACTCAAAACTGAACAATATTAGAACTATTGATAATAATGTCTTTTATTTTTTCAACCATGGTGTTATAATAATTGTGTTTAAGACTTTCACAGGACAAATTTTGGTTTGAAATCTGGGGTAACATCCTGCATCTTTCTTACAATGGGGTGTTGATGAGTCTGCTTTGAGTGTGAAGGAGAGTGAATGTGTGAGGCAGATGGCCTTTGATGGGTTTAGGAGGCTCTATGTAAATATGACCTCAGTTTAGTGTGTAGCTGTGTGATATTTTTCTTATTTTAAAACTATCTAGGGACAGTAAGGTTTTTTTTCATAAATATGTTTTATTACTGCTTTATTTGGACAATTTTAAGGTAAAGACGATTACATATTTTGGTGTCACAATCTGGTTAAAAGCTGAATCATCTGCTTGTGCAGTGGAATTAATATGAAACGAGAATTCAGCCTTGGTTTAAAGCAGATAAATGTAGTTATTAGGAAACTGTGTTATCCACTTTGACTAACAACACTAACAGACTAACCTAAATTCTAACTAAATAAACTTGGTTTATATTTTAATGGGTAACTGATTGGACATGTTGAAATTTTAGCATAATGGGGAAAGTTCTTCCATTTTTGTTTTTCCACCTTCTAAATTGTTTTCTTTTGAAATAAGAAAACACAGGGGATACGTTACAACCATAAGATATTACAGATGGAAACTTTGAAATTTACATCATCTCAGTCTAGTTTGAATATTAGATGGAAGATTTGAGAAATCGTGAACATCTTATGATATTTTGGTTTTTCAGCAAATTATTATATAAAAGTGACATAGATTCCAAATTGTTTTCAAAATGATAATTTTATTATATCAACAGGGGGAGAAGGAGAAGTAGACCCTAATTCCTGGTAAATTTTTGGATATGGTTGGTGGTAAATTAGTTAATCAATAATTTTGATTTTTTCATTCAACAATAGTGAATTATGGATTTCTTTAATGTAGAGTCATATGGCCTTCCTGCTTTACTAAAATATGATGTATGTGATATAAAAGCTTCTACTAAATTAGATTTGATCATCTAAAATTGAACGGTTTCAAATAACATCTATGCCATGTTTATTTACATTTAAAATTGTTGATAGTTTTCTGCATCACTGCTGACTTTGATTATATACAGTTGGGTGTAAATTGTTAATTTTGAGGAAAATTTTGGTTAAAACTGCTATGGAATTCAAATAAAATGTAAATAATTTCTGAAATTTTAAAATAGGACTTTGTCTTGAAGCGTGGGACAATGATAGGGATGTTTGGTATTTAGTAGAACAATATGAAATTTATAATTATTTGACAAAGTGCAATTCCATCACAACTTTTATAAGTATCAGTACTAGGACATTCTAGAGTTTGTTCTAATTCTTTAATGAGTTTGTGAGGTTTTGATTTTAGAATTTGTAGTTGATATTTGGCACAAGCAGAGTGAATGTCATCGAGGTATTGATGTTTATTGATTTTGAACAGTAAGTGTCATTATTTTCTTAATTCTGGCACATCTGATCGTGGACTATTTTAACACATATCTATGCTTATTCAGTGGACGCTGGCGTGATTTCTGGCGCCGCTACTCTCCGACAGCTGTGCTCTACAATTTTTGCGAATAATTTCATGGACTAAATGAACAATCCTCCACAACCCAACGCTTGGAGCTACTCTGAAACTTTGTTACGGATACTCTTCATGCTTCGTCAAGTTTCGGCAAAAGTGTAATCTTACCTGCCTCTCTATCCAGCCCTTCGACCCTCCGGACCAGCTGCTGCTACAAATGATGTGGCCTCCACAGATTTTCACCTGGACCGTAATAATCCTGATCTTCATGTTGCCTCTTCTCCGTCCTGGATTTGGTCTAATCCAGTACACCGCAACAGAGCTCCTCCGCATCCGCTCACTTCTGACTGAACCTCCGCCAGCATCTTTAAACTTCTACCCTGATATTGCTCTCCTACCCCGCCGGAAATACACACACCGCGGATCTCGCCGACTCTTCCATCCCAGCGACTCCAAACCTGTTAAATCCTACTGGTCCTCAACTCGCCGCTCTCAACGTAAATCCCATCGGACTGTGAACCACAGCGTGCTAGCCAGCCCAGCTAGGTCGGCTAAGCCTCCAGTCAAACTCCAAAACATCACCCTCAACTTCGGTCTCCTCAATATCCGCTCGCTTACAAACAAGGGTCATCTCGTCCAAGACATCCTTGTTGACCGTGAACTGGACTTTCTGATTTTAACGGAAACTTGGCAACAGCCTAATAACTATTCACAACTAAATGACTCCACTCCACCCGGGTTTGTTTACCTTTGCCAGCCCCGCGTGACGCGCCGAGGAGGCGGTCTCGCGGTACTCTACAACGAGAAATGGAAGGTGGTTCCCGTCACTGTGCCTTCCTACAACTCATTTGAATGCCTGTCCTGTACACTCTCTGGCCCTACACCTACCATTGTTGCGGCCGTCTATCGCCCCCCCAAGCCACATAGTGACTTTTTAAATGAACTAACAGATCTTCTAACCCTCCTCTCCTCTCTCTCACCCAATGTAATATTGGTGGGGGATTTTAATATTCACATGGACAATTTTAACCTTCCCCTCGCCAGAGATTTCCTATCTTGTCTGGACAATTTTGGTTTTGATCAGTTTTCCAATTTTCCAACTCACTCTAAAGGTCATACTCTTGACCTAATTTGTTGCTCTGGTCTTACCCCCTCTAACTGTTCAGCTGAGGATCTTCACATATCTGATCATTTCCTCCTTTTATTCAGCATTTCCCCTCGTCTCTTCACAGCAAAGACCCCACGGCTCCTTTCATACCGGAACATTAAGAACATTAACTTGGACACTCTCTCTTCACACATCCTAAGAACTTTAATCCTGGATTCTTCTTCCTCACCGGATGAACTGACATCTCAATACAATAACTGCTTAAATGATATTTTGAACCTCCTTGCCCCAACAAAATCCCGGACTGTCACCTTTTCCCACTCCGCCCCCTGGTTTACCCCTGAACTCCGGACCATGAAGGCTAAGTGCCGTCAACTTGAAAGACTTAAAAAGAAAACCGGTTTAACAATTCACAGTGAAATGTATATAACTCAGATAACTCAATATAAAGAACTAATCACTAAAACTAAATCCACTTACTATTCCAACCTGATCTCCTCACACGAAAGTAATTCTCGGACTCTGTTTTTGGTGTTTAACAATATTTTCAAATCCCCAGCTTCTCTTCCTCCCCACCTATGCTCAACCGACGCCTGCAATTCGATTATGCAGTTTTTCAATGATAAAATCAAAATAATTCACCAGTGCCTGCCTCCTATCCTGTCACCCCCTTCCCCTATAACCCCTTCACCCTGCCAGCCTTTTTGCAGCTTTTATCTCCCTACCCTCTCCGATATTTCTGATTTTATCAACAAATCTAAATCTTCCACCTGCCCACTTGATCCCATCCCGTCTGCCCTGGTTAAATCCTGCCTTCACGCTCTCCTCCCCTTCATAACTGCCATCATCCACTCCTCTCTTGGTTCTGGAATTGTTCCATCTCTTTTCAAAACTGCTATTATCACTCCTATTGTGAAGAAACCTGGACTAGATCCCAACAATTACAATAATCTCAGGCCAATTTCAAATTTACCTTTTATTTCAAAAATATTGGAAAAAACAGTCGCTTCTCAACTTCATTCTCACTTAACTCACAACAACCTTTATGAACAGTTCCAGTCTGGCTTCCGTCCCCGTCATAGCACTGAAACCGCCCTCTTAAAAATAATCAATGATCTTTTAATAGCAGCTGACTCTGGTCTAATTTCCATCCTCATTCTTCTTGATCTAAGTGCAGCCTTCGACACAGTTTCACACTCTACCCTACTCCATCGACTTTATACAATTGGCATCACTCACACTCCCCTAGCCTGGTTTCAATCCTATCTTTCTGGCCGCACTCAGTTTGTTCAGATTAAGTCATATCGTTCCAACTCCTCTCCAGTTACCACCGGTGTTCCCCAAGGCTCTGTTCTAGGACCCCTACTTTTTATCATCTACATTCTCCCCCTTGGCAATATCTTTAGGAAATTCAACATCAATTTTCACTGTTATGCGGATGACACCCAGCTCTATCTTTCTTGTAAACCAAACTCTTCACTCCCACCTCCTTCATTAATCTCCTGCTTAACCGAAATAAAATCCTGGTTCACCTCCAACTTTCTTAAACTGAATAATGACAAGACCGAAATCCTCTTAGTGGGAACAAAATCTACTTTATCCAAAGCTGACAGTTTCTCCCTTTCATTTGACAACTCCATAATTTCCCCCTCACCTCAGGTCAAGAGTCTGGGTGTCATCCTTGATAGTACCTTGTCCTTCTCCTCTCACATTAACAACCTTACCCGTTCCGCTTACTTTCACTTACGCAATATCAATCGCCTTCGCCCCTCTCTCTCCACTAGCTCCACCTGCACTCTTGTTCATAGTCTGGTCACTTCCCGCATTGATTACTGTAATTCTCTTCTTTTCGGTCTTCCTCAAAAATCCATTCACAGGCTTCAGTCAGTACAAAACTCAGCAGCTCGCATCATTTCTAGAACCCCTTCTTTTCATCACATCACCCCAGTCCTGCAGCAGCTCCACTGGCTACCTGTGAAGTATAGAATTCAGTTCAAAATCCTCCTACTTACTTTTAAAGTTATTCACAATCTCTCCCCTCCATACCTTTCTGATTTACTTCAAATTTCTACTCCCTCCCGCATTCTTAGATCTTCTTCTACCACTCACTTAGTTGTTCCTTCAGCCCGTCTTAAAACCATGGGGAGCAGAGCTTTTTCACGTTCTGCGCCCACACTCTGGAATTCTCTCCCCTCTGACATCTGCAATACCGAGTCTTTACCCGTATTCAAATCCAAACTCAAAACCCACATGTTCAAGATTGCCTTTTCATTATGATTTTATATTACTTTCCTCTGTGTTGTAGTGTGTGATTCCATTCTTCTCTTCTTATTTTAGATATAGCACTGATAAGCCCTGCTGTCTTCACGTCCTGAAACCCCTGCAGTGTAATTCTAAGTGTTGAGGACACCCATCTCTAGGTCAGAGGTTTTACAATGCAGTTTGGGGTTGGTGTGCAACTGTTACGACACTGCATTCCTCCATGATTCCCTCTGTTTGTCTCTGAAAATGCTAATGTGTCTTTTCCCTTCCTGCCTGAAAAGAATGGGCGGGGACTAACATTGCAATTAAATTTTTTTAACTATAGCTGAATTGCATTGTGTGATTGCGGCTTCATCTACTAAGGAAGATGATGAAATTTTATTTACACATGGTACGGAGACACCGCATTCAGTAAAACTAAATTTAAAATTTAAAATGGAATTTAAAATTAAAAAGGTGTTAAAGTGGATTGATGGGTGTCTATAGAGCTTATTGAGCGAATGACACCAAGTTCTGTGTTGATTTCATAAATTTAATCAAACATTAGAATTCTTTGCTTGAGGTGTGCAGATTGTAACAGCATCTGGTACACCATGTTTGAATTGCATCCAACTGTGTTACATGAGGCTAAAGTTAGTGGTGATAGCGGATTTCATCTCAATGACTTGTGTAGGATTTTTATTGTATTCTATGACAGAACATTTGTTCTGTTATAGAAACAGGGGGACATGAATGGAATTTATCTGATAAGCAAATTTTTAGTTTGGATCTCTCTTTACTTTTCGGAAAAAGAGGTTTTTGAAGTTAAATCAAAATAATACATTAAATGTTTCACGATTGTATTAGCAGCATTAAAGATGAGCTAACTATTTGGATATGAAATAGAAGTAAAATTTATAAATTGAATATACTAAACTAAATATTGCCTATCAAATAATTTACATGAAACAGCGTTGCTTAGAAAGCTAAAAAGGTGATGTCGTTGGATTGTTGCATCTCTATTCATATATGATTTAAAAATAAGTTGTTTAACTAAGACATCAGGAAGGTCTAAACTAAAGATTTACATCATTTGTCTAAATTTAGCTTATCGAATCTCTCGAAAACTGAAAAGGCATTGATAATTGATAAACACTATCAAAAGGGTAATACATTATTCAATTAAATATTTTATAAATAGGTTTTCAAAAAGAATAAATGGATCAAAGGTAAAATGGTTGAAATTTTTGGGATTTAAAAATATGATTGGAATAAAGTAGGTCATTTTTTATATTTATTTAGTGACTCATGTAAAACAGGATGATCATTCTTTAAGGTTTTTAAAAAAAAAAGAAAATATGATGATTGAAATTAAATTGGTCTAAATTGGAGATTTACAAATTAACAATTATGGAACTGCTTCTAAAATACAGTTAAGTTTTGGGTTCAACATGATAGGAAACTTTATTTCTCATGTAGGCCTTATATAAAAAAGAGGGTCAAAGGATTGATAAAAATACAGCTCCAAAGTAGCAGATTTATAATACAAAAAGGAAGACAGTGAAGCTGTCATAAAGTGTCAGGATCAATCATTAACCAATCAACAGGGTTCTCTCCCGAGCTCCAGACAGGACGGATGTTTCCAGGACCTGCTACCCGCATTCCAGGATGGAAAGGTAAGCTTGCACATTTATCTCATAAAGATTTCTTCGTGAGTTACAGGTCCTGGCAGCAGAATTTACAAAATACCAGACACACAGGAACGCCCAGGCTCGGCTCAGATCGTCTGGAAATCGACTGGGTGCGCCCTGAAGGTCATCAAAAGAAAATGGTCAACCTCGCCGCCAGACCAAAATGGGAAAGGAGAAGACAGGTTCCATTGGTCAGCAGCTGAGGAGCCACAACGCGACGCTGCAGGGCATACAGGAGAATTCACAGTCTCAACCCGTGGTCGAGGAGTGTCTGAGGGCATCACAGCGGGAGGAGGATCTGCATTTCGGGCAGAAGTCTGCCAAAACCACTTTTATTTTCCTGAATTACAAGGCTTAAAAGGCCCAGACAGGTACAATAATCCTGTTCCGGTGTCCATTGAGAAAAGGAGATTGCAACCTTCCCTTAAACTCACTGTTAAATTGGCATAATACCCAATTTTCAGTGAGCAACGACAATTGGAGGAAACGCTGGAGGAAGGATCAGGCTACAAGATCATCATTAACTTATTTTTCTTTATTGCTGTTTTCGTTTTTAAACTCTTTCAAGAACATTCGCTTTTTTTATGCTGTATTTTGATCGCTTTCCTGACGGCTAGAATTCATATTCATTTTTGAAAGACTATCGGTTTAGCATAGAGACGCAACTCTAACTTCTTATTGTTGAATTGTGAAAAAAGAAAAAAAAAAAAGGTTTTTGTAATTTTATGTGTTTATGATTTATTTTTTATTTTTTTGATGTTGTTATTGTTTTGTATTGACAAATTGTATTTTTGTGGCTTAGTATTGTCTTTTATGTCTGCTGAGCAATTTTAGTAATTTCAGATATCTTACCTGGTTTTCTAATTTTATACTTGGGCTGATATTTCTATTGTGTGTTTTCTTCTATTGATAACTGAGTTTTTATGATTTTTCATGTTTGATAAGTGAAATGTATTTTAGTTTAGTTTCTACTGGTTAAAATTTTGTGGTTCATCAGGTGAGTATTAAATTGCTGGACAGCAAGATACATTTGATAAGTTTAGATAATGGAGTTCAGCTTCAGACACATGACCTGGCAGTGGAGCTAGAGGTTCTGTCTAAAAAGGGACTGTTATATAATTGGGCTAATGTTTTAGTTTTTTTAGTATACTAAATAGTTTTTGGTTCCTCTATTAGAAGGCTTAATCATTTTATTTGTGAGGTCTGTATGTCTCAGACCTCAAAACGGGGACTGTTAAAGAAAAATGATTATTTTAGCTTTTAATACAGTTAATCTTATGGCATGTGTAAAAGGTATGTTGTATACTCTCCTTGTGAACATATTTCTTATTTTGAACAAGTTTGTGAGAATAACCTTTCCTTCGAACAAATTTACACAAATTTAAGTTGTTTCAAGGTATAGTGTTGGGGGCTACCGCATTCCTGGCTGTCTGCGAAACTTATCGCATGGTACCGCTGACTTTAAAATTCTGGGCCGGGACGGCACCAGCGCACTGGCATTCAGGCAAGAGCAAAATGACTGGGTATTTTGCGATAAATTAGGGGAAGCTCTGGGCGGTGTCAGAGATGGCTCTTGGTTGGAGGACCAAGGGCCAGCCTTTTTGAATAATTAAATACAAGAGGATAAAGCTTTTAAATAGAGGTTAAAGATCAGATTTTGCTCTTGCAAACTCTCAAAGATGTCTTATGCGCCTTTTTTCTTTCCTCCCATGTCAGGTAATGGAATGTATGTCTCTGTTGTTGTGCAGTTTCTGGTGTAGGTTTGTGCATTGTCTATTTCTAAGTGTATGCATTGTCTTATATTGATTAAACTCTGTAATTCTGTGAAGTGCTTGAATGCGGTTTCATAGAGACCTACACGCCTTCGCCGGGTGGACCTGGGAAGGGAAGAAATGAAAAGCCAACCTTTTTCCAAAAGTTAACTATGTTAGAATATTTTCTTCCTTAACAGTAGATGCTTCCGACTCTGGCGTTGGAGCTGTCTTATCTCAAAGACTCGACACTGATCAAAAAATTCATCCTTGTGCCTTTTTCTCTCGAAGACTTTCTTCCGCAGAGCAAAACTACGATGTTGGAGACCGAGAACTACTGGCCATCAAGTTGGCACTGGAGGAATGGAGACACTGGCTGGAGGGAGCTGAGCACCCGGTTCTCGTTTGGACAGATCACAAGAACCTTGCTTACATCCAGGCAGCAAAACAAGCCAATCCCCGTCAATCTAGGTGGTCCATTTTCTTCTCTCGTTTCAACCTCATTATCTCCTACAGACCTGGATCCAAGAATGTCAAACCCGATTCTCTCTCTCGTCTATACTCCGTCGATCAACCCAAACGCCTGAACCTGTCCTCCCCGCATCATGCACTGTTGGAGTGGTTACCTGGGAGATCACCGATCTAATTAATTCCGCTCTGGCTACAGAACCTGACCCAGGTAACGGTCCCACTAACCGAACTTATGTACCTTCTTCCGTCAGATCTCGCCTAATACAGTGGATGCATGCTGCTAAGTTTTCCGCCCATCCGGGGGTGAGCAGAACCGTCGCCTTAATTTCAAGATGTTTCTGGTGGCCAACTCTCCACAGAGATGTTAAGGAATATGTGTTGGCCTGCTCCACCTGTGCCCGAAATAAAGCCTCACACCAACCTCCCTCAGGCCTGTTACAACCTCTTCCAGTCCCCTCGCGCCCATGGTCCCACATTGCCATCGACTTCGTCACTGGTCTTCCCATCTCCCGAGGTATGTCCACAATTTTCACCATCGTTGATCGATTTTCGAAATCCTGTCATCTCATCCCTCTCAGGAAACTTCCCACGGCATTTCAAACCGCTCAGCTCCTGGTAAAACATGTCTTCCGACTACATGGCATTCCCCAAGAGATCCTCTCAGACCATGGTCCCCAGTTCATTTCCCAAGTTTGGAAGGCATTTTGTTCCGCTCTCAACTGCAAGTCCTCTCTAACCTCCGGTTATCACCCACAGTCCAACGGTCAAACTGAGAGGATGAATCAACAGCTCGAATCAACCCTTCGTTGCCTGACATCCAACAATCCCACAGACTGGAGCCAGTACATCACATGGATAGAATACGCCCACAACTCACTCAAGTCGGCTTCCACCGGCCAGTCACCGTTTCAGGTCAGTCTCGGTTACCAACCTCCACTTTTCCCCGCAGATGAGAGAGAGATATCGGTCCAGTCAGTCAACCAGCACATCAGACGATGCCAACGCATCTGGAAAGAGACCATCACAACCCTCAACCGTTCCTCCGAGGCTATCAAACGTTTCGCCGACACCAAAAGACGTCCCGCCCCTGAGTACTCCGTGGGCCAAGAGGTATGGCTGTCCACTTGAGATATCCCCCTCAAGGGGATGTCTCGCAAACTTTCTCCAAAATTCATTGGTCCATATAAGATTTCCCAGGTCATTAACCCATCAGCCATACGCCTTCAACTTCCCCCGACTCTTCGTATTCATCCCACATTCCACGTATCCCAAGTGAAACCAGTAGTCTCAAGTCCTCTGTCTTCAGACCTTGCCTCGACGCCGCAGTGTTTAATCCAGTTGGTTAGCACCTAAGCCTAGTATCTCTGAGAACCTTCGTTGACTTTTGAATCCAGACTGGATTCTAACCTTTGTCTCTGTTTTCCAGGAAACCTGTTTTTCTCCTGTGAAGCTCTGGAAGAGCTTAACCTGCCGAGCCTGCCCTCTGAGCCAAACCTGAAGCCTTTCTCTGGATTTCCATGCAGCTCTGGACCAAGAGCTGGAACTCAAGCCAAGGTCAGCTCTCTCTCAGAAGTAAGACGCTGAAGCAGTTTACGACTGAACAAACCACTTCCTCGACCCAACAGCTTCCCTCCCAAGGCTTAAAACCAAACCCTCAAAAGTTAAAATCTTCAAACTGCCTGAATCAAACCTTCAAAACGCCACCTAAATTTCCAGACTCCAGTGAACCAGTTCCCAGCCTCAACCGTAAACCGAGCCATTCAGTGCTTTCAGTGAGTATTGCACAAACATTGTTAAACCTTACTGTTTCTGCCCCCGTGTTTCCTGCATACCTGTCTCAATTAGTGGAAACCCATCATGACACTCTGTAAGTTTCTGAAAGAACAAGGTAACTTTTTTAAAACACTAAACAAAAGGTGAAAAAAGGTAGATTTGGAATATATCAAACAAATTAAGAAGCTTCATAAACAAATCCCAGTTTAAATTCAGACAGATTTAGATTACATACATTTAAGAACAAACTGCTAAAATTTCTAAGCAATGAATTCAGTAAAAACTAAAATCTAAAAAGCTTTTAATTGCCTTTAGCTTTTTATTTCGCTGGTGGGAGATATACATCTTTTTTTATTCTCTTATTTCTCTATTAATCCAAAAGAGCTCAGTTGGTCTTGAATTAATCACACTAATGAGCTGCTATCATCAGTTACTGCAGGCTCATCCTTCTTGCAGCAGCAGACAGACATTAGTAGCTTTGTTAAAGGCCATTTGACCATAAAAACAAACAGAAACAAGTCAATCAAAGGACTGTGAGGATCCAAAATGAAAATAATTTCTTTACTTATTGAAAACTTTCTTTCCAGTTTCATTGGGTTAATAAGTAAATAAACACCAGTGGGGAAATTTATCCCAATGTAATTAACAAACAATAGACATAAAATTCCCAAATTTCTGCATTTTGATTTAGCAGACATTGAAGTGTTCTGAAGGAGCAACTTAAGAGTTACAGCAAAACAGATGAGGAACACAAGGACAGAAAGTAACAAAAAGATGATCAGGAGCATGAACGTTAGACTATGATCAGGTCCATGATCAGGACTTTGAAAATATATAACCAGCATGATAAGGACAACAGAAAAAATCCAGGCAAAAAGACTAACAGTCACAAATCCTTTAACTTTTCTCATGAAATGAAACTCTTGCTGCTGGGATACATAAAAAGGAGGCCTAAAACAGAAGAGAAAGGAAAACATCATCCAGCCAATTTATAAAAATGACTGTTTATATATTTCATTCTATACCACTGCATGAAAAGTGGGATTTACACTACCATTCAATACTCTCTGGCTGACACTGTAGATTGTCGTGGGAACTTCAGGTTAAGAAGGCAGTTCACGGCAATTTGCAGGCTTACGCCGGCTTTCCGTAAATTGTCCAGAGAGTAAAATTGTGGACTCTCAGAAGAGCGAGGTGAAGTCCCCCAAGCCTCCCCATGGAATTCTAGGGGAGGCTTTTAACACATGTAAATGAACATGCTGTAGGCTATACAGAAATGTTTGCACTTGCAGGGTTGCAGGGGTTATATCAGTATACCACCCTGGGTAAGAATCTCTCTGATACAAAGAGATCAGAGGCTGAGTATAGCCTCTTACATTTCCCAGCTTGAATTATGGGATTTACATTTAATTAAAGAGTATAGAGACCAAAACAGGAATCTTTTACAGCTGACAGAGCAATACATTTAGAGCAGTAATTACATATAAATTAAAAAAAAATTGCATTTTAAAGATTATAAAAATTAAATGTTGAAATGTCTGTCAATATGCTCAATGCAAAATTACCTTTAAATTGGAAAAGTTTCTTAAGAAATGAGTCTGAGATGATTCACTTTATAACATGGCACATTATCCTGTTGGAAGTAGCCATCAGAAGATTGGTACACTGTGGTAATAAGGTCCAGGCCAGGTCAAGATCCGCAATTGCAATGCGCACCAAACAGGAAAAAAGAACATCGACAAATTCCGGTTCGTCAAATTAAAATATAGCAGCAACAGATCGGTGACTAGAAATTATAGCACAATTCTTATATATAAAAAAAAAATCTAACACTGTTTATTTAAATGATTGGATCCAAACTATTGGTTATTCACCAACGAGGAAGCAGATTTCTCATCTCCATCAAAATATTTATTTTATACCGAGGACTTAAACTTTAATCAAATCCATTCAAAAGAAACTTCTTATTACAGGAATGAAAAGAGATGCTGAGTTTGGAAGTAGTGAACAAGTTCATTAAAAAAAAAGCAGTTTTGAATTATCCTTATCCTCGTTTACAAAAATCTACAAAAATATATATATATTTGGGCAGAAACTGAACATGTGCTGGATGATGGTGGGATTTTTTTAATATGTCATATTAAATTCAGTGCTCACAGGGTTCATACAGGAATGAGTGACTCTAATTTAATGCTATTTTAATGCTATTTGAAATGATTTTAATTCCATCAACAAGAACTATGTACACAAGTTATTAGTGTACATGAAATATGAAGGAGCTGCAAGCAGAGTTCCATGACTTCTGTATGTATGTAAACACACACACACATATATAATGCATATATATATCCTCTAGCTTTTTCTCCTACTTAGGGAGCGATATAATATATCTGAAGAAATTGTTTTTATAAGCATTTTTTATTAAAAGAATTATAAATACTTTGATAAACATATTTTAAATAATTTTAGTGCCAATTAAGTGCCTTGATTTAAAAAAAAAAAAAAAAAAAGAATGATTTTTTAAATTATTTTTATTGATCCTCACAAAACTCTGGTTCATCTCGCCGCATGCTCTGTACGCATCTCCAAGAAACTCAGAGCGGCGCCGGTCTGCAGCCACAGTGGAGGATGGATGCTTTGCTTTGTGCAGGCAGTCTGGAGCGGAGAATAGGGGATTTCGCAAAACTCCTTCTTGACGTTGATGGCGACTCTGCATCGAACAAGACTAACTCAAAGAAGAGATGCTAGCGTGTAAATATATGTTTACCGACACTGCCTGCTGGGTTACAAAGAGCAGCCTAGCCAAGTTTACGGCCAATAGCTGGGCTATAGTAGCCTTTGCGTTAACAAGCCATTATTAAAGTGTGTATTTTTTGTGATTCACAGGAAGCAGTAATGGCTGCCTTAACAACTCGAGACCAATTCGCAGGCGCTTATGAACCGAGCAAGTGGTAAGATTTAAAGAATATGCTTTCATTCTACGGTAAAAGGCAATGGATGATAATGGATAGATACCGATCATAACTTGTACATGTTGTTTTCACAGACTAATCTCTCCCCTCACAATGAGGCAGTGACCTCCTTTTTCTCGAGCCATATCAGAAAGTCCAGATTTGCACGATGTTGATAAAGACGCATATTGTGTGTAAGTGACTTGTTTTTAATGTTTTCTCCTTCCTTGTTACTGTGGTCTTGCATTTGATTTTTTATTCATACCACTCATTTAATTGTTTTCCAGCTGCCTGTAAGACGATTATGAGACGGTACGCAGGAGCTTCAGATACACGCTGCTAGCCAACACGCTGCGTACGGAGGCTGCCAGGCAATCTGCTCGAGTCGGGCCAGAAGAAAAGAGGGTAAGACTTTATTTGGCGACTATTTTTCAGCGTGCATTGATAGATGTGTTGTGGCCCATATCGCAGTGCGCTGATTCATTGTTTTTTTCAGCCGCTGAAAGCGAGGCAGTGCGTGCCAGGCAGATGAGGAAGTGGAACTTCTGAAGTCCGCTTCTTCCTCGGCATGTGTGTGTCTCTGATGGATTGTAATGTCACGCCATTTCGTAGGTCGGATCTCTCTGAACTATGTGTTAAGCTGCAGTCCCTGGTTAGAAGCGATGCCGAAGTACAGGGCCAACGCACAGTAGGCGTTTGCACATCGGACCTGCCTCGAGGGAATGCTGCCAGTTACCCAACCCTCGAGGAAGCAAACGGACTTTTAATTTTTAGAAACGCATGTGTTTGAATACTTCTGTTGTACAGGTGCTGGTCATAAAATTAGAATATCATGAAAAGTAGATTGATTTCGTAATTCCATTTAAAAGTGAAACTTGTATATTATATTCATACATTACATACAAACTCATATTTCAGATGTTTATTTTGTTTAATTTTGATGATTACAAATGACAACAAATGAAAATCTCAAATATATCAGAAAATTAGAATATTGTGAAAAGGTTCAAAATTGATGGCCCCTGGTGCCACTCTAATCAGCTAATTAACTCAAACCAATATTTTAAATGGTCAGTCATCCATTTAAAATCATGGGGAAGACTGCATGAAAAAGATCTTTCTACCTTGCTTTTAAAGAGGCTGGTTGTTCACAGAGCTCAGTGTCCAATAAGCCTGTACAAGCAAGAGAGATAAATCTTTGTTTCAAAAATGTGGGGAGATTCACAAAGAGTGGGACTGCAGCTGGAGTGAGTAATCAGAACCACCTCCAGCCACACAGACGTATGAAAGACATGGGTTTCTGCTGTCGCATTCTTTGTGTCAAGCCACTCTTGAACCACAGACAGCGCCAGAAGCGTCTTGCCTGGCTAAAGAGAAACAGGACTGGACTGTTGGTGAGTGGTCCAAAGTCATGTTCTCTCATGAAAGTTTGCATTTCCTTTTGAAATCAAGGTCCCAGAGTCTGGAGTGAAAAGAAGAGAGGCACTTCATCCACGTTGCTTGAAGTCCAGTGTAAAGTTTCCACAGTTAGTGATGGTTTGGGGTGCCATGTCATCTGCTGGTGTTGGTCCATTGTGTTTTCTGAGGTCCAGGGTCAACGCAGCCACATACCAGGAAGTTTAGAGCACTTCATGCTTCCTGCAGCTGACCAACTTTGGGAGATGCAGATTTCATTTTCCAACAGGATTTGGCACCTGCACACAGTGCCAAAGCTGCCAGTACCTGGTTGAAGGACCATGGTATCCCTGTTCTTAATTGGCCAGCAAACTCTCCTGACCTTAACCCCATAGAAAATCTATGGGGTATTGTGGAAGAAGAAGATGTAATACACATACACTAGACCCAACAATTCAGAAGAGCTAAAAGCCACTCTTAGAGCAACCTGGGCTATCATAACACCCGAGCAGTGCCACAGACTGATCGACTCCATGCCACTCCGCATTGCTGCAGTAATACAGGCTAAAGGAGGCCCAACTAAATACCTCGAGTGCTGTACATGCTCATACTTTTCTATGTTTATACTTTTCAGTTGGCCAACATTTCCTATAAATCCTTTGTTTTTATTGGTGTTCAGTAATATTCTAATTTTTCTGATATGATGAATTTGAGATTTTCATTTGCTTGTCATTTGTAATCATCAAAACTAAAACAAATAAAAAACATCTGAAATATATGAGTTTGTATGTAATGTATGAATATAAAATTTTACTTTTTAAATGGAATTACTGAAATCAATCTACTTTTTCATGATATTTCAATTTTATGACCAGCACCTGTATATAGTTGTGCTGTGTTTCAATAAAGCTCTTTCTTTACATAAACAGCTTCCTGGAAAATGTTCATTTCCTGTATAAATTCATTCATGTCCTTGATGGTAGCATAATAATTGTGTAGTAGTGTAGGATAACATAAATACACATCATATGAATGAATAAATATATGAATGAATATATATATATGAATAAATATATATATATGTAAATTTATATGTAAATATATATATGCCAACCAATCACGAGCGACTTTACTTGTTTAAAAAGAAGTGGTTCCGTCCAATACTCAGTAAGAAAATTAAAGCCTGGCGTGCTACGTGTGGTTTTGCTGCCAATCAGGAGCGATTTCACTTGTTTGAGAATAGTAGTTTCCAGCCAATACTGAGAAGGTTATTCAAGCCAGACCTGGCCAGCCGCGCTGGTTCGCTGCATTCATATGCTAATTAGGGGCTATTAGTACAGCTGGACGCTTCCTCCACATACAAGCCATGGTCCGCTTTCCGACAATTTGTGGCATCCACAAAACGGACAAGCACGTGGTTGCAAATTGTTAAAACTGACAAAAATCAGGCTGGTATGGCGGGATGATTACGGGTTTACGGGGACGTCTTTCGAACTTTTCATGCAGTGATATAAGATGCTCTTTGACTTACCATCAGCAAAAACCTACATGCATGCCATGATATTTAACCATATAAACTACTGCCATTAAACATTATCTTACACTTCAGAAGTGATTTTGAAACCCCTACAGTCTCTCTTCAAGAAAACTCTCGAAGTTCTTGACAAAAAGCCTTTATATTATTATTGTAGCATTTGAAGTAAGTACAACATTTTAGACTTCGAAGATCATCAGATATTTTTGTTTTTAAATTTTTAAATGCACTTGCTCCTCCTCTAGCAGATTTTATAAGCAAAACACAACCTGCCACCTGCCGCTTTGACTGCCTGTACACATCAGCTGCCTCTGGAGTCCCACAGGTCAATACAGCCCAATAGGACTCCTTCTTCAGCCAGACAGCTTCCCTCACCGCTGGTGTCCACCAGGGTGTTTGACGGTTGCCACCTTGATGTACACCGACAACCTTGCAGCCACAGCTCTGACTAGCTGCCTCTACAATAGAGGCCAGGAAAATTGTCTAGACAGACTTAATGTACCCCGCCTCCCCCGGAAACGTGTTCAAAGGTCTCCCAGAGGTGGGAGTTAAAGCTGCCTCTCATGGGGGACTCTGTCTAATCAGCAAGGCAAGGCAAGGCAAATTTATTTGTATAGCACAATTCAGTACAAAGACAATTCAAAGCGCTTTACATGATTAAAATACAGGAAGATAAAACAGAATCAAAGCAAAGTAGAAAAAAAAATGCAGAAACAAAAAAAGAATATTAAAAACATTTGGATTAAAGAAAATATGTTTCAGTTGAACTCTTTAACTAGAACAGTGGAAGGCAATCCCAAACAAATGTGGTTTTAGTCTTGATTTAAAGGAACTGAGGCTTTCCGCACTTTACAGTTTTCTGGAAGTTTGTTCCAGATAAGTGGAGCATAGGAACTAAATGCTGCTTCTCAATGTTTAGTTCTGGTTCTAGGTATGCAGAGCAGGCTGGAGCCAGAAGACCTGAGTGGTCTGGAGGGTTGATACACTGATAGCAAGTCTGTGATGTATTTTAGGTGCTAAGCTATTCAGAGATTTATAGACTAACATAAGGATTTTAAAGTCTATTCTCTGAGATACAGGGAGCCAGTGTAAGGACTTTAGAACCGGGGTGATGTGCTCTACTTTCTTAGTCTTAGTGAGGACACGGGCAGCAGCGTTCTGGATCAGCTGCAGCTGTCTGATCCACTTTTAGGCAGACCTGTGAAAACACCGTTGCAGTAATCAATTTGACTAAAAATAAACGCATGGATTAGTTTTTCCAGATCATGCTGAGACATTAGTCCTTTAATCCTGGAAATGTTCTTCAGGTGATAGAAAGCCGACCTTGTAATTGTCTTTAAATGCTTTTGGAGGTTCAAGTCTGAATCCAGCACTACACCTAGATTTGGGGCCTGATCAGTGGTTACTAGCTGAAGCGACTGAAGCTGTGTGCTAACTTTAGATCTCTCCTCTATTGGTCCAAAGATTATTACTTCAGTTTTGGTTTTTATTCAGTTGAAGAAAATTATGGCACATCCAGGCATTGATTTTTTCTAAGCATTTCCTCAGTGCTTGAATTGGTTCATAGTCACCTGGTGACATGGTGATGTAAAGCTGTGTGTCAGTCTGCATAGTTATGGTAGCTGATGTTGTTTTTTTTATTAACTGAGCCAGAGGGAGCATGTAGATATTGAATAGGAGGGGACCCAGGATGGACCCTTGGGGAACCCCATATGTGATTTTTGTCATCTCTGATGTAAAGTTTCCTACTGACACAAAAAAGTCCCTGTCCTTTTAAGTATGATTTAAACCAGTTGAGAGCTAAAATACCAGAGAGGCCGGACCCAGTTTTCAGGTATGGGCCTAACAGGATGGAGTGATCGACAGTATCTAATGCTGCACTGAGGTCCATCGTGATTCCCAAGTACGGAAGCACGATGTATTTCTTGAGGCCAGTCCTTAAACATTTTGATAAGGGCTGCAATGTACTGTGGTGAGCACCGGAAACCTGACTGGGAACACTGCCAAAGCCGGCTGGTCATATCTAAGAAAGTGCAGTTAACTGTTGAAACAGCTTTTTCAGATAATTTACATGAACAAGGGAGGTTTGATGATGGGCCTGTAGTTCTGGAGTAGTAGTTTGTCTAAACTGTTAATTTTTCAGCAGTGGTTTGATATTTGCTGTTTCATACACCTCGGGAAAACACCTGACAGAAGGGACGTGTTTATTATCTGAGTCTGCATCAGACGCTATGACAGGCAAAACTTTCTTATAAGAAAGCTGTGGGTAGCAAAACAAGGCAACTGAAGGAACTTAGCTGCGTGAATGATCCGTCCATTCTAAGCTTTTATAGTGCTATTTGGCTGAAACTGGATCATTTCTAGGTCATAGATCAATTCCAGTCAGAGACAACTGAATGAACCGTACTGATCAGGCCTCTTTTCTTTCATCAGTGGGTCTTTAATTTTTTCACCATCGTTAAAGAAATTAATGCAAAATTCATTGCATGGTGCCCGTTTAGGAGTGCAGAGTTCAGGAGCCACGGACACAGGAGGATTTGTTAGCTTGTCGACTGTGGCAAATAACGCATGACTATTATTAATGTTCTTGCTAATGATTTCAGAGAAGAAAGATTCTCTTATAAGCTATCTTGTAATCTATATCTGTAAAGTCTCTTTATAGATGTTATAGTGAACCTGGAATTCGTCTTTCTTCACGATCTTAATTCAGCAATTTCATAGACACTCCCTTTTTTCACTTCTTGTAACTGCTGGAGCACTTCTCCAAGGAGATTTTTTCTTTCCGGAAAAGACTTTCACTTTAATTGGAGCAATGCAGCTAATGATGTCTGAGACTTTAGACTGAAAGTTATCATTTAATTTGCTCATGAAACTGATGTTGCAGCCCAAGGTTGTAGTGCAGGATTAAGCGATCCCGAATGAATGATAAGTGGTTCCATTATTGATCATGATGTGGAACATAATGGCCACCACATTACATTGATCATTGTGTTAGATCACTTTGACATTCAATGAACTGGAATTTTAGGTAAAAAGAAGTGATAACTACTGGATATCAGTAGGAAAAGGATCCAAAACATTCGACCAAATCAACATGTAAACAGTCATCAGTCCTAAAACCAACCTTCTCTAAGTCCATCTCAGTTCCCAGACCTGAACCCTACAGGAACCTGCAACAGTGCCTTCTGACCAGAATACTAGCTTTTCTAGTTTGTCAGACCATTTAAAGACTTCTTGGACTTAAATCTGTTGTATATAATCTGAAGTTATATCACTGTTACCAGCAAGCTTGCATTAAGTTTCCACACGCAGATATCCTGCAGTAAGTCGACAATTCAGCATGTGGAGAATGGAAGTTTTGGGATTCTAACATATGTTTTATTTATTTCACTTTTAGCATAAAAACATATTATTCAGATGCTAAGCACAAAGGCAGATTAACGCCATAACATGAACATGATAACAAAGTCATATAAATCATTAAATTAGAGCTTGTTAAATTGTGAAGTTGTCCTCGGATCATATTGATGAAATTACTGTTGGGATCCAGAGGTTTGCCCTCCAGAGGGCGACGTGGATCCCATTCTGTGGGCTTCTGTTTCTGTTGAGATCCAGGGGTTTGCCCTCCAGAGGGCGATGTGGATCTTTTCCCTGGGAGCTGCTGTTCAGCACTCACACCTGATCCCCATCAGCTCTGCTGATTAAGCTCTCCCTATTTAAGCTGAGTGAAAGCTCCCCTCGTCGCCGGATCGTTGTCATTGTCCTGTCCTTGCCATGGAAGCAAACCTGAGCCACCCTGCCTTTTGAACTCTGCCTGTCTGAACCTGCAAACCAGTGAGTTTGAGCCTGTTAACCTGTAACCTGAACTTAACCTGTCTGTCCTCTCTGCCTTCCAGGGCAGAACCCTGTGTGTCTCCAAATAAATATTGGACTTTAATCCTGCCTGAGTTTTCTGTGAGTCTGCATCTGGGGCTAGAAATCCTGCTAAATCATGACAGTACGATCCGGCCAACAGACTAGCCCAGCAGACTCCTTCCATGCTCACCTGGTGAGGCCCGCTCAGCGCCGTCCGCCGCCTCCCTGGCAGGTGGCGCTGCTTCGGCGCTATGATGAGTTGGTGGCGTCCTTAGCTCCTGAGCCCGCTCTGAGCCGTCTAGAGACCCCTGAGCCCGCTCTGAGCCGCCTAGAGACCCCTGAGCCCGCTCTGAGCCGTCTGGAGACCCCTGAACCCGCTCTGAGTCTTCCGCCATCATCCTGGTGGGAGAGGTTGCGCCCGGCGTTTTGGGGAGTTGGATCGAGAGTTGGAGATGGAGCGGCGTCGACAAGAAGAGGAGTGGAATCGTAAATGGGAGATGGAGCGGCGTCGACGTGATGAGGAGTGGAATCGCAGATGTCGGGAGATTTGGGGCCGTTGGGGAACTCCTGAGCCTGCTCTGTGTCATCCAGAGACTCCTGAATCGGCGGCCTCTTCACTTCCTGATTCGGAGCCGCAATCGGGCGGCCTCCTGTGTTCCAGTGGAGCCACAGTGCGGTGGTCTCCTCTGCTCCTGATGCAAAGCCGCAATGGGCGGCCTCTTCAGTTCCTGATTCGGAACCGCAATCGGGCGGTTTCTGGTTCTCCTGGGGTGGAGCCGCAATCGCGTCGGCCTCTTCTGTTCCTGATCCGGAGCCGCAATCTGCAGCCTCCTGTGTTCCTGTGGAGCCACAATCGGTGGTCTCCTCTGTCCCTGTGGAGCCACAATCGGTGGTTTCCTCTGCTCCTGGTGTGAAGCTGGCAGTCGGTGGCTTCCAGTGCTCCTGATTCGGAGCCACAGTCGGTGGCTTCCGTGTTCCTGATGCGAGCTGCAATCGACGGCCTCCTCAGTTCCTGATTCAGAGCCACAGTGGGTGACCCTGTCTGAGTCAGTTGCTGAGCTGCAGAAACGGCGTCCTCCTCGGAGCTTCCTGCAGCAGCAGAGACGCAAGGCGCCTTCCTCGGAGCTTCCTGCTGCAGCAGAGACGGCGTTTCCTCGGTGCTTTCCTGCAGAAGCAGAGATGGTGTCTTCCTCGGTAAGCTTCCTGCTGAAGCAGGAGTTGGCGCCTTCCTCCAAGGCCCCTGCAGCTTCTGGAGACTCGGTCTCACGGCCGGCCACCTGAGACTTTTGCCCTGCTGCCGGCCCCACGGCCAGCCACCTGAGACTCTGTCCTTGCTGCCGGCCCCACGGCAGGCCACCTGAGACTCTAGCCCTGCTGCCGGCCCCACGGCCGGCCACCTGAGACTTTCCCTGTCCTCGCCCACCCTGGGTGGGTTGTTTTGATTTCTGGACCCTGTTCTGTTTTCTGTGCCTGGCCCTCCTTGCCTGTTTTCCCCTCCGCCCGCCCTGGGTGGGTTGTTTTTGTTTTTGGGTGTTTTTGGGCGTCTGGTATCCGCCCTTGAGGGGGGGGGTACTGTTGGGATCCAGAGGTTTGCCCTCCAGAGGGCGACGTGGATCCCATTCTGTGGGCTTCTGTTTCTGTTGAGATCCAGGGGTTTGCCCTCCAGAGGGCGATGTGGATCTTTTCCCTGGGAGCTGCTGTTCAGCACTCACACCTGATCCCCATCAGCTCTGCTGATTAAGCTCTCCCTATTTAAGCTGAGTGAAAGCTCCCTTCGTCACTGGATCGTTGTCATTGTCCTGTCCTTGCCTTGGAAGCAAACCTGAGCCACCCTGCCTTTTGAACTCTGCCTGTCTGAACCTGCAAACCAGTGAGTTTGAGCCTGTTAACCTGTAACCTGAACTTAACCTGTTTGTCCTCTCTGCCTTCCAGGGCAGAACCCTGTGTGTCTCAAATAAATATTGGACTTTAATCCTGCCTGAGTTTTCTGTGAGTCTGCATCTGGGGCTAGAAATCCTGCTAAATCATGACACATACAATTTTGTTAAAATTCCTCAACTGAATAAAATCCTTCATGTTCATTGTGGCTCTGTGAAAGTAAAACTCCAGTCTTATTCTGGCAGGACAAGTATATGGCCCTCTTTGCTTCATTGATAAAAAACATTTAAAAGTTGGGCCTTTTGACTACTTTTTCCTATTCTGGCATACTCCAGAGATGGCAAAAGTACTCACTTTCCGTGTACTGGAGTAAAAAGTACAGATACTTGGTTAAGAAATCACTCTGGTAAAAGTGGAAGTACTCATAAAAACTTCTTACATAAGTAAAATGTAACAAAAAGCACAGGCTTGTAAATTTACTTAAAGTATAAAAGTAATAGTAGAAACCACTTTTTTCATGCCGTTGCCTACATTTTAAAATGGATGTCTGCCAATGTGTACTAGATCTCCTGCTGTGTTCATTTTCAAATCATCTCGTCATTCATACTACTATAACGCCAATCAGCCACCACAAGCTGCAAATTGATTTCTGCCCCTAATGAATATCACGTAATCTGTCGCATTCATCTTGTAGTGAAAAAGGCCAAATGCAACGTAGATTCCCATCCAATTAGATTGAATTTGGCATTGATGACGGAAAAATAATAACGGTAACTCCATTGAAATGATTCAAAACTAAAAGTAATGAGCCAATTTTTTAAAATGTAAGTGAGTAGAAAGTACAGATATTTTTACTGAGTAAGCCCAATATGCAGAACACAAACGGAGGCTGATGAAAAGTTTAACAAGGTTTATTGTCACACAAGCACATGAATATTGCAACTGGAACTGGTTCAGGCCTGGGGGTAGGTTCACTGGAGTCTGCAGGGATGACAGTTCAGTTAGCACAGGAACTGATGAGTTAAGAGACTAGAGTTTGCTGAAGTATACCTTGAAGGAGTCCGGGTTTCTCTTTGAGAGAGAGGTAACTGTTGGATCCAGAGACTGTTTGTTCAGCAGAGTCCAATAACTGCTTCAGCGTCTTACTTCTGACTTTGAGGGCAGACCTTGATTGGGTTTCCAGCTCTAAACCAAGAGCTGCAGGGAATCCAGAGAAGAGTCTTCAGGCTTGGCTCAGAGGGCAGGCTCGCAGGTACTCACTCAGAGCTCTTCAAGGAGAGACAGGTTTCCTGTGAGGCAAAAACAAGAGAGAATTAGGATCTGAATTCTCTCAAAAAGACAGCAAAGATAATTCAGGTTTGAGGCTCAGGTCGCTAACCAAACTAGGTCAACACTGCGGCGTCGAAGCAAGGTCTGGCAGCTGGTAATGAAATATTAGATCGCAGGCGAGTGTTATTCCCAGTCAGGAAGAAATACATCAGTGAAGGCTACAGTAGCAGTTGACAAACTTTATATTAATGGTCAGTTGTTCAGGGATCGAAGATCACTCCTTAGCTTTATTAAGATGCACAACAGTAGGGTTTAAAAGCATGTGACACCTGATTAAATTGTATAGAACATTTCACGGTGATAAATGAAATATATGCACAGCTCTAGAGCACGTTTGCACGGTATGACTGCTAGTTACAGCTGGGTACAGAATGCATGGGCTGGGGTTCTTCTTTCACCTTTTCTTACTCATTGCACTCTCTTAATTTTCTGTCTTCCTTTTCCTTATTCGTCTGCTTCTTCCCTGTGGTCCACACAATCACACGATTTGATGCTACCTGGGTCTAGGTATAACTATTTATTCAGAGGCATGTACTTTTCATCTTCTCACTCACACCTATGGTGAATGTAAGGTTTGTGACATGGAATGTGCATGGAGCTGGCACCAGAGAGAAACAGCTTAAGATTTTTAACCAGCTTTTAAATGCAGATGTTGTCTTATTGCAAGAAACCCATAAATCAGCGGCATCTATAAGTGATCTTAACTCCCCTGAGTCCCCTGATGTGTTTGCAGCCTGCTATAACTCTAGACAGAGAGGAGTAGCAATTTTAATCCACAAAAACCTCAGTTTTACTTTATCAGACAGAATTATAGATCCTGAAGGCAGATTCATCATAATTAAAATATCTATTTATAACCAAAAGTTGTGTATTGTCAGCATATATGGTCCAATTGTTGATGACCCCTCATTCTCCCACAAAGTTTTTCATGCACTTTCAAAACACGAGGGGATTGTTCTCTAGTGACCAGGGGGGACCTCCAACTTTGGTCTAAATGGAGAAATATGGACAGGTTGAGTGCAACAGGGACAGCGCGGTTGGCTTGTCATTAAATGTGGTCAAGCAATGCATGAGTGATTTTGAATTAACTGCGATGCATGGCGATCTGCTTCATCTAACGGTAAAGAACCACACTTTCTTTTCTAATGTCCATCATTCCTACTCTCGTCACAGGACTATTTCTAATCAACAGCTGCTGCTGTCTGATGTCTCAGATGCTGTAATCCATCCTATTGCTGTCGAGTGATCATGCCCTGTTACTTTAACCCTGTAAATAAAAAATAGCCCCACAAAACAAGAGCTGGAGATTAAAATACATCACTGTAGCTTAAAAAAGATGAAGAGTTTCTCAAATTTTTCAAGGAAGAGTGGGCATCATACTTGGTGTGCAATGATTTACCAGGAACATCAGCATCTATACTATGTAGGAGTAGGGAAGCAGTGATGAGAGGTAAAATTATTTCATTCTCATCTCATAAAAAAAAAGTTAGAACAAAAAGATCCAGGAATTAGAGGGAAAATAAAAGTTACTAGAAAGCTAAGCTAGATGAGGAAAAAGTTAGGGAAATCGTAGAAGTAAGAAACTAGAACTAAGCGAATTTATTGAAAAACAAATAAATTTTTTAATTCAAAAGACTTCAATTGACAACTTGAACATAGCAATAAGTCAGGAAGCTTCTTAGCTAACCAGCTAAAAATAAACAAAAGCGACCTTATTTGCAGTTACGAATTCAATTGGTAGCCATTACAGGATCCGGGAGGATATTAACAATGCCTTCCAAGATTTCTATAAATCTTTATACACATCTGATTAAATCCATCAGACAATGATATCCAGCGTTTCTGGATAAAATAACTATTCCTAAATTATCAGAGAGTCAAAAAGCGACCTTGGACTCACACGCTGTCTACAACTGAAGTTCAGGAGAAGCATTAAAAACATGCCAAATAATAAAGCGCCAGGTCCAGGCGGGTTCCCTACCCGAGGTTCTATAAAAAAGGGGATTCTGGGACATTCTGGCTAGCGTTCCACAGAATACTTGCAGGAAACTCTAGATATTAGCAAATTTCGAAGTTAATATGAATTCTGCCACCATTGGTCTCCTGCTTAAGCCAGGCAAGATCTATATGTTTCGACCAGCTATAGATCCCATATCACTTAATTAATGTGGATACTAAAATAATCTGTAAAGCTTTAGCAAAGCGGTGAATAAAGTCACTCCTCTCATAATCCACCCAGATCAAACTGGTTTCATTAAGGGAGGCAGTCAGCTGCTAACACCGCGAACTGCTGAATTTTAATAATTATTCTACAGCAAATCTTAAATCTATATATTGTCATAGATGCAGAAAAGCATTGATAGAGTAAACTGGAAATTGTTACATTTGCTACTCTACATAAATTTGGCTTTTGGCAATTCCTTTTATAAGTAGTTAAAAATATTATATAGCTTCCAACAGCCTGTGTCGAGGACAAATAATCAGAAGCATCTTCTAGCTTTTTGTCTCAGAGGGGCACCGAACGGGATGCCACTCTCCCCCTCACTTTTACTATTTTTATTGAGCCTCTGGCTGCTACAATCGAACAAACAAATATATGATTAAAAGGTATAAAAGGCATGAAAAATAAGGCATAAAAATTAGTCTTTTACGCAGATGATGTATTACTTTATCTCCAACACTCAAACACTTGCCTCTCTGAAGTGATTGGTTTATAGAATCTTTAACAAAAATCTCAGGAATACTCTATAAATTGGTCTAAATCTGTAATACTACCAATTAATTGCTCTCTACAGAATCCCCAGGTCTACAATTGCAATCAAGGAAATGTCAAAAATGTTGGGAATTGCTGTGTCATCTAAACTGGCGAGTTGCAAAACTCAACCACATCCCTCTTTTTAAAAGAAATAGAAGGACCTAGAAAGATGGAAATATTTCCAATCTCCCTTATAGGTGGGTTGCCTCAATTAAAATGATGGTCTTACCCAGAATTAACTACCTATTTTCAATGATCCCAAATAAACCATCACCCAAATGGTTTAAAATCTCTAGATCTTCCATCTCTAAATTTTTTTGGAAGTACAAACTTTCGTATCAGCAAGGCACTACAGAAACCCAAAGACAGAGAGGGACTAGATTTACCTAACTTCCAATACACACCTCAGCAAAAATAATACAATACATCTCTAAATGGATAAAACATATCCCTTAGGTGAGCCCTGGATAGACACAGAACAGGATATGTAAGTATATAATTTCAGATTTTACTTACGTTTATTAGCTCTAAGATCAAACGGCACCCATGTTTAAAAAAATTAACATCAGCTCTTCCCTGAAAGCATGGTGGGAATTTCTAAAAATAACGAAGTCATCACTTATCCCGTGCAGCCGTACACCCATCTGGAATAACCCTGACATTCTACAATAATAATAATAAAATCAAAGATAAAAATAAACAACATAAAAATCATGTGGTCAATAAAATCTAAGATAAAAATAAACAACATAAAAATCATGTGTAGGCAGAATAGGCTTGCTTAAATAAAAAAGTCTTCAAGCCTCTTTTAAAAAATCAATCAAAGTGGTTGTGGAGCTCTTCAGATGATCTGGGAGAGAGTTCCAGAGACGGGGGAAGCGACAGCGAAGGCCCGATCTCCCATGGACCTTAATCTGGAGCAAGGGAAGGTGAAGGAAGTTGCAGTCTTGTGATCGAAGAGATCTGGTGGATGAATGTGGAGTGAGAAGTTCCTTCAGATAATCCGGTGAGGATCCGCTTAAACACAAAACAATAATGTGATAAACTTTCCGTACTGGAAGAATAAAGGTATTACGAACATTCATGCTGAATTATGCTTTGAAGGTACAGAAGCTTATCACATTTGCTAGATTAAATTAGTAATATGGCATTAACAAAAATAAATTCTTAGAATATGAGCAAGTTAAAGCTATAATTAGAAATAAATTTAAGAATGGATGGAGGTTTAATAATTCCAACTAAAATATCAGTTTCTAGAGTTAACCCCCCCAAAGTTCTGTCTAAATTATACAGAACACTGACTAAACTGGATGATCCAATATATCTTCCTATTACTAAATGGGAGGAGGATTTATCAGTCAGCTTTGAACAAAACATCTGGGCTTAGATATGTCTAAGAACTTTTAACATGACTAGAAACCCCAATTTACAATTAATGCAATACAAAAATCCTCCACAGAGTGCACTATACAGGTCAAAGATTATTCAAGATGGGTTTTGCACAATCTAACATCCATGCACAGTGCACAGGCAATCAGCGTTGATAATTTTCCGTATTGTTATGGTTATACGCGCCCAGTTCAGAGATTCTGGGTACAGGTATACAGGATATATCACTGTGACAGGTTGTATAAATCCCAACTTCCCTCCAGTATGCTTCCTGCTTGACTTTGAGGAAAGCACTATGGGGAAAAAAATCAGTTTGCATGGCCTTCACTGCATTATGTATCGCAAAAAGCATATCAACCGATGAACTGGAAAGGTAAGGATAAACTTCGGCATCGAATCCGAATTTCGATTTTCTGTTACATTTGGATCATATTAATCTTGAGACAGCATCTGTCCCCATCAGACTGATCTCTCTGGACTCCCTTGATCGGCTCCATCGCGTGTAGTGGGGGGCTGTGGGTGCGTCTTATGGAAGTAGCGAGGGGGAGCTAGTTAGGGGTCCTTGGATTTCCTGGGGGCCAGAGGGGGGATTACTTTCACGGAGGCGGGGGTGCGGGTCTGGCCAGGACTGTTGCCCCCCATGGTGAGGAGTCTAGAACCTCCCAGAGGGGTCCTGTGGCCGTGCAGTGCTCTTGGGGGTTCCGTGGTGGCGGGGCGTGGGCTACTGGCCTGGTAGCTGTGCTGGTGCTGCTGCTGGGTGGGGCTGGGCGCCGGGCATGATTTCTTTGTAGGTGCTTTGGCGAGTGCTTCTGCTCTCTTGAGAGCGTCAGTGTGCCCTCGTCTTCCAGTGCAGGGTTTGGCTGGTTAGCTATGGCGGCTGCCCGTGGTTGCGTCGTCCAGAGGGGGATCGTGGGTGGTCGTGCCTGTGGCTGAAGGTTTGTGTGTGTCTGTTGTGGGCTGGTTCTGCGAAGGCGTCAGGGGGTCCCTTTGGAGTGCCAGATTGAGTGTGGCACCCCAGCTCTGTTGAAGTGGCGAGGTGGCGGTGTGGCCTTGGTGTGGTGCGTAGTCTTGTGGTTTGGAAGATGGAGGGTTTGCTTTCGATTGAACTTTGTGGCGGGGCGTGGCGGCTGGCCATCCTCCTCGGCGGCCCGATGGTTGGTGTGGGGCGGGCCAGGTGGAGTCGTGCTGCTTTAAGCCAAACGCGGCAGGGTCCCGCGTCTGCTGCTTTCTTTTGCTGCATGTGCCGGCTTCTCGCGGCTGGGGCAGCCTTGCTGTTTTCCCTCTCTGGAGGCCGGGCGGGGCTGCTCTGTCCCTTGTGTTCTGCCTTGCAGCTGTGTTTGCTGTGGTTGGTGGGGGCGAAGTGGTTTCATTGTGTTTTGGGTGGGGGAATCCAGCCTGGGGGCTTGGTTGGTGCCGTCGGTTCGTCCGTATCGGCCTTCCGGTGTTGTTTCTGTTGAGGCGCTCGGGCCCCATATGCCGATAGTGCTGCGGAGGTTCTGACCGGCCGGGCTTTGCTTGTCTCCTGGGAGGCAGGCATGTTGACTTTCTGGGGAAAACATCTGGGTGGAGAGGACTTCCTGCCGGTGTGGCGGTGGAGTGTTGGGCACTACAGCTTGTTTGCGGCCTTGCCCGTTCTTCAGTGAGGGGAGATAATTATAATTTTTTTATGTGTGTGTGGGGAGGGTTTGGGCAGGGGTCAGGGGCTTGGGGTGGGGGCTCGGGATTTGTGCTTTGCTGTATTGTGTGGCTTTCTTCTTCTTGGTTGGTGCTGTGGGACCAGTGTCGGGGGGATTCGTTCGGGGTGGGGGTGCTGGTGCTGGCACCGGGGGTTTGGGCATTTGCCCGGCCCTACTGCTTGGCGGTGGGTCTGGGGGTGGGTCCTGGGGTCTGGGATCCTGGGCGCGTGCCTTACCCTTGGGCAGGTGGCGGTGGTGGGGTTTTGTGAAGGGGTTCTGTGGGGGTTCTGGGCGGGGTCTGGGCTGGTCTGACTGCCCCTGCTGCCCTGACCTCTGGTGATAACGCCGGGGTGCCTGGGGCCTGTTATTGGGCTGGGGGGCATGTGGAGAGACATGCTTTACCCTGTAAATGCTTCCCCCCTCTGGGTTTGCACTCTGTAATTGGGGGAAGGGGAGGGAGGGGAATGATCTCAACCTGGATGTCTTCTGTAAACATTGTGTGGTGAGGTAGCTTGATTGTTATGTTGGGGAGGGTTAGATCTCGGAGGGGTGGGGGTGGTGATGGTGGGAAGATCTTGGAAGGGGCTTGGGTCTGGCTCCCTGTCTTGGTCTAGTCCCTGCTGCCCTGGTGGGAGCTTTTATGGAGCCTCCTGGGGTGGGGCCTCTCCTCCATCCTGCTCGCATGGGCTTGTGGGTTCAGGGTTGTCCCCCCCCTTTATTATTTATTAATGCTGGCTATTATTATTATTATTATCCTGGAGGGGGTAAATATATGCGGACACCCTAATTATTATTATTATTGTTTATCTATTTAATTTTTTTATTTACACCATTTTTTTTTGGATATAGCAGGATGGGGATAGGGGTGATCTCACACCCCTGTGCCCGGCTGGCCTGGAGTGGGAGCCTGGAGGGGTCCCGGCCACCTGGTCCACGTGGTTTTGGCTGGGTGGGGCTGCCCCCTCTCTGGGCTGCCCGGTGGCAGGGGTGCCTCTGCTATCCCCAAAGAAGGTTGCTCCTGGGAGGGCAACAAACACCCTGGTTGGGTGGCGGCCCATCCCGGGGCGGTCGAGGGCTGCCTGCTGGGGACTCTGCCACACATGTAGGTTTTGGGGCGGTCAGAAGAGATGGTTGCTGTGGCTGTGTGGCGTCCCCCACCCCAATTTTATTTTCATTTTGGGGGTCTTCCATCTTCATCGGGACCAAACACACACATCTATGTAGGGTTTTAGTAGATGGGGTCAGGGGATGTGAGAGGGGGATGTTATTTATGTGTGTCACACGCGTTACGGTATTTTCTTCATTTATTATTATTATTTTTTTTTTTTTTTTTTCTTCAATTTTATTTATTTATTTATTTTTATTTTTATTTTCCTGGTAGGGGTGGGGGCACTAGGCGGGGACACCCCCCTGATTGAGATGGTGTGGGTTTTTTTTTTGTTTTTTTTTTTTATTTTATTTTTTTCTTCAGGTTGGGGTCTCAACCCTCTCCCAAATACATCTCAGTCTCAGCTAAGTGCAGAGCCCATTCCCCGTCCCTGCTCTCCTCGCTGGCTGGCGTCGGGGCTCACCGGTGCACTGGTAGGCTTCGAGATGCAAGAGGTAGATGCCGAGGAGACTGCTGGCTGCATTCCTGGCCACGGCCTCCGCTGGCCCGGCGGCGAGAGGCTTTGCTGGGGCTTTGTCTGAGGGGTCGGGTGCCGCGGGCCCTCCGGATCCCTGAGACACAGGACTGAACATCGCTTGGGGGGTGGGGCTGGCTGTTGTTGAGGATTTTTAGAGTCGGTGCGGTGCCTTAAGCTACGATGCGGTTCCTGGCGGTGTTTCTTGTGTTTCTTTCCTATGCGGTTCTGTAGTATCGGTTAGTGAGGACTGCACGGCATGGTGGTGGGAGTGCTTGAGGTCTTGGGTTGTTTTGGGCTCCAGTTTTTCTGCTACTTACTTCTCCTCTTGCATATTTATTTTAATTGTAGTATTAATTTGGTATTTAATTTATTTATTTACCTATTTATTTATTTATTTTTATTTATTTATTTATGTTTTTATTTATTTATGTTTTTTTTTTTTCTCTTCCTGGGTTGGGGAGATTAGGTGTCTGGTGTCCCACTGTAGCATTGTGGGGGCTCCTTTTCTTTTCTTTGGGGTATGGCGCGTATCTCTGTTTTCTCGAGGCGAAGCGGGCCTGCTGGTGGGAATCCTGCTGGCGGCAGCGCCTTGCCCGCTAGTTAGTATGGGAATCCCGGGCGGCTCAGCTGAAGTGTTGGGGGGCGGTTTGGGGCGGGGTTAGCTGGCTGGAGTATTGGTGGGTTTCCCTCTGGAGGCATGGGCGGGGCTGCTCCTGTTCCACGCGTCACGTGAAAGCCGGAGTGGGGCTACTTGAGGGTGGGGGAGCCCTGGGTGGCTATAGCGAGGCGCATAGTGGGGCGGGGGCGGGCACTACTCTGGCAGCGTGTGTCAGGGCCTGAGTGCGAATGCGGGCGGCCCGGGGCGTGGCTGGGCGCAAGCACGGCGCGTCCGGTGGGGCGGCGGTTAAGCTCCAGCTCTGGCTTTGTGCTGCCCCTACGTGGCTGCTGCCGGTGAAAACCTGCCGGCTGCGGTCTGCTCTTCTTGCGGTTTTGCGCCGGGCGGCTTTTCTGCTCTCGAGATTGATTCATTGCGCGTGATTGTGTTTCGTTGCACGCGCTGTTGGCATCAGTCTTGGTGGGGTGGGGGGTGCGCTGTTGCCGGGGGGTGTTTGCGGGAAGTCCCGCGGCGCTCGGTAGCCGGTTCGCGGCGGATGCGCATGGGCTGCAGGCGGGGGCCGCCTGTGTGTGTTTCCTGGGTGGTTCGGTGGCAGTGGGTGTTGCGCGGCGGTGCGGGGCTTAGTGCGGTGTTTGGGGCTCTGTGGGGCTGGGGCGGTCGGTGCGTGGGGGCACATTTGGCCCGGTGCACGACCTTTACTACAAAGCGTGGCTTGGCTGCGGGCGGGCGCGGTTCGTCCCAGCGGCTCCCGGGCGCCCGGCATGGCGGTGGCTGGGGGCTTCTTCCGTGGCTGTGTCTCCTCCTCCCTTGGTGGGGTTTCTGTATGGAAGTGGCATCGCGGGTGCCTTAAGCTCTTGGGGTCCCTTTAGGCGTCTGGGGCTGGGGTTTGGGCTGGACTCAGTGCTCTGGGGGTGTGCGTCTCCGGCTCTCCACAACCACTGTTGAGCATTTTTTCTATGGTTAAAACTTTACATGCACAAGTTCACCCTCACAAACAACTACAGGTGCTAGGCTTCAGGTACTTAGAGATTCACTTCCAAACAGAAACCCCACATTCATATCTTCAGGTAACACAGAGTACATGTCAGACTTAATAATATTACTTTAGCGATAGTTTCAAGGTGTTGCTTTATTGTATATCTCGTACCGTGTCTTTTGGTTGTGCTGTTCTTTTTTCATCTCGTTACAGGTGATGAAGCAGACTGAAAATGTTTTGTCATTGTCTCCTTTCTATCTCCTCTTTCTTTCATCTTTTGTCCTTTTTTTTCTTTTTCTTTTTCCTTTTTCTTCTTTCTGTTTTTTCTGTTTCTTTACATTGCAGTGTCCACATAAACTGTAAAACTCCCTGCATAATTATAATAAAGCAATATATAAATTGCTTTATTATAATTATGCAGGGAGTTTTACAGTTATATGGCAATTGCCATACCGCTACACTTGTGAAAGTAAAATCTGTTGGGCTCCTTTTGGCATCAAGACAATTATTCTTATTGCCACCTTGCCAGACAGGACACTGTAAAAGAAAAAAAAAAAAAAATCATTACCCTCTAATAAGCGATAAAGTTGTTTGAATTTAACTGCAGCTCATTTAGCATCGATGTCTTAGCTAAAAGTTTTCTCAGTTTTTTTCCAACCACATCAGATTCTTTTGCACCTAGAAGTGGTTCTCCCTGAGCTCACTGAGCTACATTGTGGTGAGGCGAGTGGAAGGAAGTTAGATACCGATCAAAATGTAACAGCAAAGTGAAAGCAGCAAACATTTTAAGAAAATATGCTTTTAGCTTTATGCTTATGAGGCCCATTTAGGATTATTCTTACGTTGGTCCATGCTTATAGATAAACATGAGAACTAAATTCACTTATCTGTTGAAATACTCAGAAATTTTGAAATCTTTCCAATTCTTTGAAGAAATAAATTACGTTAATTTCTCAACTTTAAAAGAATTTGAAGGGTATGAAACATTTTGAATTAATAACTTTTAATATTGTTAATTACTCTGTATTTTCAGTTTCTAAACTCCTAAAAGAAGTCAGTTAGTTCAATGGTAATTAGGGATCAATACTTGTTACAAAAGAGAAAAAAGACTTCGGTATGAAATAAAGATTAGACATAGGTCTATATTTTAATCATTAGTCTTGCATAAAAAAATATTTTGTTGACAGCAGAATTTTACTTTGAGGAATCCCCCATAGTTGTTACTGCTGAGGATTAAGGAAATGTAAATATGTACAGGTATTTCAGATTATTCTTGTTCTCATTTATTAATGATGAAAAATACACTGCTCCATCTTTAAGAGTGTTTATTTCTCAATGTACTATTTTCCAAATTAAAGCTGTAAAGAAATAAAACAACAGGATACCAAAATGTGTAAGCTATTTCTTTACTGAAAGATTTAAACTTACACAAATATATATCATATACTGGATGGGTTCACAGCAGGGAAAAAGCTGAAAGCAGCAAATTAAAAGACATTAGAATTTTTTTTTTACTAGCACTGTGTTAACAGAAAGCAATGCAAAATGAAGTATTTTGATGCTCACAAAAAATTGTAAAACTGAAGCTAATAATAAACACAAATATTAAAACAAATTACAATATTGAAAGTCGAAAAGAAACCATTGAAATGTGTTCATGTATATTAAATAGAGCTGTGATAGAATATCAATACAAATCAAAATAAACACCTTTTGTGACCTTTCGTAAAGAATTTAGTACAAAAATGTAAAGAACTTTTGTCTGTTTTACTGTGGCAAAAATAATGCTGTTTTCATCTCATGGTTTTGTTCTTTGAATTTCTAAATACTCTAGACTGTTGACTATGAATATGCATCAAAAATCTACCTTTTGTTTTGTACATTTGAAATAATTGGTATAATTCTAGAAAATAGGCCCATTACAAGAGATTCTTCATTTTCTCCCTTTGCTTCTTCTGTTCTGCTCAATGTCGTCAACCAGTCAGTCATTCAGACTGCCGTTATGATGCTGTCATCAGCAACAGGGTTTTCAGTCCTGCAGCAGCAAAGACACATGAAAACCTTTTACATGAAAATAAATGGAAAGAAGTCAAAAATAAAACTAGTCATATAATGAGATGTACCTCGAGCATCACATCTCTGTAAGTAATTGGGACTGGGACCTTGAAAAAGAACATACACAAAAGGGACTGTTGAAAAGATTACCACAAAGTAGGAAATCATCAGACAGCTAGAAGCAAAACAGTTTTGCATTTTTTCTCTCCCTGAAAAATGAAATAGTTTTAGCTTAGGATTTGAGAAAATAAAGTAAACAGACAACAAAAAAACTGGGGCAGGCAGAAGCCAAAGGATTAGGGTTGGATAATTCCGTCGAAGTAAAAAGGATAGAGGCACAAAATAAACAACCTGAATTATAGTAGTACCATGTCTGACACTGTAAAACGTAGTGGAGGTACAAAATGGCCATTAATGTACCTCCACCACGCTTTTGCAGTGTGGACCAACGAGTGGGGGTACATTCCTACCAGACTGGGTTGATAAAAACACCCAGACCAAAACGCCATAAATCACAAAACCTTTTGGTTTGTGTGATGCAGTTTGACGCCAGGCAGGGAGATGGAGAAATATCTGCAACAAAGACAGTCGCACAAAATAAATACTGAATAAAACACATGTACCCAACCGCTAAGTGCGTAGTATTTCAAAAGTCTGTACCCTCCAGAGCGATGAGATCATCCTGAAGCAAAGACTGACCAAGTACATATGGAAAAAGATCCATACAGCAGGGCTATACATATACAAAATGTAGAGTTTGTGGAGGGAAGACCAATCAGAATAATTAGCTGAATTAGATTCTAAAAGAGGAGGTTCATGTAGTAGGACACAGG
>JAGKQL010000062.1:532884-568931 GCA_018398635.1 Cyprinodon brontotheroides
TGTTTTTCTTTCTTTTAGCCTCACTCTTGCTCAGACAATCCAACAATTTCTCGATAGCAAGCTAAACTAAACCTAAAACATCACGGCATTTCAATAAAAGAAGTCATTAATAAGTAATAATTATCAACATTAATATTTTATTTATTAAACTGGAATAACAATTAGTATATATTTAACAGTAAAAATGACAAAAATAATCAAGACTGGTTCATACATACCACAAAACACAGAAAGATGACCAAAAACATGAGAGGACAGCAAACATTGACGTTGATCCAAACCATTATCCGAAAATATTGACTTGGAAGCATTATTTCTTCTTCTTCATTAAATGTTCTCATTTTGTTCTTTTGAGAAACCCCTGTTATTTGGAAATAAAAGTTTATTTTAACCACTCTGGTTATTTTTATATACAGGATATCTATAGAGATAAGAGAAATAAAGCCCTTTGTGAAAGAAAAAATATATTCGCTAGAAATTAAAAATAGATAATTCCTAGTGAGACATGTTTACTTTTCTCATAGAGGTTAGGAAACACTGTCGACAGTGATTTTCATTTCTTCTTACATAAAATGCATCCTAAATTGTCTTTTCAATGGTAGCAGCCCTTCACTCCAGTCTCCTGCTAATAAATGTTTGTTTAAAGCTGCAATCCATGGGGGGCGCTAGTGCGCAGCTGTGAGATGTAGACGTGTTCGGCTTGCGCTCTCCACCATAACCTTAACTAACTCATTAAATACCACGATTAAAGCACTTAAGAACCGGCATTCTTGACGCTAAACCTTTGGCTGATTACCGGGCAGCATGTCGCCACCGAAGAAATCTACAAACTCCGGGAAAAACAAGACCATGGACGGATACATTGGCGGTGCTAGTGCTAACGAGGCTAATGCTAGCGCTAGCCATGCTAGCGGAGCCGGGGGCGAGCCCAGAGACGGCGCTCCGGGCGACAAGACCCAGGTGCTCGAGCTGTGCCAGGAGATATGCAAGAATATGGCAGCGTCAATTCTTGAGAAGCTGGATGAGCGCTTTGATGCCCTTGAAGCTAAGCTCCAGTCTGTCCTTGCTGTACAGACTGATTTGCAGAACCGTATGCTCGGCCAAGAACTAGCAGCCAGGGCACATGAGGAGCGGCTGCGGGAGCTTGAAACGAAATGTGTGGAGCTCACAAAGATTGTAACCCAGCAGCAAACTAAGTTGTTGGACCTGGAGGCTCGCTCCCGGAGACATAACATCAAAATTGTTGGCATAAAAGAAAACTCGGAAGAAGGGAGGCCAACTGAGTTTGTTTCTAAACTCATCCCTGAGCTGCTGGGCAAACAACATTTCCCGCATCCACTGAAGGTTGACCGCGCTCACCGTACTTTGTGGCCCAAGCCGGCGGCAGGTGAGAAACCACGTATCATCATAGCCCGTATACATCACTTTCAGAGCAAGGAGCAGATTCTGCGCCCTGCAAGGACGCAGCCGTTGGAATACAAGGGGAACAAAGTCCTGATCTTCCCAGACTACACCAGCAAAGTAATGAGTCAGCGCCGCGCTTTTCGGAACGTGATGCAAGCCTTGAGGAAAGATGGAATTAAGTTCCAGTTGCGCTACCCGGCCCAGCTGCAGTTGCAATGGCAGGATGATAACACCGCTGAGGTATTCAACGACCCGGATCAGGCGGAGGCGGCTCATCTGCGGAGGAAGGGGAGTACAACTGAAAATGGCTAGCGAGCCGTGTGGCAGATTTATCTGTGTCTGTTTTTCCTGTTTCACCGTCTTGGAGTGAGTTAACTCCGGTACGCAGTGATTTACCTGGCGAACTATATTTTAACAACATACAGAATTCCTGAGTGTGTGTTGATTAATCCGGGTCTGTCTTTTCAGAGAATATATTTTAATAATACATAAGAATATACTTAAACTTAGATATGAATATAATGGTATCATGAGCAACCAAGTTAGCAATCTACTCTGGAAGCTTCGACAAAAGAACTTTGAGCTCGGAGACAAGCCTGGTAAATTATTAGCGCTACAACTTAAAGGTGCTCAAGCCACAAGGTCGATCTATAGCATCAAGTCAAAAACCGGCACGCTCTTAACCCACCCGACTGACATAAATCGCAGGTTCAGAGAGTTTTACGTTAAGCTGTATTCTTCCGAGAGTGTTTCAACACAATCTGATTTTAATGATTTTTTCGAATCCCTCCCACTGCCTAAACTAAACAAATGTGACAGGGACTACCTTGAGTCTGACTTTACACTACAGGAAGTCAGAGATGCTATAAAATCTCTTCCATCTGGCAAAGCTGCCGGGCCTGACGGCTTCGGCTCGGATTTCTATAAGAAATTTTGTGATCCCCTGGCACCACTCTTACTTAGAATGATATCTGCTTCAAAAAAAGACGGAAAACTGCCCAAAACTCTCTCTCTTTTTCCAAAAAAGGGGAGGGACAAAACCGACCCTGCTAGTTTTAGGCTGATTGCCCCGCAAAATGTCGATCGCAAAATATTCACAAAAATATTGGCCACTAGACTAAATAAATGCCTGGCTTCTATCATTCATCCTGATCAAACAGGGTTCATTCCGGGTAGATTGTCTTTTTTCAACGTAAGACGGTTACTTAATACTATATACCTAGACCATAAAAATTCCAATGCTTCTATTCTGGCCCTTGATGCACATAAAGCCTTCGACCAGGTCGAATGGCCGTACATGTTCGGATCATTGCGCAGGTTCGGTTTCGGCGAAACTTTCATCTCCTGGGTGAAACTTATATATCGAGAACCCATGTGCTCTATCCTGACAAATAATGATCGGTCGGCTCCATTTCACCTGCAGCGCTCAGTCCAGCAGGGCTGCCCCTTGTCTCCAACGCTCTTTGCAATTGCATTGGAGCCACTTGCTGTGGCAATAAGGGAACATCCGCACATTGAAGGCCTACGAGTCGGTGGCGTTGAAATACTCATCAGTTTATATGCCGATGATGTGATATTATATTTACATGATACAGTAAAATCTGTCCCCTTCCTCCCTCGCCGATTACATCATTTAGTAAAATCTCCTGGGTATATGAATCAATTTTGGTCAAAGAGTGAATTGATGCTCTTTTCCGATACCTATCCCTCTCATTTTTGCAAAAAGTCCCATTCAAAGTGGTTAGAGAGCCATATTACCTATCTAGGGTCTTACTATACCCAAAGTTTATACGGATCTACTGGTGGGTATAGGGTGGCAAATGCTAATTCTGTAATGACAGCCTTACATTCTGCTGCCACCCCGAAGTTGGCGAAGTAGCGGTAGTTTTAAATTATAGATCATTTGAGAATTACGACCGCCACTTCCTTACCGTCGGACTGCAGTGAATGCAGCACTAGATGACGCGGAGAGTGACTGAGACCGATTGTTTGAAAACCGAATGGGCAAAGCGAGGAGCCAGGGTGATGGGGAGAGGAGAAAACGGGATGAAACAGGTAAAAATTGATTAACTATCTATCGAGAAATGAAATCATAATGAAAGCACAATGTTGTTAGTATAGCTGCAATGCTGATTTACAGATGATAAAAATCAGGGTTAGAACGCTATTTCTTATCTATGATGTTAGTTAGGCCTGACGTTTCAGCCTCATGAAGACATATTTGCGGTCAACTATGACAGAAAAAGAGATGATCAAGTTTGGTGTACTCAAATCAAACGCACAAAGGCATTGGATCTAAATAAAGTTGTGAAGCGTTTTGCTGAGCAACATGGAAATCGCTGCATTCAGCTGTTATAGTCATGTTAACTTTATGTTATGCTCTCTGGGTGAGCCTTTTACAGAGATGTTACATTTTGTTTTGGCACCTGAGAAAAATCTGATATTTCCTTTTAATAAAACCAAAAAGTGTTAAAAAGTTAAAAATGTGATACTTGGTGTGAATCCTGCTTAATATGAAGCAGTGTTGTTGTTTCATATATATATAATATGAAACTATCCAGAAAATGACCCGTATTAACCTTACTCACAAGCAAAATGTATTTTATGTTGCTTCTTTTCAGATTTGTGGAGATTTTGATGTAACATACAGAACCCATATTTTTGTTGATTTGTTGATACAGCAGTATGGAGGACCAACTCGCCATATTTAAAAATAAATACAGAAATAAATAAATAAGCATACAATTAATTGCCACCAAAAATACAAACAACAAATAAATGTAAGTAGAAATTAAATACAGCTAGTCATAAAGGTATATATAAGCATTGGCTTCTTTATTTCCTTTTGCCTTCTTTTTAATATTTACTCGTGTATATCTATTTTTGTCATTTCTTATTATCTTCAACTGTTTTTAATTACTTATATTTTAAGTATTTACTTTATGTGCACATGTTATCATATTTTGTTCGTTTTATTCTTCCCTTTGTATTTTTACCCTTAGTTAGTTTCTTCTCACCGCTGCTTATTTCTCTGCCCTTTTTACATTTCTCTGCCCTTTACATTTCTTATGTGCATTTCTACCTCATTATGCAAATGAGGCGGGGGGTGTCCCAGAGAGTCAACTTCTGCTCATTGGTTGGCTTTTAACATCTTCTCTTAACTCACAGAGCCTAGAGTACTAAGTTAAATGTTCCTCTTTTCTGTTGCTGTTGTGTTCAATTAAAGCATGTTTTAAGATCATTTGAGGCGCAGAACCTTATACCCTTTTTAAGCATCACCATATGGCTCACAGATTTAATGCGTCATTTAAAAGAAAAAATGTGATCTAACTTGGAGAGGACCGTGGCAAACCAGCCGGAGTCTCTGCTGACGGCAGCCAGGTCTATAGCCAGGCTATGATGGCGATTTTTTGTTGTATTTGGCAAAGTTTGGCAAAGTCCCTACTCAAGTTCTAATGACTTCAGACTGACATCAGACTCTCTCCTGTAGATTAGACCGATGTAGTAAAATGCTAACCAACATCGCCTAATAACGGCTATGCCGAGAGGGCCGCCGCATGGGCTGTGGTTGGACCTGGCTGCCGGGCCAGCTGAGAATGGTGGTTACCTCCCAGCAGGTATTTACTTGAGATATCAAAAAGTACCTGTTGTTCAGCATGGGGGATAGTAGAAAAATGAAGGCTAATCATGTTTTGGGTGTACTTTTAAACTCACTCGTTATATTGGCACACCTAATTTTTCTCGACACCCAGGTGGAAACCTGCGCAACTGAATAACACGCTAGATCAGGCTACAAGATAATCATTAACTTATCTTCTCTTTATTGCGTGTTTTGTTTTTGCGAGCTCTTAAAGAACATTCGTTTCTTTTAGCGGCGTATTTATGGATCGTTCCTGATGAAAATTCATATTCATTTTTGGGGGACTATCGAGAAGAAGAACATAGAGGCGAACACTAAAGTTCTTATTATTGAATTGTGTAAAAAAAAAAAAAGGTATTTTGTAAATTTTATATGTGTTTATGATTACTATTTTTGATGTTATGCTCATAGCTTCAGCCTTTGCACTTTTGTGTTTTTGTTATTGTCTCTTTTAAGCTCGCATTTTTGTAATTGGTATTTCACCTACTCATTTTGTAATTTTATACTTCATTGATATTTCTATTGTGTTTTTGCTTCTATTTGGAGATCACTGAGTTTTATGATTTTTCATATTTGATAAGTGAAATGTATTTTTAGTTTAGTTTTTACTGGTTAAAATTTTGTGGTTCATCAGGTGAGTATTAAATTGTTGGATAGCGCAAGATTCATTTGATAAGTTCAGATAATGGAGTTCAGCTTCAGACACATGACCTGGCAGTGGAATTAGGAGGTGCTGTTTAAAAAGGGGACTGTTATATAATTGGGCTAATGTTTGCAGTTTTTTAGTATACTAAATAGTTTTTCAATGACTATATTAGAGACTCCTAATCACGCCATTTGTGAAGTCTGTAGTGTCTCAGACCTCGGTGCGGTGACTGCTATGATTGTGTTGTAATAAGTAATTTTGATAACCACCTCATTGGAGGAGATGATGAAAAGAGAGGGCTGAATGTAAGTGAGTATTCTCAGGTGTTTTTTCCACCCCTCACCATCGCTGCTAATATGTAACTCCATGCGTGCCCATCTCACAGCTGATGTGAAAACATGGGAAACAAATTAACGCTGTGTCTCTCCTGTTCACCGCCTCGACATCGGTGTGAACCGACCTCCAGCAGGTGCAGCAGAAGCAGCGAAGTTTACATGCAAAGTCAATGGTTGACGCGCATATAGGTGTAGCAAAAGGTTCCAAGTAGCCGCTTTGCGGGTGCAGCACGCCGGGAGCCGCTTAAGCATCGTGCACCGCCAACCTTAAGCTGCTGCTGCTTCCAGATGGAAAATTGAAGTTTTGCTACATGGATGGACGCCGCATCAACCAATCAGAGAAGCAGATCTGGGAGCTGGCAGCGAAACAGACACAGTGCTCTGATGATATTAACGCAAATGAAAAGGCTGGATGAATGAGGAGATGATGAAAGGCAGGTGTATGTGAGGGAGACCAGATTGCTTTTTTCCACGCATCACCATCGCCTATGTACTGCCCATTTCACAAGCCGATGTGAAAAAAAGATATGAATCAAATGAACGCTAGGCTGCGCTACCGTTATCGGGGGTCCTGACAAGCGAAGCTTCCAATCGCTCGACATGGTGGTGGAGCCGCTGACGTGGGCGGCGGCCGCGAAGGCTGCAGCGTGGGAGGCTGACGATGGATGACAGACTGAGACCACAGTTTCATGATAAATGGAAGGCAGCGCCGGGCAAGTTACGCCACCGTTTGCGGATGGATTGTAGATGGACTGTGTCTGCTGGCTCTGTTCCCTTCAAGCTTTCACAAAAGCAGGCATTATTTCTGAGGAGCTGCACTGCACGGAAAGTGACTCTGACAGCGAAGAAGGGGAAACTGGCATGTCTGATTTAGCGCAAGCTGTTTTATTCAGAGGAATGCTGAGGATAACAGAGGATGATGACTTTGATGGGGATTAATACTTTGTAATAAATACATGAATAAAGCACAATCATACTCAGGTTAGGGCTTCCGCGCTCTATTTTTTCTACCTGAAAACTTAATTCAACAGCAGCGATCTGGGCATCCTCCCCTCTCCCTCTTCAGCCGCAGCGGCTGGCAGGTGTTTTTCATCTAAATAATCTAAATCTTGCAGCTATATTTGCTGTGATCAGTGGGAATAAAGTAGTTTTTAATATGTTTTAAAGCCGAGAAAGGCCACCTGAAAACTTAATTCAACACTGCAGTGGGCGCGTCTGCCTCCTCCTCTTCAGCTGCGGTGGCTGGCAGAGTGTTTTCATCTAAATAATCTAAATCTTGCAGCTATATTTGCTGTGATCAGTGGAATAAAAGTAGTTTTAATATGTTTTAAGTGAGAAAGGCCACCTGAAAACTTAATAATTTACCAGTCAGGTTCATCCAGATGGCCTCTATTTCTGTGGGAGGCTGCAGCTCCCACTATACCTGGCCCGGATGCGCCGACGGGAGAAAATCGCTCTTCACCGCGGCGGCTGGCGGGTGTTTTTTCATCTAAATAATTTCAGACCTGCAGGCACCAGGATAACGGTAATAAAAGCGAACATATTCCGTCGGCGGGTTTCAGGATTTTATAAATTAATTTAGGAGTGATCACACCAGCTGTGTCATCTGTGATGTGTCTGTCTCACCAGCTGCCAGGTTTTGATTAATACTTTGTAATAAATACATGAATAAAAGCACAATCATACTCAGTTTTGCCCCGCTGTATTTTTAAATACGCAGTAAAGAGGTATTTAAAAGGTAGTAGAGGACATGTACTGGTATATAAAAAACGCGCCCTATAGTCGCCTTATGTGTGTGTTAAATACAGAAATGGGACACATAACTGAGAGTGCGCCTTTTAGTCCGGTAAGGCTAATGTTTTAGTTTTTTAGTATACTAAATAGTTTTTTTGGTTCCTCTATTAGAAGGCTTGCTTAATTTATTTGTCAGAGGCCTCAGTGTCTCAGACCTCAAAAGAGTGGACTGTTAAAGCAAAAAATGATTTTATTTTAGTTTTTGAATACAGTTTAATCTTATAGCATGTGTAAAAGGTATGTTGGAACACTCTCATTTTGAACATATTTCTATTTTGAACAAGTTTTGTAAGTTAATGGACAAAACCCAAACTATTGATGGGTGCACCAAAGTACAGGAAGGAAATGCATCGCGGGAGTTCCCTGCAATGAGGCTCCAGTTGTTTCGTTGTTGTCAGGGATGCGGAGAGGTCCCGTGATTCCACAGCTGGCCCAGAAATCTATCTTATGCTTCTCAGTCGATGACCTTAGGGAAATCTCTGGAGCTGCGGACAGTCGCTATTTTGTTGTAAGTTCAAAGAGCAAAATGGCCTTGATTGGCGCACTAGGGGAAGCCCCCACGCTTCTGAGTGTCCAAGGTGGAAGCCTCGAATTTGGCCTGCTTTGAGGACGCTTTAACTGAATATACTAAAAGGAAAGACACACCTACATTATAAAAGAGAGCTGCCACTATTTCGGCTTTTTTGCACCAGCTCTCTCCAAAGATGCATCTTTGCTTTTCTTTTCTATTTTCTTTTATATTTTCTTTACCTCAGGTAATTGAATGTATATATACATGTATACAGACTCCAGTGAACCTGCCCCCCGGCCTGAACCAGTTCCAGTGTTTATGTGCATGTGCTTCAATAAACTTTGTTTAACTTTTCATCAGACTCCGTTGTGTTCTGCATATTGGGCTTTTCTGAACCCATCATGACATGCCCTGCATCATTATTACTGGATATCTGTGTTTCCTATAATCATATAATGTATAAGTGCATTTTTAATAGTAAAGGATTAAATGTAACACAATCTTTTATCATCGCCCTATATTGCTTACTGTCTGACTGTTTAAATAGCTCCTTATGTCTATTTTCTTTTTAGCGGCATCATCTACAAACACAACACTGAGCATGAGCCTAAGTGTATTCAAATATAAAATCACTTTTAACAATTATAAAAGACAATATAACACTATCTTATCTGCAATTTAATAATATCCAAAATGAACAGTCAGATTCAAGCATTTTTACCAGACATTAATGTCCAATTATTGGTAGGGACAATTAGGTTGGTTCAAAATTTTGGTAGGGACATGTCCCTATGGTCCCTATGCAAACCTACGCCCATGCCATAAGCCCATAAGATACAGTATACCTGCATAAATATTGCAAATGTTTAGCAAAATTTGTCCCCTTGGAAGTAAAGGCTGTAGCGCCCCGGGGGCCTCCTCACCGGTTCTTTTCCTGGGAGCAAGTTATTTACTACTCTCATCTCAAACTGGGTAAAACCATATAAAAAAGGACTATAAAAACAGGAGTAAAAAGTAACAGAGTTTATTCCAGATCAGGTCGTTACAGGACAGAGAAAAATGCTTAGAGCTATGCACAGCTGTGGTCTCAAAAATCACGTCCACAAGCGTCCGGCAAAGTTTGAGCCCCGTCCTGATTAGATGACCTCCGTACACACAGTGACATCCACAATGTGAAGGAAGGCCTTCTGCTCTGTCTAATCTGACTAACAAAATAACAGTGCACATGATGTATAAATAATAAAACCTAACAACTCCCCCTGATAAGTTACCGTTTTTACAGGTAACTTAAAAACACAAGAAGCGACACATCTTTGAAGGACCGGGTGACCCAGAGAGCATCTATAATTAGTCATGTATCATTAATTAGGGATCAAAAGTAATCACAATCAAAGCTTCACAGACCAAATGTTCTCACTCAAGACCACAGTTTCAGCATTTAACTACAATTTGGGTTTCATGTAATTAAAGGAAAGCTGTTTTAGTTTCCTATGCGCACATTATTTTAAGTTATCTTAGACTAGATAACCCTAAGCCTATAAAATCTGTGAGGCCAGTGAAATACTACTCTCACTCCCGACCTCCTAAATGTGACCCACTCCTCATGGATAAACCATCCATCCAACTTTACCAATCAATCAGTCACAGTAGGGGACGTCACAGGACAGGTCGGGGCGTTCTCACCAGAAAGGAAAAACCCTACCCTCTCTAAAGGTAGTAAAACGGGGTGACCCCAGGGGAAATCCCACTCTCGGCCAATCTGAGCAAAAAAAACCCGTTTGAATCTGATAATTATCATTACCAATTACTTAAAGGAACCTGTAAGCCCAATCAGGTTCTGAGTCTTTCTACATCAAAGAAAAGAAAGTGGCATAAGCATTGATCTTGGTGGGTCTGGGGCAAAATGTTTCAATGATTTTCCATCAGAAACAGAATCAAAATAAATCCCGAAACATATACATCACAATTAGGTAAAATCAAAATTATCTGGTCGAGTTAAAACAAATGATGAATATCACTGATGATGATGAATTCTTTCAGTGTCTCTATCACTCATCAATCTATTAATTGATCAATCAGAGTCTCGGTGGCGGATTACTCCTCCGCAGCCGCGCAGATTATCCATACGGATCCAATGGTACGGGTAGATGCTGAATCCACATGGCCGGTTCTCGCCGGACTGTTCTCTAATACAGTTTCATCAATTACCATCAACGCCCTCCGGGATCCTTTGACATGCGAAGTGCAGTGTTGAAGTGAATTTCATAAGCATGCGTGCAAGCAATGGCTTCAATGAGCAATTCTTTATTCACTTTCAAAAGTATCTAGAATTTGATCGCTGACCCGAATATTTCTTATCCACAGGTACTTTCCCTTTAGCCACTTAAATTACACATACAAAACGCACGAGCAGCATTTACTAATTCAGTATCCATGGACTCTAGTGTTTTTTGCAGCAAAGACTTTAACTTAAAGGTGTATTCAAAAATTTTTTTTAAAAATCCCCAAAAGCTTGGTAAACATACACTTATAGCTTGCGAAGCTGAGTACCTTTCAATGCAGCGTTGAAAGTTGTTGCCTCAGATGTATGTACAAATACAAGCTGAGAATCTCAGCGGATCGACGGAAACATCATTTTTGTTTCGCCAAAGTAAAAATCACCCGCGGCTAATGCCAAGCTATAGATTCCCGAGGAATTTATAAATATTTACGAAAAACATTTAACTGCCGCATTTGTACACACTGTTCCACTCATTCCATGGATTTAAAGCGTAAATTGAATTTAAAATTCGACTTTCTATACCTGCTGTTTGGGTTTAGTTAGAGCCAAAACTTATAACTGCATGGCGCAGTTTTGCTTTGAGCACCACACCCACTGCAGAGAGTGTATATTAGAAGTTCTTTAATCTCTAAGGAAAAGGCGGCACAGCGCCGAATTCCCCTATTTAAAACTCCCCATCAGACCTTTGTATCCGTGGGTATTGGTGCCTGAAAAGAAAACTGCATTCCCATGTGGATCCTTGTGTGATCTTCCATGAAAGCAAGGTGACTTTAAAGTGTGTGGGTTTAAAATTGACACGTGACATAAATACAACGCTGTGTCTGTCGGTGTGGATCTATATGCTTGGGAAACTGGTCGGGAACACCATCCCGCTACCTGGTTTGGAAGAAAGAAACTTGCTCCTTTGGAGCAGTGATCCTCTCAATAGCCTACAAAAAAAGTTTGATGTTAGGACTTGGACAATTCTCATCAGGTTTTCCCCTCTGTTACCACAGCAGCTTTTGATAGCATATGAGTCTTGGGGCCCAGGCATCCCCACACCCACTGAAGGATAAGTCTTTACCTGTGTCATCAGCAGTATCGCATAGAGGTAGAAGGAAACAATTAAGTAAAAGGTGTTTACTCCCTTCCAAGAGGAAATGTCATAAATTACAGTGTCATTTAATATGCTTAGAGCACAGGATTTGCTTCTGGCTACACCTGCTGCTGCATTCTACCAAAACTCAAGCATTACCCACAGTTCCCTAGCAGGTGGTAATTCCACTGCACCCCCTCTATACATGAGTGTCCCAGCTACCGTCCGTTTAAAATGGCTATCCCAAAAAGGCCATCCCGTGAGAAAACACGGAAACCAAAGGCAAACAAAAAAATAAGCAGTACAAAAGCTCAAAAGAAAGAATCTGTTCAAACATCCCCAGAACTAGTCAATAGTTGTCATATCTGACCCCCTGATTAGATCCACAAATGTGCAGGAAACATGAACCTCTCCTCTCTTATATGTGTTATCTCAAATATACTACCATATTAAGTGTGCATTCCATCTGTAAAAGTATTAATTGCAGCTGTAGTGAAGTAAAAGTCAGGTGTGTTCTTATTGGCTTCATGCATAAAAGTATGGTTACCCATCCCCCAAAATGTATATAGCCCCTCAAATGCTATTTATAACTATGCTCACAGTAAAAAACAAATAATATTAATCAAAACAAATAAAAATACAAAATAAAAAAATAAAAATTAATGGTGAAGTTTTAGTTCCTGGGCCTGATATTGAATCGCCATAAGCTCATTAACTCATTAAGTCTTCATCGTTATTGCTTATATTGAAAGAAACCATCATTTGCTTTAAACATTTGCTCCTAAAATGTTCTAATTTCTCCTAAATTGCATTTTGTTGATGCTACTTTACCATTCCCAAAAGACACAGGGTTTCAACTTGTTGTCCCTTTAATAATATTATGCTAATTAATACTGACAAACCATTTATCAAAACCCGAATCAAATTTATCAAATATTGCAAACATCTATGCAAAATCACGCATTCCCTCCTGTAGCAGAATATCGCCACCCAAATGATGTAAAAGACTGAATTTTAAAGAAAGTCTGTAGGGTAAAGTTGTGCTCACTATAAATTTATAAATTCTGTGTTGAATTTAGGTAAAACTTCTGGAATGACACTATAATACTTAAGAAAAAATAAATAAATAAAAGCAATAATAAGTAATAATAATCCCCAAACTACTGCCGCGTTGTTCAGAAAGATATTACATCTTAGGCCCAATTCCGTATAAAAATATTATTCACATAGGTGGGTAGATCTGTATTAATAAACACACCGGTTTAAGAGATTTTGCGCCCTTGTTTTTTCATTGTGAATAAGAAATCTACCCCGGTGGCAATGATTCCGCCTTTTTTCATAATCGTCTGCCTAAGATGATCTCCATGACATATCATCAACTGTGTGTGCTGCCAGTGTTTCTTTCCTAAATCACCGGAAGCAGTGGAGGGCATCCCGGAAGTCATTTCACTGACAATTTCAGCATCTCCAGCAGCTGCAAATAATCCATGGTTTTGGGGTGAGTTAATTCTCTGTGCCCTTGGCAAGGAGTTAATGTCCATCCATAACGACAAAGAAAATTGTCCAGTAATATATAGTAAAAGACAATCCATTGTTCATTTAAAACATTCACAATTAATTTATGTAGTCAAAACTATTCAAATAAAATTAACATGCGTGCCATGTCTTTTATTTTTTATTTTATAAAGGCTAAGATGTTAGTAAACAAACAGAAAACAGAAAACAAACAAACATACAGACACAAACAACGACAAACATGTAAGACAAAAAAAAAAAAAACTCCTGTGGTGTCTCAGATTTCTCCAAAAAGTTTTAGGATCATCATGTCATTCATTTAATGCCTCTGTCAGCCTGATCGCTCTTAATGGGTGCGTCATTCCACCCAAACAAAAGTCCTCGAGCTTCACACCACCACATCCAACTGTACCTCTTAGTTTAAATCAGAACCACAGAGGAATAAAAACAAACTCAGAGCTCTCCAGAATGGCCTTCAGCCAGGAACAAAACATGTAGCTTACAATCGCTAAACACTGTATTTGGCATGTTGCATACCATCTTTCTGATGTCCTAATTAATGATTCGGATCCAGTCCAGTTAGACAGGGTGTCAGAGATAGTAGGATTCGAACCTATTCAAATCCTCCTATCAAAAATTTTCAACTATCTGAACCCCTCTCTATCTCTTGCTCTAGTCACCCTCAGCCAAGTTGTCCATTTCACATGCCAGAATTTCTGCAGCTGTTGGGAAAATAAGGGTTTATGCACATCTTAAACAAAACACAATAAAGGATGAGACTTTTGTCAGCCTTTCCTGGAAAAAAAATTTTAACATTCAGGATTGTTACAAACACAGCCTGAAAAGAAAAAGAACATGTTAAGCAAAACTCTCTGGTCCTCCTTAAATGGGCCTCTAGTTTGTTACTAGGAAAAAGCAATCAATCATTCATCAATAAATCAATAATTGTCTACTTCATTCAGAAATTTGTAAAATTTTAAGTCTAGCAATGTAAAAACTTAAATGATTAACTATTGAGTAATTGATGAAGTGTTAGTAATGATTAGAGATCCAAATTAATCAGTTTGTGCTTAGGCTGTTTCCAAACGGTACACAGATAAAAATACTTATGGATAAAAACTGGAGGCTGATAAACCCAGGGTCGGGTCACACCGAAATTGTTCTTAACTCTCCAGCCTGTTTATAAAAGTTGACCCCGCTAATCTGCTGAGCTCCTGAGGGTATCTTGGCCATATGCTGTGTCCAGTTCCAGCTCGAAGTGTGATTTATCCTGTCCCTAATCGATCTCTAATAACATCCTAATTCGAAAAAATAATGAAACTTATACATCTCTAATGCATATATAATGATATAGTATGCAGCTAGCTTTAAAGTAAAAGCATGCAGTGCCCCTGTCTGAGCAAGCAGCAGCAAGGCAAGTAAAGGCACCCTGGCTGCTTCTTTCTGGATAGTTACTTATATATTTAATTATTTTTCTAATCTATAATCTATTAATCTACAGTATCTCAGCTGCACTCCACACCCAAAAATTACCTCACACCCTACAACAGCAACCTGCTCTGGTCTTGTCACGGCCTCTCATAGGTGGGGCCCCTGAGCAACATGTTTGATACGATTACCCTTCTGTTATGCCCCCAGTGCTCCTTCTCAATCCTGTAAAAATGCAAATCATGTTAATGTCACATCAAAAATATTCTTAATCATTCCCAACTTCACCACACACATTCTACCTCACATGCATTCCACATTTAGGACAGACAGACAGACATTGGCCGCATAAAGTTTGTTTAATCCATCAGTATCAATTTAGATTTATCTTCTTAGAGGATTTTTTCCCAATTTAAACAAAAATCATAATCTTTTCACCAGTCCGGTCTTAAGACCTCTGCACCAGTGCTTTTCAGCCTCATTTTAGGATCCTTGTTAAACTATATGTGCACATTTATGGAAACCTAAGATTTATTTGCTCACGTTAGACACCAAAATAAATTTCACACCCAATGATTTTTAATTCCAAGCGTCCCCCAAAAATGACATGTTTGAATTTTCAAATATGAGAACACCTCTAAGGGGTTCTGAAAAAGTGGTATGTTTTGTTTTTCTCCTGAAAATCCCATTACCTGTGTAGTTTTTTGGGAGGTGGGCACATAAAGATTCAGGGTGCTGTATCTGGCCCCCGTATCAACCATAAAAGGACAGTTACTGCCCTCAATCAAAATATCTATCACTGCTGCTGGAAATTTCTCAAAAACTACCTCCATAACTAAACAAATAGTGGGATCCCGGCCTCCCTAGTATTGCTGCATTGACTTCCTTTCTCTAATTCTTACTGAACCCGCACTTCGATCTTCTTTGCCCATTTCTCCCCTTCTCTATCAAACTCACCCTCCATTTCATCTACTGCTGTCTGCCTCTCTTTTATCCACTGAACTCAACCGTCCTAATTTATCTATTTGATGTAACCCACTCTATTTTGAACAGTTGACTGAGTAAAGATCCATTTAATCCACCTTAGAGTATCCTCAGTGATCAGTGTTTAATTTATATTCACTTTGCTACAGTTTGACAAACTTAGCTTGTGTGGTCTAACATTTTCAAATATAAGCTCCTGAATCAGTCACTCTAAATGCAGATTACAATACCATTCTAGTGTAGTAATTGGTAGATGTCTTTAAGGTAAAAACTGCTTCTAGACTCCTGGGCCCTGCTTCGGCTGTGATCGGCCCTGTGTGCACTCAGTCTCTCTGTGTCTTCTTTTCCTTTTCTCTCCTGCCTCTAAGTGAAGGGCTGCTCTGTGTGATCCACCTTCTGGAACTGTTGGGATCTGGAGAAGTACCACCCTTCTCAGCGAAGAGTACTATCGGCGTGGGCTGGAGCCCTCCTGCACACCTGGATCTCCCTCAGCCAAATGGGAGGCCACATATACTGCCCAGCAGCCAGACCTTCCTTCAACGCCGCAGTGTTTACCAAGTTTGGTTAAACCTGAGCCTCTGTGATTACTAGAATCTTTGTCTCCCATAGACCTTATTCTAATCTGCCTCTGTCTTCTCACTCACAGGAAATGTCTCTTGGATGAAGCTCTGGATGAGCTTAGCCAGTTACCTGCCTGCGCCGCACAAGAGGCCAAACTGAAGATCTCACTTTGGAATCCACCTGCTGCTCTCAGGGAAAGAGCTGATCAGTTAAACCAAGGTCTGTCACTGGAGAGTCAGAAGCTAGGCAGCTGCAGCTGCTTTGCACTCTGCTGAACCAGCAGTCTCTGGACCCAGCCCGGTTCCCTACTCTCTCTAAGGAGAAAGCCTGAACCTCTTCAAGGTATTTCCAGAAACATCTGAAACTCAACAATTCACCTGTTTAACTGGCTAATCAAACTATCCGTCTCTGCAGACGCCAGAGAATCCTGCCCAGACCAGTTTCCTGAATCCAGTCCATGTTATTATTGTGAAAGCTTTCAATAAACTCTGTTGAACTTTTTATCAGTCTCCAGTGGTGTTCTGCATGTGGGTTTAATCCCTAAACCAACCATGACACAAACACAGAATATAAATCACACCTTTTGCTCACACTGTGTATATAATTGACTTGCTGACCTCGACATCCAACGTGAGATCTCTTGGTGCTTTAAACTTTTTACCTATAAGCTACAGTGAGCTGTTTTTCTGCTAAGGAAGTGCGTCCGTCAAAGAAATACGTCCGTCAGTGAAAAGGGAAAAAAGAAGAAAAAGAGAAGTGAAATATAAAGACAGGAGAAAAGAGATTATCAATAAAAAAGATGAAGAGAAAAAAGGAGAAAAGATATATATATATATATAGTACCGCCTATTGTTTCGGCCGCAGGCTGTGGAGTTTTTTCCCTCGGTGGCTCTGTTGTTTTGCTTCCAGGTCACGGGCGGAAACACCAAATTGTTAAAGTGAGGAGGATTTGTCCCCTTGGAAGTAAAGGCTGTAGCGCCCCAAGGGCCTTCTCACCGGTTCTTTTCCTGGGAGCAAGTTATTTACTACTCTTAACTCAAACTCGGTAAAACCATATGAAAAAGGACTATAAAAACAGGAGTAAAAAAGTAACAGAGTTTATTCCAGATCAGGTCGTTACAAGACAGAGAAAAATGCTTAGAGCTATGCACAGCTGTGGTCTCAAAAATCACGTCCGCAAGCGTCCGGCAAAGTTTGAGCCCCGAACAACGTCATCTCCTGCTTCTTATACCTTCTGAGTCTGTCTTGCATCATGTGGATGCTTAGCTGTCCGTATCAGAAACTGACACGCCATCCATGTCTTGAACTCCATGCAGGTTGCCTCTCTGTCTCAGGGTTACAGATACAGCAGCTCTCCTATCAGACCGGCTCCAAGATGTGCCCATATCCTGTGTACTCTTAGAGACACGAAGGCTGTCTTGATTAGATGACCTCCGTACACACCGTGATATCCACAATGTGAAGGAAGGCCTTCTGCTCTGTCTAATCTGACTAACAAAATAACAATGATGTAGAAATAATAAAACCTAACAAGTATTACTGATATGCCTTATTCCAGTTAGTTCCTAAAAATGTTTCTCTGAGCAGAAACAAACCTTTTTAAAGCTGGTGCAAACATCGGGTAGCTTGGCTTTATCTGCAGCTGTGGAGTGAAAAGATAACCCAATGCTTGGTAAGCATGTTTTTCCATTTTCCTGGTAACTGATAAATGTGACTAACCAATAGATTAGCTCATTTCTCCTGTGTGAGAACAGCCCAGCTGATCAACCATAATAAAAGGAGCTTAGACAAGCTGAAGCCTCACATGTTGACCTGTCCAGACAAGATGAAGGGGCTTTGGTTTCTGCTGGTGCTTGTGGCTGTGGCCAAAACTGAGAGGATCTTCACTGGGTGAGTTTGTCATTCAAAAACAACATTTATGCTTGTGCCAAAATTGGTGAGCCTAGCCGAAAAAAAGGGAGAATAAATAGTCCTTTCTGCACGATCACCTCATGGTATACAGGCGGTTGCTGCATGTTTGTAGTTTATTTGAAATATTGTAGAACCCCTGATGGCGACTTACATAAACTATTAGGAGAAAAGCTAATATAATGTTTGGTTAGGGCAAGAAATAAGTTAGAGGCATAAAATCCTGGTCTTGATTAATTGTGAATTCCCACGCTATGTCATTTTCTCTTGGTATATAATCACACAAAAACTGTTTAGCTAAAGTCAGTTTTTTACTTTATTAAATTACTAGGTTAGCAAGACAGGTCTTTGAGGGTCAGAATTCTAGCTGACAGACAGATGTTCAAATACTTATTTGCAGCTGTTTAATAGAAATAAATAGTTAATACAAATAAATAGTTAGAAAATGACATATTGTCATTTCTTTCTCACAGTGGACATGTACCTGCAATTACAATTTCAGACCCCTCCATGAATTCTAAGTGGGAGAACTTGCAAAATAGCAGCGTGTTTATATATATATATATATGTTAGGTTTAGGGTTAGTTTTCAGGTTAGGGCATAGAAAGGATTGAAAATGACTGAAAGTCAATGGGAGTCAACACATGGTCCTCACTTGCCTTCACTTGCCCCCTCTCCAAATGTGGGTACACACCCATGCCATTATTGCCGTATGGGGATTAGAAAGGATGAAGAAACTCTGAGACTCTTACAGGATAAAACCATATTTGGAAGAAAAAAGGTTACATAATTTCTGTCTATATTAAGTGTTAAAAGCATCACTATTTCACAACTTTTAACAGAAATGATTGCACTCTGCCTGACATCACCGCTCACTGATATCAGTGACCATGAGTCACCTTCTCAGGACATGTATGATTTGAGCGAAATATGAGGAAAGAATAGCATCATAACACTTTAAAAAGTTTATTTTTCATTGCTTAGTATGATAATCTCCTTAAACCTTCCTTACTCCATTTAAACATTTACTGATTGCTCTGAATCCAATGAGTATTCAGGTTAAACAGTAAGATTTGGTCTAAAAAAAAAAAAAAAAAAAAGAATGTAGATGATTAATGAGCTGAAAAACTTTTATTGGCAGTCAAGAGAGGCTCTGCCTTCGAATCTGGTTGGGCGTTATCTACTAATTCTACCATTTTGCAAAAAAAAACACAAGTAACTAAAATGGATCTGTTTCAGTGACCAGGTCATCAGAGTTGAGGCGCAGTCGGAGGAACAGATCAAGCTGCTGCAGATTCTGGAGTCTGAAGGAAAGTGGAACGTATGGAAACACAAACCTCACACACTTTTTACAGCATTTAGGCTCTCTTAGCTGTTTTTTTTGTAAGCTGCTAATTGACTTTCCCTTCTAATGCATTAAAACCATAGATTAGCCTTTTATCATGTATAGATTAATTTTTTCTCCAAAAAGAACCTTCATTCAGATAGTTAAGCATTTGAGTACAGACAAGTTTTTAAGAAAAATTGCATAAACATTTTAGTTTCCTATACTGACTCACTTACATATGAAAAGAGGAGATATTGATCGTTCTCTGATTGGCTCATCTGGTATTTGCTGCTATCAGAGGCTATGAACAGACCTGTTACTCATCAAGCTTCATATTCCATTATTAAAAGATTCTGATTAGTAATCAACGCTGTTCTGTGAAACTGTCAAACAACTTCCTGATTCCAGCTGGACTTCTGGCTCCATCCGGTCTCCACTGAGCTCCCTGTAGATGTCAGAGTGTCCCGTTCCCATCTTAGTGCCGTGAAGGAATACCTGCATGCTAATAGCATCCCTTTCACTGTCATGATTAAAGATGTCCAGGTTTGAAGCTCCCCAAGGTTTACTTTAAAAATCTGGGGGATGAAATGAAGTTAACTTCATCTTCCCGCGATTTTCAGGAGCTTCTAGATCAGGAGAAAGCCGAGATGGAGAGGAACCATATCAGGGAGCGGAGCACCATGAGCTTTGACTTTGGAGCCTATCATACCCTAGAGACGGTAAGACTCACACATGAAAAATCCACAAACAAATCCCTTCCTGTGATCCACCTGAGGCAGATTAAAAATTACAGATCAGAAACCTAATGATGAGGGCTTAAGGCAAGCGCCAAAAGGCTGTTGTTCCTTGCTATGGTGGTAATAATAAATAACTGAACTTTATTGATCTGATATTGGAGAAATGTACTCCCTGCATTTAACCCATCCCCTTTGGGAGCAGTGGGCTGCCATTGTGCGGTGCCCAGGAGGCAAATGGTGGTCTTGCTCAGAGAGCCAGTGTGGCAGTCTGTGGGAGTGGGTTTGGAACTCACAACCTCAGGATTCCAAGCTCTACGCCCTAACCACAAGGCTGCCACTCCCCTACCCACTCCTGGTTTTAAATGTTTCTGATTGTTACTATGAAAACCGTATTAACCAGACATCACTTGCTGCACTAGGATAGCAATCAGTTCTCACTTTTTTCTCTTCTTATATTCGTGTCTTTTATGTCTTCCATTACAGCTACACTTTGTGTGAAAGCACAGATGAGGTTTTTATTCCCTTCGCTTTTAGTCTTTTTCTGGTATTTTTTCCAAGATGTCCCTGTGTTTCCCTCCATCTTCCCTTAATCTTTGATCACCATCCCCGTCTTATCCAAAAACCAAAAAAAAACCCATAGCCTGATGCTACCCCTACCATGTTACAGTACACTGCCTGAATCTGTTTTCAGGGTCATATGCAGTGTTATACCGCTGCCACACATTTAGGCCAAAACCTGCTCTCTCTATGGAGTCAATTTTGTTCCAGTTTTGTTGCAAGAAAAAACATGTTTGTAAAAAAAAAAATTAAAACCTTGAAAAGTTTGTCAATCAGAAAAAGGTTTGGGTAATAATTGCAGTTGTTGCAGTCAAAACCACAACAATATCTAGCACACTTGAAACTGTTACATTAAAGACTACATAGAAAACGAATCATTAAATTAATTTAATATACATGAGAAAAATAAACAAGTAGAGGTTCTACTTCATACACACTGTTAAGAACAAAAAATTAAATAAAGTTTTTACCTTATATAATATAAAATAACTTTGAAAAACTGTAATCTTTTTGTAAAAAAAAAAGTTTTTTCCTCCCTGTATGGGTAGAGAAAAAATATTGACCTGATTTTATTTTGTTCAAAATAAAAAAAATAAATAAAAACTTTTGACATGATGATCTAGATTTATCTGAACAGAAGTCCTGCAAATTTAGTTTTATATTTTTAGAGCTCTGGCTTTGACAGAATTAGACTATATAGATACTGGCCACATTATTGACTTCATTCAGGAGCTGCATGGTTATAGGTGGATGCACAAAAATAAATGGCAGATTAATCATCACATGATGGCCACGACTTATCTATCTGATTCCCAAGCGTTAGTAATGTGTGGCCACGGCTTAACATCTTGGGGGAAAAAAACAGTCTCTGTAGTTACGTGACACCTTATTTCCGTACAGATCTACAGCTGGATGGACACACTGGTGGCTCAGCACCCAAAACTGGTGACTAAGCTGGAAATCGGCAGATCCTATGAGAACAGGCCCATGTACGTCCTGAAGGTAGGAAAGATTTCAACAGGGGAAAAAAAGGTAAACTTTAAAAGATTTTTAATAAGCAGCACATTTTGGTTGATTTTGTTTTTAGTTCAGCACTGGAGGCACCAACCGCCCTGCTATCTGGATGGACCTGGGCATTCACTCCAGAGAGTGGGTCTCTCAAGCCACAGGAGTGTGGACAGCCAACAAAGTAGGACAAGAGTGGAGCTTAAAAAGTCTTGCTTGTTATACTTCTTTTCATGAATACCTTGTGTTCCTGCCCAGATTGCCACAGATTATGGCAGTGATGCATCTTTGACCTCTCTTCTGGACACCATGGATATTTACATGCTTATCGTGGCCAACCCAGATGGTTATGTTTTCAGCCACACTAAGGCAAGTCACCACTGCTTCAAATAGCTGTTTTCCTGTTATTAATTTTGTCTTACAGCAACCATATTTCCCCTTTTCTATTGAGCCATTTAAATAAAATGAGTCTAAACCGAAATCCAAAGAGAAAGTTATGATAAGCATTATGGTTTGCAGGATCGGATGTGGCGTAAGACCCGTTCTAAGAACTCCGGCTATCAGTGTGTTGGGGTCGATCCCAACAGGAACTGGGATGCAGGATTTGGTGGTCAGTTTTGCACAGATGCTACATCAAAACTATCTGTTCACACAAAATTAACGTTAACATGAAAGAAATGGTATAAGATTATTGTCAAGTATGGCTTGAAATTTTTCAGTCATGAAATTTGAAGAAAAATGTAATCTACTAATGAAACTTTAGAAAAAAAGTTTTAATCAAAAAAAGTTTTAAGATCACATTTTGCGGTTTTCTAAAATTTTAATCCTTGGAGTTCTATTTGTTCCTGTTGTACTTTTTAATTTTGGTACTTATTTTTTATTTTGCAGTTCTATTTCATATTTAAACTTTTGAAAAGCTTCTGTCACTGCTGGGGAAGTGCTTTCATCTGTAATAGGAGTGAAGACGCATTTCTGTTGCTCTGCTGGACGTCAGCAACAACATTGTAGTTGGTCCAGACCGTCTGGCTTGAAATAAAGAGAGTGTGATCCGTGAAACACAATTTAAAAAAAATAAATTCATAACACTGAAATATTAAAAGAAATAACCTTTAAAAATATTAAATTTGTCAAAAATTATGATTTAAATATTACATTTTGATTAATATATTCAGGTTTTAATTTTGTATTGTATTTTCTTTTTCAAGGCTTTATTGTAAATAGAAACCAGGACTGTAGTAAAAGGGGGATATCTGGTAATAAATGAAGAGCTGGAGAATGCAGAGTATGAACTTTAGAGCCAGGGAGTTTGAATTTAGGGTTATAAGGTTTGAGAACGGTAGTGGCCCGCCAGTAATGGATCCACATTAGCTTGTCTAAAAAGATGAATCCAATGGGAGCACAGATCTAAGCAGACTTTTTGCAGTATTGGCATGGAGCTTGGAATCCTAAGGTTCTGAGTTCAAGCCCCGCTCCCACAGACTGCCACTCTGGGTTCCTGAGCAAAGACCCATAACCCCACACTGCTCCCCGGGCGCCCCACGATAGCAGCACACTGCTCCCTAAAGGGATCGGTTAAATGCAGAGTTACATTTCTACAAAGAAATTAAGAAAAATTTCAATTATTATTCTTAAAAACTCCAATCTGAAACATTCGAAGGATTAAGCAGCTCCCCCACGTTTTTCTTTCCTTACTACATTTTCAAAGGAGAAAACAAACCTTTTCAAAGCTGTACTTTAATCAGTTCATCTCAGTTTGGTATTTTTATCAATTATTAAAAAGATGCATGATTATCTTGTGTGGTTTTGATTAATCATTTTATTATTTTCAGAAAATATATTCCAGGTAATATTTTTGTTTAGATCCCTGTTTGGGGCAGTCTCCTCTTAAAAATAATGACAAATGGGGGATGCTTTAGATGGTTTAGATGCTTGTCAGTACCAAAACATCCCCCGGGACACCTTTTTTCCTGAATTGTTTTGGGTACAAAATAAACGCAAAAGGCAAAAATGACCTGATTCCACTAAATCTTCCTAAATTAATGTTAACATAACCATGATAACATTTCTGATTGTTCTAATCCCGATTGGAATAACTATTACTATCATCCTTTATAAGAAACCTGTTAATATTTACATAAAATATGAAAACTATTAAAACATTGCCTGCAGGTAAGATATTGAACACTTAAAAACTTTAAACCTCAAATCCAACTATTTTTCAGTTTTCTTTAATGCGTTTCTTCTTCCTGGTGATGGCCATCTAGAATTGCCCTGCTTAAGATGGCTGTCTGTTGGGGGAGCTCTGCTAGGTCAAGTCTGATGTTCTTTTATAGCTCCTACTTTGCTGGATCTGATTTTTTTTTTTATTCTTTTTGGACTTTTGTAACAATAGCAACCATAGAAAGTTTCAGTAACATCTCTACAGCTGAAAAAAAATGCTTTAACAGCTTCTGAAAGTACCAGATCAGTTAAAAAAAAAAGGCAGGAAGGATGATGAACTTCCTTTTCACCAGAATGTCAAACACCAACAGAATGTCTTCAATCAGTGGCTTCTCCAGATCCATTGCACGACAGAAATAAATTCTTTCTGCCTACAGCTACAGTACCAACACCTACAGCTGGTTGGGAAAGCGTTGATGAGTTATTACAACATTTATTTTCCATTTGGACTTATTAAATGATTATTGAATAATAATTTTATATCCATCTACAGTCGGCTGGTTAATTAGATTAAAGTGGTTGTTTGTTATTAGTCAGATGGTCAAAATCCAGATCAATTAAAAAGTCTGTTTATGTTTTGATTTGGAACCTAAAAGCAGCACTGTGCTGAGACAGAAGCAATGCTTTTATTGGACTTTGGTTGTTTCACTCGACTAAGTCATTCCTCAATGATTATACCATTACAAGTCAAAAACTGTAGAACATATTTCTTTAATTTTTGCTGCTTAATATGTACTTTAATCCAAACTGTGTCCAGGTCCTGGTGCCAGTAGCTATCCCTGCTCTGATTCCTATCACGGTCCTTCTGCTCACTCTGAGATCGAGGTGAAAAACATAGTAAATCTGATCCAGAGCCACGGCAACTTCAAGTCCTTCATCTCTGTGCACGCATACTCCCAGCTGCTCATGTACCCTTATGGCTATACCTGCAGGAATGCTCCCGATCAGGCTGAGTTGGTAAGAAATGAGGCTCCAAAGGAAGCAGTAATTGCTTCAATTATTTGTTGCTTTTTAAAGTGACATGCATGGGTATAAGGTATAGTCCCCTTACCTCAGAAAGGAAGATCTCCCATCTCACTGAGTTTGTTTTAGGTTTAAGAAATTCACAAATAGGTGGAAGGCAAACAACTGTTTAGATGGGAGCCTTGCTTCAGTTAATTTTGGCAATAAATTCAAAAATGCCATTCCAGCAATATAACAGAAAGATATAAAAAGTTCTGTTTTTGTGACAAGAAAGTGAGGATTATTCATGTAGTGCCAGCAGTTTACTTGTATGCAAGTGGAGAGATGTTAGAGTAAAAATGTAACTGTTTAGTTTCAGAAACTGATAGCTAAAATGTAATTTGCAATCACTACATAATCCAACATTGCTGATCCCTAAATATCCATAATCCTAATTTTTAGAGCTGATTTTTACTCCCCATGAGTATGTAATGATTGATATTTACTTGCATTGAGTCGTTGACTCTGTAGCCCTCAAACTGAGCATGCATGCAGCGACAGTGGAAAGAGAAATTCCCTTTTAATAGAAAGCAGCAGCAGAACTGGTTACATGCGTGCAACTAATGCCAAAACTACAGCAGAACCAGGCCCAACTCTGCCATGAAGTGAACAGCAGCAGCAGCCTAGGTGAAATTTCCTGCATGATGGAGTTACAGCTAAACAGAACCAGACCACATGAAGCTTCTGTGATGACAAAAAGCAGAGATAGCATAAAGTTTGGAGTTGAAGATGATGAAAAGTGGTCCCTGTCTTCTCCAGCAGCCTAAGCCTATAACAGCATAAATATTGGGATGGCTCAGGAAAGCAACATCTTATAGAGTGCTGGAAAAACAATGGCATGTCATAAAAACTTGAGTAATATGTACATTGTTCAGTTAAAAGGGTCCTAGACTGATTCTATAGGGTATTTGGTGGTGGTCCTTAAAGTCTCTGAATAGGATGTGAAACATTGGTTGGGCTGAAAATGGCATATTTGTTTTTCTATGAGCCCTAACGCAAACCTGGTTATTGAAGTAGTTCTAATCTGCACATGGTTCATGAATTATTATATTGCCTGCACGCTCTCATCCGCATTAAAAAACACCACCTGGCATAGTCTAAAATCGGGGATAATTAATCTGCCTCCGTGAACAACTATCTATATCAGGGAGACTCCCGAGAGACTTGGGATGTCTGTTACCGGCCCCCAGCCCCCCCTCCTCCAGCTGAGGACAGGCGGCTCATGGCTCTCTGCTGTGGTCCGGTCCAGTCAGCGGCCCAGCAGTCAACACTTTATACCCGCCCCCCCCTGGGGTGTGACAAAAGTACAGGCCACAGTCAAATAAGGTAACGTCCTCGAATTGACGTGAATTCGGTGCTTCGTTTGAAGCGCTTGTTTTATGGTGGAAGTTTAGAATTGTGAAATTTGCAGAGAAAGGAGGTGTTGATGAGGTTTGAACTTCTCTGTACGTCCATTTCACCCATTGAACTATCGTTATTCATCTATGACAATGTTAACTCGGTTTTGCATTCTGTGACCCCTTTAATAAAACTGTAACCAACCTTCCCAGGTTTTCTTTTGAATATATAGACAAACTGCTGGCATAGAATTTCATACTACGTCATAAACATTTCCACTTTAAGGAGATTTTTTTTAAGTGCAATAATTAGTTTGGAAAAACATGACTCCTCTTTCTGGTGAGCCTTTGTCTTTTAGGATTTTTACATTTCTCTGGTACATTACAATTATATGATACCTCCCCACTACAGCTCTGCGAACTCTTTGGGATGATAACTCCCCATAAAAAATCTGAGATATCCCTTTAACAGGCCTGGAAGACTGTATTTTACTTTGTCCTACAATACCATAAGGCATCATCCGACTTGGTATATAATGTAAAGTTATCAAAGATATCAAAGATATTATAAACTCCTGCTTTTTAAAATCATTCTACATTTTATAAGAAATAAATGATTCTTACCTAAAATAAAACATCAGAGCAGATGAAAAGTGCAACTATATTTAGATTTTTTTTTTTTTTGGCCAGCTTTCCCCAGTTGAACTTCAAGTTTGTTTTTTTTCTTTTATACATATTAATATTTTCCCATATTCTTATACCATTTTCGTTTGTAGGACTCTGTTGCTAGAGCTGCAGTGCAGAAACTCACTTCCCTCTATGGCACCACCTACAGCGTTGGAAATATCTGCAACATCATCTGTAAGTAACACTTCTCCTTAAAACAACATTTGAAACCTTATTTCTAAGCTACAAGCCTGTTTCTTCCTCTTCTTTCAGATCAAGCCAGTGGCGGGAGCATTGACTGGTCCTACGATATCGGCATAAAATACTCTTTCGCTTTTGAGCTGAGGGACACTGGTAACTATGGTTTCATCCTGCCAGCCAATCAGATCATCCCCACTGCCTCTGAGACGTGGTTGGCCCTAAAGCATATCATGGAGTATGTTCGTGACCACCCCTATTAGTGGCTGAAGGTTTCATATTAAAAACAGCTTTTTTCTCAGACATCCTGGGACCAATAAAGCAACTTTTCATCTCATTCTCTGCTGTCTTTTTGTGTTATAAAGTTGTATTTAATACATTTGGCAACAGTAACGTAACAGAAGAAAAGGACTGGCCAACAAAGACCTCAGCGACTCCCCATTACTAAGGGGTGGAGCTGTTTTTTTTTTGGTTCAATTTGCATGTTTTCTAAACCATAACAAGGCTTTTTTGGGCTACTCTTTAAAGCTTGGAACTCAACGCTAATCCAGACATTTTAATTTAAAAAAAGCTTCCTGGATGGGAAGCGATACGTCTTTAAACTTCAAAACAAAGTCCAGTGGTTTGTTTTTTTTTACTTTTTTGAAAAAGGGTTAGGCCTTTATGATAAAGTTTTCAGGTTTATTTAATTCAACCGGAACATTGGTTTACTTTTAACTTTGTTTCTAACTTCTTGTGGTCCACAACAAAAAACATTCACAGTATGTAGTATGCTGAATGATGGTGAAGTCCTTTGGAAATTGGAATTACAGTTGTGTCTAGTAATTCTCACTGATTTTGCTGGTAGAGCAGGAAGAATGGCGCTAGGCTTACTGCACCATGACCTCACTGTCGGAAGATGTCAGGAGTGAGGTTTTACTATATTTGTGCAAAAATGGCCACTCCCGGAATCCGTAAACGCAAAGTTCACAGATTCATTTCTTTACTGATTAATACTAAATTCATTAAATCACTGCAAACTTATTGGTTTTAGGTATAAATAAGCCAGACTTTTCCCTTAAAGTCGATGTGATCAAGAAAGCAACTAAACCACTTTTCCATGTTTGCCTTCATCTTTTTCCCAGGGAAGCTAGATCCTTGTAGTTAGAACCATGGGCTAAGGCGGAGTTAGACAAATAAGCTTGCAGGTTTGTAAGGGCAGGCACCACAAGGGATAAAGAGTTTGTGTTACTTTGGAGCATCTGGGTATGCTCAGCAAAGGGAAGGAGTAAATCATTTAGAGCAGTCAGCCTCTGCTACTCACTTGGAAGTTGCTGGTCCCAGCTCATCCCATCTGTAAGCCTGAACCATTGAGTCCTTGATTTGGAGAAGTTGTGATATCATCAGATAAGGGCTGGACCATCTAGTAGGGCAGTCAGTCAGTCCGTCCGTCCATCCGTCCAACATGTCCTGGGCCTTCCTCGAGGCCTCCTCCCAATAGGACATGCCTTAAACCACCCGAGGGAGGTGACCAGGAAGCATCCAAAACGGATGCCCGAGCCACCTCAGCTGGCTCCTTTCGACATGGAGGAGCAATTACTCTACTCTGAGCTCTCCCCGGGTAACTGAGCTCCTCACCCAATCTCGAAGGGTGCGCCCAGCCACCCTGCCAAGGAAACTCATTTCGGCCGCTTGTATTCACAATCTTGTCCCTAGGCATAGGAGAGGGTGGGAACGTAGATTGATCGGTAAATCAAGAGCTTTTCCCCCTGACTCAGCTCCCTCTTCACCACGACAGTCAGATACAGCGACCGCATCACTACCGCTGCACCGATCTGTCTATCAATCTCATGCTCCATCCGTCCCTCACTCGTGAACAAGACCTCTAGATACTTGAACTCCTCCACTTGAGACAAGGACTCTCCAGAGACCTTAAGAGGGGAGTCCATCTTTTCCAGTTGAGAACCATGGTCTCAGATTTGGAGGTGCTGATCCTCATCCCGGGCACTTCACTCTCAGCTGCATACCACCCCGGTGCACATCAGGTCCTGGTTTGATAAGGCCAACAGGACAACATCATCTGCAATCATTCCCAAACCAGACACCCTCCGGTCCCTGGATGCGCCTAGAAATTCTGTCCAAAAATGGAATGAACAGAACGGAGACAAAGGGCAGTTCTGACAGAGACTATCATGCACAGGTAATAGCTCTGACTGCTGGTGAAGAGTGCCCGTGTCCCAGATTAGTATTTCAATAAAAGGCATGTTAAATATCCACTGGACTTTATTTAGGATTTGACAGCGTTTAGTTCCCATCAGAAAGCAATTAAAATGTCGCCAGAATATACAGCCAGAAGTGTTCTGACCGGCTGTCTCAATATTTGGGTGTGGAGGGTGCACCTGGGCCTGGAAGGACTTGGGTGAGGGAAACAGCAGAGTTTTCTCTACTGCCCACAAAAGCGTGCTTGGTGTGAGGGATTGCCTTTGAGTAAATGAGTCAATATAATGAAAACTTTGAACCAATCTGTTTTGTCTCTGTACAGTGCGGTACCTATGTTGTACGGCCGGCACTATATAAATGGCCGAAATTAGTGAAATTTAATTGAACCTGGTTGGCTAATATTATTTTTTATTCTGAGTTTATTAATTCTTAAATTGTTTCTTTTATGTTAAAAGCCCATTGGCTACCCCTGTGGTTTTAGCGTTTGCTATAGAAATAAACTTGAGTTGACTATTCTACCTCTTAAGTCGCTTTAAAATATTAGCTATAAATCATCACAATAATGTGTCGACTTTAAAGTTAAAGTATATCACACGGGAACACGGAACTTGCGTGTACTATATATATATATATATATATATATATATATATATATATATATATATATATATATATATATATATATACACACTATTATTGTATGCAGAATTATTAGGTGACAAACAGTGGCCTGACCTCATGCCTTTCATATACATGTTTGTCCTACTCCAAACTCAGCATAGCCTTTAAAAGGCAAAATCCCAATTAGAAACAAATCAGTTGGGTGTGAATCACACTGTAATGAGAAGGGACTGGCCTAATGACGTAAAACCCTATACAAGCTGTGCTTAAATTATTAGAGCAGCTTCCTTTCCTTTGTAAAATAAGGTTGGTGAGATTTGACAGGAGCTGAAAGATCAAAAATTGTCAATCTTTCGAGGGTTGCAGCAGTTGGAAGTACGAAACTTTATGACTTGATCATCGCATGCTTAACAGGGGTGCAAGAAGTGTGTTGAAAAAGAAGGCGCCGACACTCCACAGGTGAGGAAAGGATCAAAGTGTGAAGCTGCACCAGAAGCCAGTAGCCACCAGTTGTGCCATATTTCAGAGCTGCAACAGGTATGGAGCGCCGAGAAGCACAAGGTGCTCAATACTCAGGGACCTGGCCAAGGTAAGGAAAGCCGGAAAAAGGCCACCTTTGAACAAGACACACAAGACAAGACTTCAAGATTGGGCCAAGAAATATATGAAGACTGATTTCTCCAAGGTGTTTTGGTCTGATGAAATGATAGTTAGTCTTGATGAGCCAGATGGATGGGCACCAGGCTGGATCAGTAAGGACAACAAGGTTTATATCGACTCCGATTGCCAGTAAGGTGGAGGTGTTGGGGCCGTTGGGCTGGTATCATCAAAGATGAGCTTCTGGGACCAACTCCCAGACCTACTGCCAGTTTCTGGAAGACACCTTCTTCAAACAGTGGTACAAGAAGAAATTGCCATCATTCGAAAAACATGATATTCAAGCAGGACAATGCTCTGTCCTGCGCATCAAGCCACACCACAGGTGGCTGGCCAGAAAAAGTCTAAATGAGAAAAAATAATGACAAGGCCCCCTTGTTCACCTGATCTGAACCCCATCGAGAACCTGTGGTCCTTCATGAAATGTGAGATCTAGGCAGGGAAAATGGTACACCTCTCTAAACAGTGTCTGGGAGGCTGTGGTGTCTGCTGCACGCAATGTGGATCGCAAACAGATCAAGACACTGACAGAATCTATGGATGGAAGGATTTTGAGCGTCATGATGAAGAAAGCTGGCTATAGTGGTCACTCATTTTTTTGTTGTTGTTTTTGAATGTCACAAATGTCTATTTCTGAACTTTGTGTTGTTATATTGATTAACCTGGTGAAAATAAACAAGTGAGATGGGTATATATTTGTTTTGTTAAGCTGTCTAATAATTTTGCACAGTAATAGTCACCTGCACACAACAGACATCCCTAAAAAAAATTAAAATAAAAAATCAACTTCCAAAAATATGAAACTTTATATTAAGTGAGTCTTTGGGTCACCTGAGGACATACTCACAATTGTGGCCCAAAATTCTCAAAAATACAATTTTCCTATTCTGCATTAGTGTATATACACACATATATATATATATATATATAGAGACATTGACATTACACACACACACATTACAATATATATATATAAAAAGAGAGAGAGAGACATCAAGAAAACCAAAGAGATAATTTTTGACTTCGGGAAGCAATGTCCTCATATTTGCTAACCTCACTAGGACAGATAATAACGCAGTAGTAATCAATAACGCTTAATAGTTACCGGAGAGTCCTAAGGAAGCACAACCTGGGGTCCCTTTCACAAAACAGGTTTAACAAACTGAAATCCTCAAATTGATCAACTCTAAGGTTGAAAAACTTAGGTTTGGTTTCATAAAAGCTACTTTGAAATATTTAATCAACTTTGAGTAGGTCCACGTGCGAAACAGATATGAAAAGCCATTATCAGTGGAGCCCAGATTCGACGAGCAACTATGACAACAAGCAACAGGAAGTGCCAATTTCACCCCATGTGTTTAAAAGACAGAGGTCTTTCCTCATTTCACAAGAGTGTGAGTAGGGACTCATGTTCTCACCAACTACTACTTGACAAGAACACAGCAGAGGCGTAGCCAGAAATTTTATATAAGGGTGGCCAGGCAATTACCAACATACACTGAGGGGTGGCCGCAAGGGAACCTCAGGGTCAATCTACACTGTTCCTACAGGCAAATTAACAAGCAAAACATCCATATGTTCAATATAAAGACAAACTATACTTTCCTAAAGCCTGGCCACCCTTATATAAAATTTCTGGCTACGCCTCTGCTGTGTTCTTGTCAAGTAGTAGTTGGTGAGAACATGAGTCCCTACTCACACTCTTGTGAAATGAGGAAAGACCTCTGTCTTTTAAACACATGGGGTGAAATTGGCACTTCCTGTTGCTTGTTGTCATAGTTGCTCGTCGAATCTGGGCTCCACTGATAATGGCTTTTCATATCTGTTTCGCACGTGGACCTACTCAAAGTTGATTAAATATTTCAAAGTAGCTTTTATGAAACCAAACCTAAGTTTTTCAACCTTAGAGTTGATCAATTTGAGGATTTCAGTTTGTTAAACCTGTTTTGTGAAAGGGACCCCAGGTTGTGCTTCCTTAGGACTCTCCGGTAACTATTAAGCGTTATTGATTACTACTGCGTTATTATCTGTCCTAGTGAGGTTAGCAAATATGAGGACATTGCTTCCCGAAGTCAAAAATTATCTCTTTGGTTTTCTTGATGTCTGTCTGTCTCTCTCTTTTTATATATATATGTATGTGTGTGTAATGTGTGTGTGTGTGTATATATATATATATATATGTGTATATACACTGTGTGCAGGATAATTGGACAAGTTGTATTTTTGAGGATTATTTATATTATTGGGCCACAATTATGTCCTCAATTGACCAAAAGAAACTCCTTAATATCAAAGTTTCATATTTTTGGAAGTTGATTTTTTATTTTTATTTTTTTTATGAGGATGTCTGTGTGTGCAGGTAAATATTACTGTGCAAAATTATTAGGCAACGCCATAAAAAACAAATATATATACCCATCTCACTTGATTATTTTCACCATGTAAAAGACTCAAAATTCAGAAATAAACATTTAACCGACATTCAAATTTTCGACTTGAGGCGCCAGCAAGGTGGAGGTGGGGCACTGGTATGGGCTGGTATCATAAAAGAAATCATGGGACCTTTTCAGGTTGATGATCGAGTCAAGATCAACTCCCACACTGCCAGTTTTCTGGAAGACACCTTCTTCAAACAGAGGTACAAGAAGAAGTCGCCATCATTCAAGAAAAACATGATATTCACGCATCAAAATAAACCACAGCATGGCTGGCCAGAAAAGTCTAAAAGGAGAAAAATTATCTTAAAATGGTGAGATCTACAGTCATGGCCCAAAGTATTGAGAATGATACAAATATTATAGTTTTCACATGATCTGCTGCCCTCTGGTTTTCATGTGTGTATGTCACGCGGTAGCTTTTGGAGATTTTTTCTTAATGAAAAGTGCGGATAGTAAAATTGGATTTATTATTATTATGTCATCACATAGAGAAATACAATTGCAATGATATGAGTAACAAAAGCTGTTAATGACTGTTAGAATGAGTTAATGCAGCAAGTCAATATTTGCAGTGTTGACCCCTCTTCCTCAGGACCTCTGTATTGTCTGATTGGCCTGCTCTCAATCAACTTCTGGACCAAATCCTGACTGGTAGCAGTCCATTCTTGCACAATCAATGCTGCATTTTGCCAGAATCTTCTAGGTTTTCATTCGTCCACCCGGTCTCTTGACGATTGACCACAAGTTTTCAATGGGATTAAGATCAGGGGAGTTTCCAGGCCATGGACCCAAAATCTCTATGTTTTGCTTCCTGAGCCAGTTAGATATCACCTTTGCTTTATGGCAAGGTGGTCCATCATGCTGGAAAAGGCATTGTTCATCAGCAAACTGCTCTTGGGCGGTTAGGAGAAGTTGCTCTCGGAGGACATTCTGGTGGTACCATTCTTTATTGATGGCTGTGTTTTTAGGTAAGACTGTGAGAGAGCCGATTCCCTTGGCTGAGAAGCAACCCCACACATGAATGGTTTCAGGATGCTTTACAGTTGGCATGAGACAAGACTGGTGGTGGCGCTCACCTCGTCTTCTCCAGAACAAGCTGTTTTCCAGATGTCCCAAACAATGGGAAAGGGGATTCATCAGGAGAAAATGACTTTCACCCCAGTCCTCAGCGACAATCCACTGGCAAAAGCGCGATATATCAGTCTGTACCTTTTCACTGAAGAAGCGGTGTGTGGCTTCTTTGCGCCCTCCTTCTGAACCTTGCCTCCAAGAGTCATCGCCTCTGAGTGCGGTGCAGGTGCCTCACACTGGCCTGCTGCCACTCCTGAGGTAGCTCTGCACCGCTGCTCAGCAGCAGCCCGTTATTGAAATGCTTTAGACGGACACCTGTGCTTGCTGTGATTTCTCTGGCGAGGCGCCTTTTCGGCAACAATGGAACCTCTCCTCCTGAAGTTCTTGATGATGCGATAGATTGTTGACTGAGGAGGACCTGTTGGCTGCATTCTCTTCCTGTGAAATATCTTGTACGCTCGCGAATTCTCGCCTGCAGGGTTTTTTGTATTATGAGAATGGCACCAGGTGGTTCACAGTTCCTGAAGAAACTATGATGCCAGCTTCTGCGACTCTTTTTTCTCCAGTACGTGTATGTCTGACAGATTGATCAGCGCATACATCTGATCAGTATGCCCTGTATTCAATGACCACCCACACCTGTAATGGAGCAATCACTGAAGCGATGTTAGCTGGTCCTTTTAAAGCTACGGTGTGTATTATCAGCGACATCTAACGTCCCGACTGGTAGACCGCCAATAACATGAAACATCTCCCCACAGCTTCTCCCCAACGAGTGCGGCGATCTGTACGGGACAAAATGTCTTCCAGCGTCACTTTCCATCACCTACAATATCAGAGTGATGAGGTTTGTTTACATAGATAATTTACAGATAGTATTTCATTAGTCTGTGGCAGGGTATAGATTTCATGTAGACTTAAGATAATAAATATACCAGTTATTTTTTCTACATCGTTTGTGGCGTTTTGTTGAGCTGCTTTGCGTTGCAATCGCTAGTTTGTTGGTTAATGCTAAACGCGCTTAGCGCAAAGATGTCGCCTCCATGGCTGCGAGACCGCTCCTATGTAATTGTGACCAAATGCGAATTGTAAGGCAACTCCAAATATTAAGGTTAAGAGGCTGAGCCTACCGTAGATGATGATATAAGCATAACATAGTTATGTATAATATATTACATTTCTGACTGTAGTATATCCTGTAAGTATTACACACTGTAGCTTTTGGCAGAGCTGCCAATGATGTTGAAATGTGCTTTGGGGGATAAAAGTTCATTTTCTAGGCAAATATTGACTTTGCAATTAATTGCTGTTCACGCTACGATCGGCATCCTAATAACATTCTGGGAGTATACTGCGCGAAATTTGACATCTGTAAAATATAAATATTTAACAATTCTCAAACAACTTCCCTCTACGTATGTGGGCGGCGCGGGAACAGTCTGTTCCATTTTTGAACAGCTGCTAAGCATGCAATATTATACAACAGATCAAGAACACTGACAAGGATACTCCGGATGGAAACAGTTTTGACGCTCACGGTCAGAAGGTAGCTATTGGTCACTTTCTGGGTTTTTTTTGAATGTCGAAAATGTTTATTTTTGAATTTTGAGTTATTTATAGGTGGTTTTACACTGGTGAAAAATAAACACGTGAGATTGACAAAGTCTACACAGCGTGTATTTACCTGCACATACGCTTGCGAAACATCCTCCATAAAATTGCCAAATACTAAAAACAAAAATATGTAACTCTGATATTAAGCAGTTTTTGGGTTGATTAAACACAATTGTGGCCCAATAATAAAAATAATCCTAAAAATACAACTTGCCTAATAATTCTGCACACAGTGTATGTATATGTATGTGAATGTACATAGTTATATAAATGTATGTATATATCTATGTATGTATATGTATAGATATATATGTA
>JAGKQL010000062.1:569431-642852 GCA_018398635.1 Cyprinodon brontotheroides
TGAGCTTTTTTATAACGAGAAGAGCATCAGCGCCATTAGTGAGACGCTGAGGGAGAAACAAGAGGATGCAGCGGGAAAGACCGACGAGTTGGTTACTGCAGAGCAACGCGTCAAAGCCCACAAAAAAGAGCACGGACGTCTCAGCAGAGAGCAGCAGCACCTGGAAAAAGAAATACGGTGTGTTTTTGCTCCAGCAACATTTACAAAGTTTTTTCTCTTTACATCTTTGAATAAAACAAACGCTTAAGCTTAAATAACAAATGATTGTTTTATAGATCAGTGTTTTTACCGAGGCAAAAATAATCACAGTATATTTTAATTTGAATACCTGGATGATTTGAATCATAAGCATCAAGACACTTATCAAACTATAAATCGCCACTTTTAAACATCTTTATAATTATACTCTCCCAACTAAAGTGGAAGCTTTCACTACAGTCACAGCCTGTGTTGATATAAAGAAATATGTATCAGTCTTAGTAAAGTATTAACTTCAAGGTGAAGAATTCCTGTTATTCTGTTTCAAAGGGGTCAGGAGCACATCCTGGCTCAGTCCAGCTCGCAGTACGTCAAAGCCAAAGTGAACACATCTCATCACATAAAGAAGGCTGCAGAGATCAGCGCCGCTGTGATGAGGAACAAGAAGAAGTTGGAAAGTAAAGAGCAGGAGCTGGAAGAAGGTCAGCAGGAAATGGCTGAGCTTGAGAAGACGTGGAGGAGGTACGAGAGGCAGACCCAGGAAGAAGGAGTCGCAAAGGGAAGAGACATCAGTCTAGATGAGGATCAGGTATTTATTACAAAGATCACACCTGACAATATGTTTTAGCTTAGTATTTTTTTTATTTTTGTAACAGCTTTTTAAGAGTTTTTAAAGTGAAAACATGTTTTAAGGAAACATATTTACTGTATAACTTAAAGACTATAACTTAAAAAGCATTTGATCCTTTGAACACAATTCAACATTTTCCTAAAATGACAATGTGTACAATAGTAACTTCAAAGCAAAGATCAAATTATTAGTCAATTTTTTTAAATTCCCTTATTTTTAGACAGTAAGACACTTTGCCAATAGAAAAAGATTATTTACATTTGAAATAAGAAAAAAACACCTCCATCATCTTATTTCAAGTGTTTAATATATAATTATCCTATTTAAAGGGTAAAAATACTCTTTCCATTAAAAGATCATTTTACTGAATTAAATTCAAATACTCTTAATAATTAAAAAAATCTATTTTGCTGCAGATTACTGATAACATGTGATTTGGAATAATTTCCTGAAATAGATGCTGAGTATATAACTAAAATATAGTTCATCACAAAGTATTAATAAAGCTTCATGCAGCTTCTTCGGCATTAAACTCCAGGTACCGTAGACCTGTGGAAAGCCTGAAAAGAACAGCTGAAAAGATAATTTCTCTAAAACCTAATGTTCTGTTGTTTGGTTTTGCATTGATCTGTGTCACAGTTAGATCAATATAAGGAGCTGAAGAGGTTAGCCCAGAAGCAGGCGGCTGTCCTCTTCCAGCAGGCTGAGAAGCTACAGTGGGAAGTGACGGCAGACAGTGAAAAGCTGGCTTTTGAGCAGCGCAGAAAGAAGGAAAAAGAGGTACTTTTATTTTTTCTGATTCCTGAAAATTCCTCTCTCTCTGTAGATTTATTGTATTTTCATTAGATTTTAATGGTTCCAAGTCTCTGAATGGTTATATTTCAACATGTCATCGACTGACTCATCATTAGGGTTGAGCATTGTTTGAATTTGAACTATTCTGATTCCTGATCTGATTCTAGTTCTGATCGATTCTTGTTTCTGAATCATTTATGAGGAAAAATTATAAAAGTTTCAATGGCATAAATGAGCTGCTAACCGGAGCGCTCTCTGGATGAGATAGAAACACATTCACATGTATCCAGCTTCTGATACTTCAGGTACCAATACAGCTCCTCATTAGTCTTGGAAGTAGAGATGTTTTACTTTTATGGGCAGAGGAACGATCAGATTTTCATACTCAGTCGTTCAGTTAGTGGGTTTCATTATATGAAAGAGAAAGAGAACTAAAAATAAACAATTAAAACTTAAAATCGTTATTAAATTTAGCAGATCTACAGTAAAGAGCTTTCTTTCTATCCAGAGCGTGCAGAAAACAAGGCAGCCATCTGTTAAATATAAAGTAAGAGGAAGAAAGTATAAAAAAGCTTCACTCTACCTGCAGACACTCTGCTATTTATTCACAGGAGGAACAGACTAACTTGGGAAGCTGACCTTAAAACACCAGAGCAGCGGCTTTGATGAGGCTCTCATCCTGAGTTTGGCAGTGAATAATCATGTCGGCTGTGAGCCTTCCTTTGCATCAGTACTGCAGGAAGCCGACTGGTCATTAGGCTACGTTCACACCGCAGCCTGAAGTGACCCAAATCCATTTTTTTTGCCCACATGTGACCTGCATCTGATCTTTTAATGGCTGTTTGAACAACACAGATACCATTTTTTCCAATGCGACCCAGGCCGCTTAGCTGTGTGGTCCTGGATCCGATACAAATCGGATCTTTTCAAATGCGACCTGTGTCTGAACAGCCAGGTCGCATTCATCCGACCTGAACGCCATTAGTAGTAACCGACATAGGTCCCTATTCTTGCTATACAGAAGCGGCAAGAAAAACAAACCCCATGGTGGACGATGATGCGGATAAGATTGAGGTTTCAAGGTTGGGAGAGATCGCTAGATGCACTCCGGCATTACATCCATGTTTACTTCCGTAAACACAGAGCACGCTGGCTTGCGACGTCATTGCATCATCTATTCCGAATGCGGGACACTTAAGCTGTATGAATGCAGTTCACACAGGAGATCACATACAGGTCGCATATATTTGGAAATGTGAATGGCAAAAAATTGGATTTCACAAAAAAATCTAAATTGAGCATCAAGGCCTGCAGTTTGAACGTAGCCTTAATGGATTCCAGAAGAGCTTAAGGGTTAGATCCGGTTCTGATCGATTATTGATCCTCGGTGCCAAACCCTAATCATCATGTTGTTTCACAGGCTGCCATCAAAAGCTGCCAAACTCGTCAAGAAGAACTGATGAGTAGAGCTGAGAAACTGGAGGAGTACACCCAGAAATGCAAGTAGGTGAAATGTGTTTTGTAACAGAATGAAAAATTTAATTTGATGTGGAATTTTGCGTCTTATTTAATCAGGGCAGGTTTTTTCTGTGTGTTTTTTTGTTGTTGTTTTTTTTGTAACATAGAAGGAAACTAACCATCAAAGTATTGTGTGACTCAGGGATTCCCTTGAAGATTTTGATCAGCGGGGGGCGAGTCTGTCTGCAGAGCTTCAGCATGTGGCTCAGCGAAGCAGAGAGCTGGAGGAGGAGCTGCTGCAGGTGACGGAGGAACTAGCCAACGCTCGTCTGGACAGCCACGAGAGCAGACACCAGCAGCAGCGCCGAGAAATGCTAGAAAAGCTGCGCCGACTCTACCCAGAAACTGTTGTAAGACCCAAAACAAAATGGCTTTTAATAGAGACAATGAAATGCTGTTTCTGTCTGCAAATCAGTTAAAAAAAGAAATGATGCGGATGCTGAATAAGTCTGTAGTTTAGTTTCACTCTAGATTTAAGAAAAACTAAATAATCCCGTAAAGATTTATGGTCCATATATCCACATCAAATTGTGATACCCAGTTTAGGCTGAAATATATAAATAACTATTTACTGTACGCTAACTGGCTAACCTAAGTTGTCTCTAATTATAAATGTGAGTCCGGATTTCCAGCTGACGGACTCGTGATGTGAACAAAGTAAAATCCATCAGCTGTTCTGAATCTGCTTTAGGTAGTACTGGCTGCAGAACATAGAAATGAAATCATAAAGATTATATGATAGGGCTAGACTATTACATTCTGTAGCCGCGCTTTTCGGCTATCCATTATTAATGTTTTTTTTTTGTTTGATAACATTCACTGTCATAGCATCACTCTTATCCTGTAAATGGAAGAAGAAAAAGGAATATTGGCTCTAAGAATCAGCCCATTAATATCTACAGCACATATTGGATTTTAGCTTAGACTAATGTCAACACAAGCATATCAGCTTCAGCTTCTGAATTGGTCAATCGCTTTTTTACTCTACCTGAAAAAAAAATGTGACAAGATAGGTAGCTTTTATTACAGCATGTGGAATTGTTTCACTAAACTTTTGCAGTGTCACAAGATCTATTTCCACCCAGAGGTGCATTAATTTTTCACCAGGATCTTGCATTGATGATGGTAGAGTAGACCTTCTCCTGCACATCCCAAAGGTTTTCCATGAGGTTAAAGTCTGGACTATGTGGCGACCCATGATGTCTCATGAACCACAAATATAAATATGAAAAACTGCAACACAACGTGGGAGAAGCAGTCAACCTACTTTACGCTCGACTAGATCGTTCTGTTGACTGATGGCTGAACTTTATATAAAACATGAAATGAATATCCTCCATAAATGTAAAATGTAAAACATTTAGTCTTAGGGTTATGACTTTTAGACAATTAATGAACAAAAGATCTGAAAAACAAACCTTCCACCATAAAAATCCTGAACGGTTTGGTGAAGGAGGAAGTGATGTCACAGGTCACATCCATGATATAAACCCTCAACTTTCCCATAACTATTAACTACTTTAAATCTTAATTTCAAGATAGAAATGACAATTCAATTTAATAAAAAAATATATATATAAACAAAGCTGATGAGAGGAATTTCTGGTGGAATGAATTGTGTTTTCTTTCTTTCATGTTATACCTGGACGTAAAGAACCGTAACTAACGGCTGATTGGACTAAAATGGGTCATGTAAAAAAGCCAGTCAGAATATTCTGATTGGATTCAACAGGTAAAGAATCGATTTGTAATCCAGCTTAGATTCGTGTTTTATCCTGACTGACAGTCCAATCAGCATCCATGTAAACACTTGTTTCAACTGAAGGAGGCAAGCTGATATCAGAGTGTATGTGCACTTTACATGGCTAGACGTAAGTAAGAATAATCAGATCAGCATGACATGTTTTATTCAGATTACTTACTGTATGTTCATTTAAAAATTTCGTCCTGATCTTCAAATTTTGTGTGTTTAAACATAGCTAGCACGATCAGGTCATTGTTATCGTCACAGGTAGTCCTTCTTGGATAATGATACTGGAAAAACTGAACCTATTTTTGATCCAAGATTCTCCCAACAGTTTTGGATTTTTCACGATGTGCAATAAGGCAGGTAAATGTTTTCTGCCTCCGTTTGGCTGATTGACAGACAGGCTGAAGGTATTTACACAAATGATGCAAATTTTGCAGCTCGGGTTATGGATTTTCATGTTGTGCCTCTGTAAAGGATGGCTAGCGCTCTCTGGTGTTATTCTAGCAGGCATGTCTCGCTGCGTCCTCCAACGTGTCACAGATAGGCACAGATAGTTTGTCCCTGGGGAACCTGGTGAATCCAGGGATGTTAACAGATTAGTTAGGCTTTCAAAGTAAAAAGGTTCTGTGAGTTGCTCCGTAGATCCATGTCCACCATCTAGATGTGAAACCAACGACCAGCAGACTAAATTAATGTAATAAATAAATTAATTAATGTAGAAGGCTTTTACCTGCCTTACAAATTACTTTTGATGGCCAGGTGACTTTCAAGGGGAGCAAAAGCAAATAAAACTGGCAAAATTTGAGCAGCAAAGTTATGGCAGCAGGCAATGCGTAGACCTGCTAGTAGCCATGTTCGCCGTGCCGGAAGTTACTGCATTGGTGGATTCTGCTCTAACTTGAGAGGAAGAAGTTCTTTGTTGTTGAGAAATAAGTGTGAGATCAGACAGGAACCTGTCATTTGACATCTGTCTGTTCTGTTGCAGTTTGGGCGACTGTCTGATCTCTGCAGCCCAGTCCATAAGAAATACCAGCTGGCTGTTACCAAAGTGTTTGGCTCCAACATGAATGCAATCGTTGTGGCGACTGAGAAGGTCGCCTGCGAATGCATCTGCTTCCTCAAGGGAGCAGTTTTATATGCAGCCAGAGACCTTCTGCCCATCGCTACCTGGTTGTGAGTGGCTTCGCTTACCTGCAGGTGATTGACGGAGAGGTGGTCAACCTCATAGCTCCAATAACTCTCATTCCTCTATGTGCAGGTGAAACCACTGAATCAACGACTCAGAGATCCCAAATGCCAAGATGGTTGTGGATGTGGTGCTGGGTTACTGCCGCCCAGGCGCCGCTCTGCTGGAAAAAAGTGATGCGGGCACGCCTGGGCGGCAACGCCTTGGTGTGTGAAACCATGAAAGTTGCCAGGAGTGTGGCCTTTGACAGACATGAACGAAGTTATGGTAAGCAGGAATGGTGAGCTGTGTGGTTCTTAGTTGTGTGGTTCCTGTTGTGCTAATCAGCAGTGATGCGTAGACCGTCACCTGATGGGACGCTGTTTAAAACTTCAGGCGTGGGATTCTGAGGTTCCAGCCATCTGGCGGACCAAAGCTCGCTAAGCTGGCAGGAGAAGGACATGATCCGTCAGAAGGAACACAAGAGCTAACTGATGCAAGAGTTACGGGTGAGTTATGGTGTCCAAACGCCATAGTTTCATCACAATACATGCTGTCTGCTATCACCCTATTTATTTTTTCTTCATTTTTGTTCGATTTTCTGTAAATATTTAGCTAAACAATCTTCAGTTTTGTTTGTGTTTTGGCTGTTTGTTATTCTAACAGGACTTAGTGAGGCTCAGAAGGAAGGAGTCCAGTCTAAAGCAGATCTTGGCTGAGGCTCAGGGAGCTCAGAGCCGTCTGAAGTACAGCACAACCGATTTGGAAATCCTTCGGGACAAAGCCATCCCTGACTGCAGAGCGGTAGGACAGATGTGCCGTGATCTCACATTCAGTCCAATAACTAAACACATATTCTGTTTAAGCACAGATCATCAGTCAGAACCCAGCAGACGCCTGTTTGTCTTTATGGTTGTTTCTTATGGAGGGAATTTTGTTCTCTTATTGTTGTAACAAAATAACAAGTGTTGTTAATGGTGAGTGAATTAAAATATTCTCCAGAAATGAAACTTTGCAAAACTTCCTTAAAAAAAAGGTTTTCCTCAGATTTTATATTTTTCTAATCCATATTGTCTCGTTATTGTTACAACTAAAAAATGCATTTGGTGAATGGAAACTTGGAAGAAAAGGAGTCTTGAAATAAACTGAAAAATGTCTTTAAAGAGAATTTTTTGAGTGAAACTTTACTGTTTTCTCAGATTTCAATATGTTTTCTGTGCTATTGATGGCTTCCAGGAAATCTCCTGCCTGAAGAGTGAACTATCTAACCTCAAGTGTCAGATTCAGATGCAGCAGGAGAGTCTGGAAGCAAAAGACGCAGAGATAAAACGAATCAGACAGCAGATCGATCAGGTACAGCCTTTCTTTTCTGATGCTATGAGCTGCTACATTCTGTTCCCACTAAAAGAAAAGCTTTGAAATAAACCATTTTTAACGAAACAATTAAAACTATGTTTTTGGTTGTGTTTTTAGATCGAGGATGAGGTGTTTGCAGACTTCTGTGCCCAGATTGGTGTGGGAAGCATTAGAGAGTTTGAACAGGAGCACCTAAAGCTGCAGGAAAAGGTCGACAAGAAACGGTAAAACAAAAAAGCTTTTTATTACTGCATCTGAAATTCAGTCTAGCTAGTCGAGCTAAAAGACTTAAATGAGATCCTTTAATGCCATAAAGAAACAAATCCCCGCCTGACAGATGTCTAATGTTTGACCTCTTTTTACACTTTTTGGTTTCATATCAAAAAAGACGACTGGCCTTCTCACTCCAGCCCTGTAGGTGGAGCTGATATGACAAAGTTTATACCCTTAGCGGCGTTTAATGCTCATCAGTTCCACTCAACTAGACGTGGAAGTAGAGATGTTTTACTTTTAGGGGCAGAGGAACGATCAGAATTTAAACTCCTTCGTTCAGTTAGTGGGTTTCATCAAAGGCAGAATTAGATTGCGGGAATCTGTTAACATGTAAGGTAAGAGGAAGAAAGTATAAAAACGCTTTCTTCAGCTTTAAGACACATTTTTAAATGCCGCCGCACAGAGCGTCAGGTTAAACCAGGCATACACTGTACATTGTTTTGCCCTTTTTGGGACGATTCTCCAGTCGTGTGAGAATTTTTGGATCGGGCTAAATCTCAGCCTCCTCGTGCGTCCTGCGGCGTGTAGTACACAGGGTGTAACCAGGGGCGATTAGCCTCTCACCACCACCTCCCGATCAGGAATCGTTAGTTTGGGAGAAAATCAAACATGTTTGAAATTCAGTCGGCCATCATAAGGAGTTTGTGGGCAAATTCTGCTGTTAAAGCAGATCTATGAGCCGATTTACCAGAAACTCGAGCACTCGGCATGCACAAACAAGGGAGTTCTTCTTCTTTCAGATTGATGAGTCTGACTAGTGCCATCTCTCGCCGCTGATTCTGACGAACAGTGTGAGCAGTCAGATCGCATCAGAGCTTTGGGCCGTACGATGAGAATATGCACCGTGAGCCGTAAACTTTTAAACCCTTTGGTTTTGTTGTGCAGTTTAAGCTGTAGCTGCGTGCAATGATTGAAAATATTGCAGTGTATGCGCACCTTTAGATATCTCCATAGTTCTGTTGCTGCACAAACAGATTAGGAAGCATCTGTTTCTGATAGGCGGACTGGGATCGGAACTAGGAATGGAAAATAAGAAAATTTAACGATTCAAGAAGAGTTGAAAGGCTAGAACTGTTGTGATTGATTTTCATATACAAAACGTAAACTAAATTAACTTCATAGTAGGGCTGAAACCATCGGATTAATCGATTATTGAAATAATCGTCAACTAATTTGGTAATTGATTAATCGTTAATGCAATATAGAGACTCTAAACATGCCTTTAGCTGACAGAGCAACCCAGAGCAGAAATTATACAAACTGTAAAAACATATTTGTAAAATTGGCATTTAAGTTTGAATCTTAAACCTTGTTAGTACGTCATTATGCTCTATCCGGAAAGTGGAAAAGTTTGAGTTTTACCTGGTTTGATTTCATAAGAAGTCTTCTGTAAAGAACCTTTGTCAGTCCAATTATTAATCCATTAATCAAAAAAGTAATAGACAGAGTAATCAAGTTACTAAATAATCTAGTTACATAGTAGAAGCCTTTGATTTTGAATCATAGAATAAATCTTTTATGAAACCTTTTGTAATTTATAGCCAAACCTGATTTTTGACAAAATTCAACTGTAGCTGCCATCAAAGTCAGAATAAATACATAAATTAATACATATTTAGGTTAAAAATATAGAGTTCATAAATACATGCATTTCTACTAATAAACGTTAAATATTAAAATTATAATTTCATGTGCGATATCTGGGAACGAGTCTTAATTAAGGGGGGGAACCAAAATGTTGCTGCCGCGGGTTGACGGAGTGTTACCTTTAAGGGTCGGTACCTGTGGATCAGTAACGTAGTTTTGGATCAAACTATCAGGCAGACACCTCGCTGATTCCTCTGCCACCAGCCTCCAGCAAGGACATTGGATAAAGGACATAGTGCATTAAAGGACTGAAGAATCTAATTTTCTCTCAAGGGAAAGCGGCCAATGAGATACATTTTTGTTTAAATTACTGTTTACTTTATTTGACCGTTTAGATGTAACGTGAAGAATTTCTGTTGAGTCATATATTGTATGGTCGCTTTTTTCCTTTGATGTCTTTACTAGGGCTGGGTATTTTCGCCAAAGTCATGAATCAAATCGATTTTGATTAATACAGTTCTAAATCGAGTAATTTCGATTCAATCTGTTTTTACAATAGTGAAAGTGGTTCAACTGTGTTTCAAGACTCATTTATTTTATTTTTTCCTGTCACATTAAACACAACTTGTAAATCAGACAGTTTTAAGCTTGAGATGTGAACAAAACTGTCTCATTAGTGCAAACTTGTTTGTGAAAAGTGAAAAAGTGAAGCCTCACTCGAGCAAGCAGACGTCACACAGCGGGGACACAGCAGACATGCATGAGGTGAAGTATCTTCACTGCACAAACCATATTTGCATCGCTGTCTGTAACAACTACAGGGTGTTTGCTGGTCATTTGTTAATGTCTTCAGTCAACCTATTGGCTATATTTGCAGCTGTCTGGCTTGAAATAATCTAGAGTGCATCTTTCCTGCTCATTTGAATGTGAACGTCACGCGCCTCCATATTAAAATTAATCAATCTCATTGTCATGATGGGTTTCAGGAAAGCCCAGTATGCAGAACACCACGGAAATGGATGAAAAGTTAACAAGTTTTATTGATCACAAGCACATGGAATAAACACAGGAACTGGTTCAGGCCTGGGGACTGGTTCACTGGAGTCTGTGAAGATGACAGTTCAGTTAGCTTGGAAGCAGATGAGTTTGAGAGTTTCAGGTTTATACCTTGAGAAGTCCGGGTTTGGCTTTGAGAGAGGAACTGTTGGGTCCAGAGACTGTTTAGTTCAGCAGAGTCCAATAACCGCTTCAGCGTCTTACTTCTGAACGTGAGGGCAGACCTTGGCTTTGGGTTTCCAGCTCTTAATCCAGAGCTGCATGGGAATCCAGGGAAGAGTCTTCAGGTTTGGCTCAGAGGGCAGGCTCGGCGGTTTTAAGCTCATCCAGAGTCGCCAAGGGAAAAACTGGATTCCTGAAAGCAGAGACAAAGGACTAGGAGATGACTGGTTTGACCTGAGAGACGTGGAACGTGGGGAGGATGCGAAGAGAGTCGGGGGAAGTTGCAGGCGTATGGCTGACGGATTGATAACCTGGGCAATCTTGTATGGACCAATGTATCTAGGTGAAAGCTTGCGAGACATCCCCTTGAGCGGGATGTCATTGACCGAGTGGAAAGCCATACCTCTTGTCCAACAGAGTACTCTGGGGCAGGACGTCTCTTAGAGTCGTGCGAAGCGCTTAGTTGTTTCCGAGGAGCGATTGAGTGTAGCGATGGTGTCTCTCCAGATGCGTTGACATCGACGGATGTGTTGGTTGACTGATTGGACAGAAAACTCTCTCTCGTCTGCAGGAAAAAGTGGAGGTTGATAACCAAGACTAACCTGAAATGGTGACTGGCCGGTGGAAGCTGACTTGAGAGAGTTGTGGGCGTATTCAATCCATGTGATGTATTGGCTCCAGTCGGTGGGGTTATTGGAAGTTAGACAAGTGAAGGGTAGACTCGAGCTGCTGGTTCATTCTTTCGGTTTGACCGTTGGACTGTGGATGATAACCGGAGGTTAGTGAAGACTTACAGTTGAGTGCTGAACAGAAAGCCTTCCAGACTTGAGAAATGAACTGGGGTCCACGGTCCGAGAGAATTTCTTGAGGGATTCCATGACGAAAGACGTGTTTGACCAGGAGCTGAGCGGTTTGAAAGGCCGTGGGAAGTTTCCTGAGGGGGATCAGATGACAAGACTTTGAAAATCGGTCGACGATGGTAAAGATTGTGGACATACCTCGGGAGATGGGAAGACCAGTGACGAAGTCGATAGCGATGTGAGACCATGGACGCGTGGGAACTGGAAGAGGATGCAACAGACCTGAGGGTGGTTGGTGTGAAGCCTTATTTCTGGCGCAGGTAGAGCAAGCCAAAACATATTCCTTGACATCCTTGTGCAGGGTAGGCCACCAGAAACGTCTAGAGATTAAGGCGATGGTTCTGCTCACCCCCGGATGAGCGGAAAACTTGGCTGTATGCATCCACTGTATCAGGCGAGATCTAACAGAAGAAGGGACATAAGTTCGGTTTGGAGGACCGTTACCTGGGTCAGGTTCAGAAGCCAGGGCAGAGTTAATAAGATCGGAGATCTCCCAGGTAACCACTCCAACAGTGCAGGAAGCGGGAAGGACAGGTTCAGGCGTCTCGGATTGATCAACGGAATAAAGACGAGAGAGAGAATCGGGTTTGACGTTCTTGGATCCGGGTCTGTAAGAGATTATGAGGTTGAAGCGAGAGAAAAATAGAGACCACCTTGACTGACGAGGATTGGCTTGTTTAGCAGACTGGATGTAAGCTAGGTTCTTGTGATCAGTCCAAACAAGAACCGGGTGCTCAGCTCCCTCCAGCCAGTGTCTCCATTCCTCCAATGCCAGTTTGATGGCCAAGAGTTCACGGTCTCCAACGTCGTAGTTTTGCTCTGCGGGGGAAAGTCTGAGAGAAAAAGGCACATGGGTGAACTCTTTGATCCGTGTCGAGTCTTTGAGATAAGACTGCCCCCACACCAGAGTCGGAAGCATCTACTTCGAGGATGAATTGCTTTGAAGGATCGGGCTGGATTAGCACAGGAGCTCTGGAAAACAAAGTCTTAAGTTTATCAAATGCAGCTTGTGCCTCGGGGGTCCATTGGAAGGTTCTTTTGACTGAAGTAAGAGAAGTTAGTGGAAGAGCTGTCTGACTGTAATTCCTGATAAATCTTCGATAAAAGTTGGCGAAACCCAGGAATCTCTGCAGCTGCTTACGGTTTTCAGGTACCGGCCACTCCAAAACTGCCTTTATCTTATCTTCAGAAGGCTTAACCTGCCCGCCCTCGAGCACAAACCCCAAAAAGGTGACTGAAGACTGATGAAACTCGCATTTTTCGGCTTTGACAAAAAGTTTGTTCTCCAGTAATCTTTGTAACACCAGGCGGACATGTTTTTTATGCTCAGAAAGATCCTTAGAATAAATGAGTATGTCATCAATGTAGACGAAAACGAACACATTCAAAAAGTCTCTGAGAACATTGTTTACCAAGGCTTGAAAACATGCAGGGGCATTAGTTAGACCAAAAGGCATGACCAAATATTCAAACTGGCCCAAGGGAGTCTTAAAGGCTGTCTTCCACTCATCTCCATCTCGAATCCTGAGAAGGTGATAAGCGTTCCTTAAATCGAGCTTGGTGAAGAATACAGTAGCCCCTTGTACAGGTTCAAAAGCTGAAGCGAGTAATGGGAGTGGGTACTTATTTTTAACTGTTATTTGGTTCAGGCCTCTGTAGTTGATACAGGGTCTTAGTGAACCATCCTTCTTGCCGACAAAAAAGAACCCAGCACCCAACGGAGAAGAAGAAGGACGAATTATTCCAGCAGCTAATGACTCATTGATATATTTCTCCATAGTTTCTCGTTCAGGTTTGGAGATATTATAAAGTCTACTGCTGGGTAGAGGCGCTCCTGGTAATAGCTCAATGGCACAGTCATATGGTCTGTGAGGTGGAAGGGACGTAGCACTGACCTTACTGAAGACAGGAGCCAAATCATGGTACTCGGAAGGGACAGAAGTAAGGTCAGGAGAGTCCATCTCCCCCACCTCTAGGAGACCTCACAGCGGGAGCTGCGAGCGGAGAGCACGTTTCATGACATGAGGTCGACCAAGATTCCACATGAGCGATCAGCCCAGTTTATATGGGGATTATGTCGTTCCAGCCATTCAAATCCAAGCACCAGAGGGGAACATGCAGAGGAAAAACAAAAATGTTAAGGTTTCTCGATGATTACCTGAGATTAGTAGCTCGAGAGGTTGGGTTTGATGGGTGACCTGGTGGAGTTTCTTTCCATCAATAGCGGAGACACAAAGAGGCTGGGTTAGAGGGACTGTTTCTATTTGAAGCTGCTGGACAAGATTGGAGTCAATTAAATTCCGCTCACAGCCTGAATCGATGAAAGCAGACAAGGTGAGGTTCTGATCAGAGAAAAATAAAGTGGCAGGGAGCATCAGATGAGGAGATTTTTTAGAGTTTACATGGCCCGTCAGACTCCTCAGATGCCTCTGACGGGCCCCGCTCGTTTGATTTAGCTGGGCATGAAGCCATAAAATGGCCACTCTCACCACAGTAGATACAAAATTTGCTCAAAAAACGTCTTTGTCTTTCCTCAGGAGTTAGCCTAGGATGTGTCCAACCTGCATGGGTTCGGCTTCCATCTCTCCAGCACTCAGAGGCCTGAACAGGCAGAGGGGAGTGGAGGGGTTTTAGGTCTCGGCTTGGAAAAAGGTTCTGTGGGAGCAGAAAAAACAGTCACATTATTAGAAGCAGGGGCAGAGACAAAATAACCCTGATTCCTAGGTTTGGAGCTGTTTCTAGCTCGGATTCTGTTATCCAGCTTAATTGTCAGGCGGATTAATTCTTCAAGTGTTGCAGGTTCGTCGAGGGTTGCTAGTTCATCCTTGATGCTTTCGTTTAAAGCCATAAAATAAGCGCCCTTTAGAGCACATTGATTCCATCCGTAAGCAGCAGCCTTTACCCGGAAGTTAATGGAGAAATCCGCCACTGACCGAAGAATTTCCCTGTCTTAGGTTCAAAAGAGCACGAGAGTCAATGGTTTGATCAGTTTCTTGGTTAAATACTTGAGAGAATTCAGAAACAAAATCTGTGTATTGACAACTGAGGCTTTCTTCGGAGGCAAACCTTGCCTCAGCCCATTCCAGGGCTCTTCCAGTTAGTTGGGACAGAATAAAAGTTATCTTCTTTTGATCAGTTGGAAAACTGCCAGGAGAGTTTTGGAAAATTACGATGTTGCCACCTCTCCAGGAAGCTCCCTCAATTCAAATGTCTGACGTCGCCAGTGAGTTTGAGTCTTATATATGACATCAACGCCGGTAGATATCGGACTTGAAACATGCAATGGTATAGGTTGCTGCTGAATGCGTGGCGTTAGCCTTTCTCATGATGTTAGCCTGTAATATCTGAACATTTGTCTATGGATTCTAGGGGTCCTCTGTATTTAAAGGGGGGATTGAGTTTGTAAAGGGGATTGTCTCCTGTAATACCTGAAACCTGTCTATGATTGGAGGGTTGGTCGTTAAGGAGGTATTGTTCACCGGGCTGCAGCGGGTAGGGTCCCTGCGTTCCTCTGTGAGGGGTGGGGTTTGCAGTTGATATCTGGAAAGGGATCATGTCTATGATTGAATTGTACATGTTTTTTTTGATTAGGCTCTCAGTCTACCACCTCCATGCTGAACAACACGTTTTTATTCTCTCTTATGTTCAGATGGCTTCGTGGAGCCCCTTGCAAACCTTCTATCTTTTCTGCTAAAAACCAGCTTTAAATAATGAGGTCCATGGACTCGAGTCCAAAAACTTACCATTAAAGTCACACACAATCCCATCCGAATATCTGCATACTGCTTCACCCCATCATGTAACTAAGTAAGAGGACCTCCGCTACAGATCCAGAACCTTACTCCAACGACCAGTCTTAGAATGTTTTTTCAAACAGTAGTGTACAGGATTTCTAATAGTCACTTACGCGCCGCTTTCGACGCATTCTAGGCAGGAACGAAGCCGCATGACCCAAATGGAACTAACGAGTGCATTCAGCGCCAACTACTGCCTGGAGTAATGACAACTTTCAGGAGGTCATTTAGTGTGCTGTTTACGGAAAATTGGCAAACCTGTGGGAAACCGGTAAAGAAAAATTCTGCAGGACTTAAACCTTGAGGAAGTTAGTTGAGTTCATCGGCATAAAAGTTATCTTCTTTTGATCAGTTGGAAAACTGCCAGGAGAGTTTTGGAAAATTAAACGACATTGAAACAAAAATCCTTTACAGTCCTTCATATTACCTGAAAACTTCTCAGGAAGACTAGGGCGGAACTCAGGTGATGACGTCACCGCCGGTGACCTCGGAGGCGGAACTGGACCCGGAAATGATTGGGCTACCGGCGTGGCATTAGCACTGCTCATGTAGTTAGCATAACTTTGTGGACATTTGGTTCTGGTAATTAACCATACCATGTTTTTAACTCACGAAGAGCCAGAGCGTGTCCATGGATTTGAGCCTCCTGATGCTCCAGCAGATCATTGGAGGTGATCTGCTGGGCCTTGTGTTTGGCCGCAGTGTTCTGTCATGATGGGTTTCAGAAAAGCCCAGAATGCAGAACACCACGGAAAGGGACTGAAAAGTTTAACAAGTTTTATTGATCACAAGCACATGGAATAATGAACACAGGAACTGGTTCAGGCCTGGGGGCTGGTTCACTGGAGTCTGTGAAGATGACAGTTCAGTTAGCTTGGAAGCAGATGAGTTTGAGTTTGAGAGTTTCAGGTTTATACCTTGAGAAGTCCGGGTTTGGCTTTGAGAGAGGAACTGTTGGGTCCAGAGACTGTTTAGTTCAGCAGAGTCCAATAACCGCTTCAGCGTCTTACTTCTAGCGTGAGGGCAGACCTTGGCTTTGGGTTTCCAGCTCTTAGTCCAGAGCTGCATGGGAATCCAGAGAAGAGTCTTCAGGTTTGGCTCAGAGGGCAGGCTCGGCAGGTTAAGCTCATCCAGAGCTCACAAGGGAAAAACTGGATTCCTGAAAGCAGAGACAAAAGGATTAGAATCCTATCAGGACTCAAGAGCAACAAAGGTTCTCAGAAGATGCTAGGCTCAGGTGCTAACCAAACTGGATTTAACACTGCGGCGTCGAGGCAAGGTCTGAAGGCAGGTTATATACTGTGGATCCAACTGATGATGAGATGTGCCTCAGGTGTGTCGAAGGCTCAGCTCAGGAGGATCCATGAAGTGACTCTGCTGGAGAAAGGTGGAACTTCTCCAGCTCCCAACACTCATTCCCTAGACTTCGATTTTGCAAAAATGTAAAAGAATTTATTCAAAATCCGATTTTTTTTTTACCCAGCCCTAGTCTTTACGGGGAAATAATTATTTTTATTTGCTTTTCTTTCTGTATGTTTTAACAGTTCTCACGGCATACTATCATGCTTATTGTGTGATTAAAGCCAGTAACTAAAAGAATGACTTGGTTTCGTGATTTCGACTTGAGAGGAAATTACATCAACTAACAACATCAAGAAGAGAAAAAGAAAAACAGAAAAACCTGACGATCTGAGCTACAGGAATCAAAAGCTTAGATGTGAAACATTGACATCTTCCAGTAGGAGAGAGGAAATATACCTATTTCTAACCCTTGTGTGCTTCTTCTCTTTGGTTCTCGCCGATTTCTCCCTGTAGCCTGGAGTTTGAAAGTCAGCCGCCGACCGGGCTTTTGTTTAAGCGCCAGCTGGAATATAATAAGGAACAACTTGCGCAGGAGAAGAAGAAGCCGTGCACTTAATGGAGGACAAAGTTAGCAAGGAGGAGCAGGCCATTGCTGAAAGCAAAGAGGTAAACATGGTGTTGTTGCTGTTTTTATGCAGTAATGTAGGACCAGTAGGAGTGGAAAGTGGAAGTTTTAACATCTCAGTTATGGCTAACGATATGTTTATGCTGCAGATCATCACACTGGATTTCTGCTTTGTTTTATTATAGAGCCTTTATGTTGTGTTACTCCTTCATCTAAGCCAGTTTTTGTTGTTTTTTCTTGTCAGGATGAGAAGAAGCTTCTGCAGGTAGTAGAGGAGGCTCAGAAGAAGCTTCAGGAGATGAAGAACCAGCTTCTCCTTAGAAAAAACCAGGTGGCTTCATTGAAAGCTGAGCTCAGCCAGAAAACTCAACACCTACAGGAGATTTAACAAGTAAAAATCCCCTTTACTATGCTGTTACCTACTTCCTGCACCAACTGCTTATTGTGATACTATGCTGGCAGGGCTGGTACACTTTGCTTTGTTACCAACAGCATTAGAGCTCTCAGATGAAAACATTCAGGAGAACATAAAGGAAATTAGCGACACTCAAAATTTGCTAAATAGCAGAATTATAAAGAAACAAAACATTAATCTGGGTAATAATTCATGTTTCGCAAGGATATCTTTTTTCAAATTGAGGTTTCCATTCATGAATTACCTGCCTGCTTCTGCTCTTCGTCCTCAAACTCAAGCCAAGGGAAGAGTTGGATCCAATCTGCTTTAAACCTATAAACCTTGTTAGCTGTGTTGCTAAAAATCATCAGAACAGTAAATGCTGGGGGCCTCATGCTGTCACTGTAATTATAATTGTTGGGAGCTGGAGAAATCCCATCTTTCTCCAGCAGAGTCCTCAGGATCCTCTGGAGGGAGTCTCCTGCACAGCTGCAGCTCGTCAAGATCATCAGAGGTGATCCACTACATAAGCTGTCTTCAGACCTTGCCTCAACGCCGCAGTGTTGTTCCAGTTGGTCAGCGCTAAAGCCTAGATCCTCAGTGTGTATCTCCATGACTTTGAATCCAGGTTGGATTCTAACCACTGTCTCTGTTTTCCAGGAAACCCGTGCTCTCCTCTGTGAAAGCTCTGGAAGAGCTAACCTGTTTGGAGCCGACCCTCTGAGCCAAACCCTGAAGATTCACAGAGAACCCCCAAGCAGCTCTGGACTAGAGCTGGGAAATCTAAGCCAAGGTCTGTTCAAGCTAAGACGTGAGACGCTGAAGCAGCAAACGGACTCTGCTGATAAACTCTTCTCCAGAACCAAGAGTGACTCTCCCAAGGTTAACCTCAAGAACCCTCAAGGTACAATCAGTGAACCTGTGGAAATCAAACCCTGTCAGCAGTCACTAACTGTGCTGTCTCTCACGCAGACTCCGGTGAACCAGAATCCAGGCCCGAACCAGAATCAGTACATTCTGTGTGTTTGTGCTTAAATAAACTGTTAAACTTTTCATCCTTGTGTCCGTCAGTGGTGTTCTGCATAACTGGGTCTCCTTCTGTGAACCCATCATGACAGAACACTGCGGCCAAACTCAAGGCCCAGCAGATCACCTCACCCGTCGTTTGGAGGAGCAGGATGCTCAACTACAGGGACAAACCCAAACGCTCCGTGAGTTATACCATTTAGTTGGAACTCATAATCAAATGCTACAGAGTTGTGCTAATTTTCTGAATAGCGCTAATGCTGCACCACAATCATTTCCGGGTCCAGTCCCTCCTCCGAAGTCACAGGCTGTGACGTCATCAGAATTCCGTCCTAGTCTCCCAGAGAAATTCTCCGGTAACATGAAAGATTGCAAAGGATTTTTATTTCAGTGTCGGTTGATTTTTCAGAACTCCCCTGGTTGTTTTTCCACGGATCACAAGAAGATAACTTTCATTCTCTCTCAGTTAACAGGAAGAGCCTTGGAATGGGCTCAGGCAAGATTTGCCACTGACGACAGTTTAAATTGCTATTACTCTGACTTCATTGCTGAATTTACCCAGGTCTTCAACCAAGAAACTGACCAAACAATTGATTCCAGAGCTCTTTTCAACCTTAAACAGGGAAATTCTTCGGTGGCTGAATTTTCAATTAACTTCCGGGTTAAGGCGGCAGCTTCCGGATGGAACCAAAGCGCCCTGAAAGGAGCCTTTTTCATGGCATTAAACGAACAGATCAAAGATGAACTCGCAACCCTCGACGAACCTGCCACCCTCGAAGATTTAATTCGCCTCTCCATCAGATTAGATAATAGAATTCGAGCCAGAAACAGTTCTAAGAAGCAGAGTACTTTTTCTTCTGCCTCACATAACGTGACTGTTTGTTCTCCCTCTACAGAGCAGCTGCCCACTCAGAGGTCTAAGCCCCAGTCTCTACCATTGCCTGTTCAGGCCTCTCATTCGGGCGAAAGGGATGTCGAACCCATGCAGGTGGGACACACCAGGCTCACTCCAGAGGAGAGACAAAGGCGTTTTCTAAGTAAACTATGTATCTACTGTGGTGAGAGTGGACACTTCATCGCCTCCTGCCCGGCTAAATCAAAAGCCGGGGCCCGCCAGAGGATCTGAGGAGTCTGGCGGGCCAAATAAACACAATGAAATCTCCTCGATTGTTACTGCCTGCCACACTTTTCTGTAATAATCAAAGCCTCTCTTTCTCTGCCTTCGTCGACTCAGGCTGTGAACGTAACCTAATCGATTCTAACCTCGTCCAGCAACTCCAGATTAAAACCATTCCTCTCTCTCAGCCTCTCAGTGTATCCGCCATAGACGGAAAAAGACTCCATCGAGTTACCCACCAAACCCAGCCCCTCGAGCTACTTCTGTCAGGTAACCACCGAGAAACAATAACATTCTTTGTTTTTCCCTCTGCATGTTCCCCGCTGGTTCTCGGGTTCGAATGGTTGGAGAAGCATAATCCTCACATTAACTGGACTAAATGTCACCTGGAATCATGGTCCATCTCATGCCATGAGACATACCTTCGTTCTGCTGCCCCGATGTTGGGGCCTCCTAGAGGTGGGGGGGAGATGGACTCTCCTGACCTTTCTTCAGTTCCCTCTGAGTACCATGACTTAGCCCCTGTCTTCAGTAAGGTCAGTGCGGACGTCCCTACCTCCACACAGACCATACGATTGCGCCATTGAACTTTTACCTGGTGCTCCTCTTCCTAGCAGCAGATTGTATAACATTTCCAAACCTGAAAGAGAAACTATGGAAAAATACATCAACGAATCATTAGCTGCTGGAATAATTCGTCCTTCATCCTCTCCTTTGGGCGCCGGTTTTTCTTCGTGGGAAAGAAGGATGGTTCCCTGAGACCTTGTATTGATTATCGAGGTTTGAACCAGATCACAATTAAAAATAAATACCCACTGCCTCTTCTCGCCTCTGCTTTTGAACCTGTACAGGGTGCAACAGTGTTTTCCAAGCTGGATTTAAGAAACGCTTACCATCTCCTTAGGATCCGTGAGGGCGATGAATGGAAAACTGCCTTCAAAATACTCTTGGGCCAATTCGAATACCTAGTAATGCCCTTTGGTCTAACTAATGCTCCAGCCTGCTTCCAGGCCCTAGTAAATGATGTTCTCAGAGACTTCCTCAACGTGTTTGTTTTCGTGTACATTGATGACATTCTCATTTACTCCAAGGACCTCGATGAACACAAGAAACATGTTCGTCTTGTCTTACAGAGACTACTGGAGAATAAACTGTTCGTGAAAGCCGAGAAGTGCGAATTTCATCAACCTTCAGTCACCTTTTTGGGGTTTGTGCTCGAGGGGCGGCCAGGTAAAACCTTCAGAGGACAAAATCAAAGCAGTCTTAGACTGGCCAGTTCCAGAGAACCGAAAACAACTTCAGAGGTTTCTAGGGTTCGCTAACTTCTATCGCCGGTTTATTAGGAACTACAGCCAGACCGCCCTTCCATTAACCTCCTTGACTTCTGTTAAACGCACTTTTCAGTGGACTCCCGAGGCTCAAGCAGCATTTGAGAAATTAAAATCCTTGTTTTCCAGAGCTCCTGTCCTTATTCAACCTGATCCTGCGAAGCAGTTTATCCTAGAGGTGGATGCTTCAGATTCCGGTGTTGGAGCTGTCCTATCCCAGAGGCTCGACTCAGACCAAAAGATACACCCTTGTGCTTTCTTCTCCCGTAGGCTCTCTTCCGCTGAACAGAACTATGATGTGGGTGACCGAGAGCTCCTGGCTATCAAACTGGCGTTGGAAGAATGGAGGCATTGGCTGGAGGGAGCTGAGCACCCGGTTCTTGTGTGGACAGACCACAAGAACCTGGCTTACATCCAGTCAACAAAACAAGCAAATCCTCGCCAATCCAGTTGGTCAATCTTCTTCTCACGTTTCAACCTTATCATCTCCTACAGACCCGGATCCAAGAACGTGAAGCCCGATTCTCTCTCTCGTCTCTACTCCGTCGATCAACCTGAGACACCTGAACCTGTCCTTCCGGCTTCATGCACAGTAGGAGTGGTCAACTGGGAGATAACTGACCTCATCAACTCAGCCCTGGCCACTGAACCCGATCCAGGTAACGGTCCATCTAACCGTACATATGTCCCATCTTCTGTCAGGTCCCGTCTTATCCAGTGGATGCATGACGCCAAATTCTCTGCCAATCCAGGAGTGAGCAGAACAGTAGCTCTCATCTCCAGACGCTTCTGGTGGCCCACTCTCCACAGGGACGTAAAGGAGTATGTGTTGGCTTGTCCCACATGTGCCCGTAACAAAGCCTCACACCAACCTCCTTCTGGCCTGCTGCAACCACTTCCTGTTCCCTCGCGTCCATGGTCCCATATCGCCATTGATTTCGTCACCGGTCTCCCTGTCTCTCCGAGGTATGTCCACCATACTAACCATTGTTGACCGTTTCTCGAAGTCCTGCCATCTAGTTCCCCTGAGAAAACTTCCCACGGCCTTCCAGACAGCCCAGCTACTTATTAAACATGTTTTCCGGCTCCATGGCATCCCCCAAGAAATCCTCTCGGACAGAGGTCCCCAATTCATCTCTCAGGTATGGAAGGCTTTCTGCTCTCGGCTGCAAACCCTCTCTCACCTCAGGTTACCACCCTCAATCGAATGGTCAGACCGAACGCATGAACCAACAGTTGGAATCTACCCTCCGCTGCCTCACGTCAAATAACCCCGTGGACTGGAGTCAATACCTCCCGTGGATAGAGTATGCCCACAACTCTCTCCGTTCTGCATCCACTGGACAATCCCCATTCCAGGTCAGTCTCGGATATCAACCACCTCTTTTCCCCGCAGATGAGAGAGAGATCGCCGGTGCTGTCCGTCAATCAACACATCCGTCGCTGTCAGAGGATTTGGAGGGAAACCATCACCACACTCAACCAGTCATCAGCATCTGTGAAACGTTTCGCCGACGCCAAGAGACTTCCGCCCCCGAGTACTCTGAGGGCCAGGAGGTGTGGCTCTCCACTCGAGACATCCCCCTCAAAGGGAACATATTTCCATAATGGTTTTAAAGGCAGTCAGATCATCATAACCAGCATAGAGTGGGGAGCTTTTACTTTTTTCTGTCAGGGCAGGAGTGTGTTCACTACTAGGGAACTGGCATTTTTAGAGATCGCGGGATTCCGTGGGATTCCCGATGGGATGGGAGATCAGTATTAGTAGCGATCATGTGATTGGGGCAACGGTACAGGATTAAACATTAGCGGGAGCAAACCAATAATAACTAGAAAAAACTAGGATCGATGCCAAAAAAATGAAATAAAATAGAAAGAAAAAATCCAGTACTAGCGCGCGGCCATTTTGTAGTTTTCCTTGAAGCCTATACTATCAATGCGAGTCAAAAAACTACACTACCCAAAACCAACAGTAGCTTCCGCTCACTAGGTTTTTTTTCACCGCTCAAAAAACAAGAATGGGGAGGGCTGTGGGGGTGGGGAATAATTTCCTGCCAGGGGTGGGACGGGACAGGATTTAGATTTCTACTCTGGCCCGGGATCGGAACGGGACACCATTTTTTTCTGTGGGAGTGGGACAGGACAGGAGTGAAAATCCTCCCGTGTCAGTCTCTATTCACTACCTATGTGCAAATAAGGAGGTAAATGTATTTAAAACACAGTTTTCATGGCACAAAATTGTTCTCGTACCCGAGAGAAGATTACAAATAGGAGAAAAATGGTGAATGCGACAATTTCTCCTAATTATTCCTACGAACAATTTAAGAATAAATTTGTTCATATGAACATTTTTTATCATGAAGCCCAATGTCAACTTTTTTGTCTTTGGGAGGAAGCAGGGGTACCCAGAGGGAACACACGGATACATGGATTGAACAGCTTGTCTACTTTTGGCTTAGGTTTTAATCACCCCAGTGTTTCTGTTTCTCCTTTTGAAAGGGAACTGACCAAACTTCAGCGAGAGGTCATGTCTGCTGAGACGGCCCTGGAACAGAAGCGCATGGCTCGACACAACATGCTGCTCGCCTGCAAAATCCAGGACCTGCCGATCAGTCTGCTAGTGGGCAGCCTGGACGAGATCAGCCAAGTGCAGGTGGTCCGATTATGTTTAAAGCATTAGGGCACTCAGTGAAATATTTTGAAATTCAAATTTTGAGGTAAAGGGTGTTACTGGCGGACCAGACAAGACCTTAAAACTTTGTTATATTAAGAAAAAATCCATGAAATTACAAAAAAAGTCCCTAATACTCAAGCAAAAATAAAATTAGCTTATGTAAGAAGAAAAGGAATTTAATAATTTATTAAAAGGCAATGTAATTTCCCTTTGAGATTAAAAAAGTATTTTTAAATAGATTTTTTTTTTTTGTTACAAAATCACCCTCAGAATAGTATAGGTATAGGAACTCAATTTATTTACTTTTTATTTTAGCTTTTTATCCTTTTATTTTAGATTTTTCCATTTTTTAAAATTAGCTTTTTCTATGAGGTTTTTACTTTTATATGAGCTAATTCACTTAGACTCAACTGTATTTATCCCTTGGGATTATTCCATCAGGGGAGTTCTGGTTCCAATAGCTTATATAGAGTGAAAAGGGCAGTGTTAAAGCAACATGCCATTAAAGACAAAAATACAATAGGCAATATAAAAAGAGTGTATAAAGTACTAAAGAGCATAAAAAAGTTTGAATGTCCTGGAATATGTTTCTTTTAGGTATGAAAAAATATCTGCACAGTAAAGAGCTAAAGCCCTTGTCACACCTTGACATTTTAAGGGCTGGTTATTATCCCAGTGTGTCCCAGTGAGTTTGTCTTTGATTTGTGCTCAATATTGCAGCGTGGTCTGCGCTATGTTATATCACACGCCCAAAAAAAAATAAAAATACATAGAAAGTTTAGCGTATGCCAGAATTTTAGGAGATTCTGGGACGTCGCTCATACGCTGGCTAAATCTGTAAGGTGTGACAGGGCCCTAAGGAAAGACTACACAGTAGTTGACTTGGATTGTTGCACTTGTACTGCAGAAATGTACTGACCATATAGATGAAGTAAGTTTCTAAGTTTTGAATGAGCTATTAAGTTTACAGCTTATTAACTTTTTTTAACCTAACGTACAGTTGGTAAGATATCACACACTGTATGCAACATTAGATTACTGTTGGTTTACTTTGAAGAAGCTACACTCAGCTTTAAGACCAGGGTGGACCCAGCAGACATTTACCTTCACCATTCTGCCTTGTTTAAATTGAAGTTACCAAAAAAGTCAACTTAGATGATAAATGTTTTAGCGTGTTTGATATTAGTGAGTGGTTTCTCTTTCATACTGTATAGAACTAAAGCAGAAACCAAACAAACACCTGGTTTGTGATTTTTACAGCTTGGAACAGATTCAGAGAGCACCACAGCCACCATGGATATTTACGAAAGAGAGGCTCAGCTCGCCATCGACTATTCAGGGCTGGAGGAAGAGCTCACGGTGCGACGAAGAATACTGAATATTCCTTTTTCGGCTTTAGTTCAGATTAATATTCATTGAGCAAATGATGGATTAATTTGTTGACAGATTTTGGTCGAGGATGAAGCGATAGACGCTCAGATGGAGAAGCTGAAGGAGTCTGTGTCCTCTGCAGAAAAAGTGCTGAGTTGTACTTCTGCCTCTAACCTGAAGGCTCTGGAGAAGAAGAGGGAGGTGAAGGACAAGTTGGAGGCAGTGACTGAAGGTATTTATCTTCTCATGTTTGTAACTGTCTGTTGATCATGTTTTTCCCTAAATAAGGTTTCTTTCTTTTTATTTTTGTTCATGTGGAAAGGATTCATGCTGTAGGTAAGGGAAAAAAGTATTCAACTATTCATCCTAGTTAAATAAGCGGAGATGCGATGGATTTCACTCGAGTCGGCACATTTATTAATCATCTTTGCAAAGAGAACAGTCATCATGGCACAGCATTCTGCTCTGTTCCTGATCTGGGCAGGGTTCGTCCCCTAGTTACAACAATTGAAAGCAGTCAGAGTCATAACAAATTACACACACTTTGTAACAGTAACATGTTATGAATAAACCTTGAGAAAGAATCTGGATTGTTATATGGGGAAGAAGCTATGTCTGGTCTACAAACAACATTCTGCGAGGAATGGTGCGGCCTTGAGAGAAACAGACTGAGTGAAAACTTTATATGAGTGAGTAAATATGAATATTAATATATAATGAGAAAGATATACATTTTCCCCACAACAGTCCACCCTTTCGATTATAAAAGGATGCCATCACTTGTGTATCGATATCATAAAAAAGGAAAATTTATGAATATAAAACTAAGAAACTAAAATTATTATGAATATATGTAAAAGCTAAAATCTAAGACATTAAAATATAAAAAAAAAAAAAATAATAAGAAGAAAAATAATGATAATTAAAAATAATGAATCAAAAATCACAACTGCATTTACCGATTGGACAATGTTAAATGATTATAATAGATGGAAAAATCATGGAAAAGGATTATGATAGCTAAAATATGTTGCCAATAAAATAGAGCCCTGGAATCACATCTTGGTTGGCAAAAATATTTACTGTTTTTCCCATTATGATGCACTATGGTAAAAAATATCTATTTACTTAAAATTTTTATTTTTAGTTCTTATCATTATCAGTTACCCTTTTGTTTCCCTGGAAGAAAAAGTAATCTGAATTTAATTAAAAAGTAAAAGATCAATCTCTATGCGAAATGTTAAAATCATAACACAAAGTTGTTTCCACGCAGATGACGAGTTCAGCTCTTCAGAATCAGGCTCAGTCAAAGCACACATTGAAAAGTTGGAGGATTTAATCTCAGCGCTCCTCTTTTCCCAATGGTAGCTGAGATGACCCGATCATCAGAGTTCATTCTCTGATCAGAAATCTCTACCAATACTGACCATCAGCCATCAGGTGGTCAACTAACACTTGGACTTTCTTTTTTTATTATCAAGAAAAGTAATATCAAAACAGACACTAAAAATGTTAATCTTTGATTAAAATGCAACACATCACAACACATTTTCCTTCTCATTTCATGTTTGTATGATTAAAAAAATCAAAAGCCAAAGCTGATGTCAGACATCTTCAGGTGGGCGTCTTTCATACTTCTGTTGATGTTGGTCCTTATACAGGCGACATTTTGAACGTTGTCTACGGCAGCTGGTCCTCAACATCAGGTGGACTACTGATGTGTTAATTAAAGCATAATCAGAGGGGATTATTCTGCCTTTATTCTGATTGTTGAAGCTTTTCTGATTCCTTCAGATGAGCTCCAATGAGAGGCTCTGATCACTCTCTGACTAAGGGGAAAAAAAGGTCTTGTAGGTCATTTTAATGTGTCACCTGTCAGTCCCAGTCTGGCCAGAGAGGTCAGTGAATGCCAGCCCGTTCTGTGTGTGGTCCAGGAGCAGATTGAGCCCGTCATGAGCTCATGGGAGAAAACTGGGAGTCAAAGTTACCCAACATGCTGAATTAAAGGAGCTGAGGGAAAGACAGAGATAGAATATATACATACACAAACAATAGTAGATCAAAAATAATTTCATGTAGCTTATAGAACTTTTAAGATTAAAATTTGAACTTTAAACTTTGTCACAAATCATTGAATTATTTCATTTAAACACTTACCCAGTAAATGTACTTCCTTGGTGTTAGAATTTACCCTTATGCACTTCTGCACCTGCAGGAAATCAAACAAAACTTCACCTCAGCAGAGGACTGTGTGTGTCGGTGGGCTGCAGCATGTAAACAAAAGCACAGCCTTCTACCGCTGCTTCCATAGACTTTATGATGTGTGTGGAAGAATATAGGCTTTCCATCCGATTTCAAAACTGATGTTTCCAAAGTGAAGCAAAATCAAAAGAACCAAAACAAGAGTTTCATGAGGTGAAGAAACACCAAACCAAGGGTGCAAGAAGCTGAACCATCAACAAACTATCAACAAAGCTGGTTTTGGCACATCAGACAGTTAGAGGCTGAGGTGTTCAAACTTCATCCAGAAGTCTAGCAGTCGTTTCTTTTAGGTTGTTTTATTTATTCTGCTCTCAATTATCAACCCAAATTCCACATGGGACTGTTCGCAGATGGAAAAATAAACAGCATCTATATGGATCCTTATTAGTTTAGCTTTGCTGTTTTTCTCTTGTTTATCTTCTTTCCACCCTTTTCTTCATCAGAACAAATAAAAATATGTTCTTGTTGAAGAAAAACTACAAAGTTTCAGTCAATTTAACCCTCCAGATATATCTGGAGCTATGGATCCATTGAGAATAGATCATTTTAATGTCTCCACCCATTCATCTTAATGTAGGAATAAAATCCTATTTTTATATCCTCTATCATTGTAATCATTATCAATGTTATCGTTATTATTATTGTTAAAATATCATTTATTATCATATTATTTCAATTGAGTCATTTTAGACACCAGTATAATTATTAACCAATAGTATGTTAAATAAGTTGCATATTTATTCCAGATCAGCTTAAGATAGATTTACTTCTTAAAATTGTAAATAAATGTAAAAGCAAATTCAATCAGCCTAATTTATTTTTATACAAGCTATTTGTGCTACACACATATAGATTTATTTACCCTTAAAGTTTAATCTAAATCTTAAAAATTAAGGTTAACAAAATTAAACTTTTAGCATTTTAGCATTTAAATAATGACACAGGTCCTTGATTATTTGAAGAAGTACTTGAATTATTGTTAAACAAGAAACATAATCCTGTTCATTTGATTTTAATTTTTAAAATCTGTCTCATTAAACTTTATTTGTTGTCATATTTGAACCTTATGTCAATCCTTTATTACCAATTTAAACAGCTGTGCGTGCTTTAACACATTTTAACTCCTGCTTTGTTTTGAAAACGTTAGGGGGGAAGAATGAGCCACAGAAACTAGAAACTGTCCTTATTTTACAGTTTAACCTTAGTATTCCCTCATTTCTATTTTACCAAGACAAAAAATAACTAAACTATCATTTCACAGCCCAGCCCTACGCTAGACTGGTTGGTACGTGAACCGATTTTGAGGCAAGAAAATCAGACGGCTCAGAAACTAAGGGGACAGATATTCTAACGGGTTCTGATGCTAGATTTACTGGTTCTATAATGGATGCTGACGCTTGATCTGGCTGGCTGAGAGGGAAATGAGGTGGCAAGAAGGGGAAGAGATCATCCCAATCTCTATAGAAGAAATTCCAGAGGTCTGACTCCTGGAATTGGGGAGCTCTGACTGTCTGGGGTAAAAATACTGGACCTATTTTAAGTTTTTTGGTGGATGGTGCTAATTGTTGATCGCGGAGGTGTTTACAAAGTCTGACCTGATGCAAATGGGAAAAAGAGTTCTGAACCGGAAGCTGAACAGTTTTGGATCTGGCTCGTAGTCTGTTATCTACAAGTATAGAATACAGTATAAGTTCATCTAAGGTTGTAGCTACATCGAAAGTAACCAGTTCACTCTTAAGGGATTCATCTAGAGCATGAAAATAGGCGCATCTGAGTGCAGAATCGTTCCAACCGGAAGTAGCCGCTTTAACCCGGAAGTCGATAGAGAAATCTACAACGAACGGTTCTTTTTCCCTGTTTGAAATCCAATAATCTACGAGGTTCAGTGGACTTCTCAGAGTCTTGATTAAAGACTTGTTTGAACTCGTGAACAAATTCCCAAAAAGTGCAACTAAAACTTGACTCAGACGAAAATCTGGTTTCCGCCCATTCAAGGGATTTTCCGGACAGTAGTGACAAAATAAAGGCTATTCTTTCCGTGTCATTAGGAAAACTAGACTGAGACTGCTTAAAAAAGAGCAGACAATGGAACAAAAATTATTTGCACTTACTAGGATTGCCGAAATATCTTTCAGGAAGTGAAGGACGGAATTCTGGAAATGAAGGACTGGGTTCTGACCTGAGTGGGGGATTAATATCTTGTACCGGAAGTTGAACGGATTCAGTCTCTGGTGTAACGCTCTGGGGATACAGGGCTATTTCCTGCTGGGTGCGGTTGGATTTAGATGACGGATGTCTAATTCACGGGGGGCGGAGACATGGTTCCGAATGTGGGCTGGTTGTTGATCCGACATCTTCCAGAGTGACTCCGCAGGGCTAGTGTTTGGCCAGAGTGTTCTGTCATGAGGGGTTTGGATTCTAGCCCATGTGCAGATTACACTCTGAGACTGGGAAAAAGTTCAAGGGTTTATTAAAGGGTTTGAACAATAACAGGTCTGGGGTTATCAGATCCAGGACTGGTCACGACTGGGTTCACTATTCAGGAGATTGAGCTGAGCGGCAGAGGGGAGAAACCAGGGAGGTCCAGGGGCTGTCGGCAGGCTGAGGGCTTGGTGGGGGCAGAGCTTGCAGATCACAGGTTTGAGTTTCCCTTCCAGGTTCTTCAGACAGTAGGCAGGCAGGTCCTTGAAAGGTTAGATCCTCCAGGGTTCTTCAGAGATCCAACTAACTGGTTTCCATCTGAGAAACTCTTCCAGGTCTCAGGGTTCAGGCAGGTTCAACCTGGGAGGCAGAAAAGACAAAAACAGATTAGTTTCTGGTTCAGGTTTTCAGGGAGTCAAGATTCAGACAGGTGGGTTGGCTCAGGCTTGCTAACCATAACTGGCAAAACACTCTGGCGCTGGAGTGTTGCTCTGTCTCTCCCACTTAAATGCTGGTCTCCTGATGAGCAAACGAGCCGCAGGTGTGAAGTCAGCTCCAGGAGACCTAGAACGCCTCTCTGCTGGAGAAAGGTGGACAGACCCCTCGATCCCCACAGAAACACAAAATCCCTAAGAAAGGGATCCTCGGCGCCCCCTGGTGGGCAAGCCTCAGGATCCCAACAATTTTCATTGAGCCTCTAGCTGCTTCAATCAGACAAACAAATGTGGTTAAAGGTATAAAGGGCATGAAATTAGAGCATAAAATTAGTCTTTACGCAGATGATATATTATTTTATCTCCAGCACCCTAACACTTGCCTCTCTCAAGTGATTAGTTTACCAGAATCTTTCTCAAAAGTCTCAGAATACTCTATAAATTGATCTAAATCTATAATACTACAAATTAATTGCTCTCTACAGAATCCCTCAGGTCTACAATTGCAATCAGGAAATATCAAATATTTGGGAATTACTGTGTCATAGCTGAGTTATCAAAACTGAACCACTTCTCTCTTTAAAAAAAAAAATAGAAGAGTGACCTATTTCAGGTGGGAGCAGAGCAGCTCTGTTGGGTTTAAAACCAGAGAAATGTGAGTTTAAGAGTTTAAGAGGACGAAATGATCAAACACAGACAGGGACTTTGCAAACGTCAGCCTCTGCACAGGGGAGAAGAACTGCTGGCTCACAACCAGCACCTTTTCTCACAGTTCCCTTTACAGCAAAGCCTTTTATTAATGTCATGATGGGTTCACAAATGGAGACCCAGTTATGCAGAACACCACTGACGGACACAAGGATGGAAAGTTTAACAGTTTATTAAGCACACACACACAGAATGTACTGATTCTGGTTCGGGCCTGGATTCTGGTTTCACCGGAGTCTGCGTGAGAGACAGCACAGTTATTGGACTGCTGACAGGGTTTGATTTCCAAAGGTGCACTGATTGTAAATTCCTTGAGGGTTCTTGAGGTTTACTTTGGGAGAGTCACTGTTGGTTCTGGAGAAGAGTTTATCAGCAGAGTCCGCTTGCTGCTTCAGCGTCTCACGTCTTAGCTTGAACAGACCTTGGCTTAGATTTCCCAGCTCTAGTCCTGAGCTGCTTGGGGGTTCTCTGTGAATCTTCAGGGTTTGGCTCAGAGGGTCGGATCGGCAGGTTAGCTCTTCCAGAGCTTTCACAGAGGAGGCACGAGGTTTCCTGGAAAACAGAGACAGTAGTTAGAATCCAACCTGGATTCAAAGTCATGGAGATACACTGAGGATCTAGGCTTTAGCGCTGACCAACTGGAACAACACTGCGGCGTTGAGGCAAGGTCTGAAGACAGCTTATGTAGTGGATCCTCTGATGATCTTGATGAGCTGCAGCTGTGCAGGAGGCTCCCTCAGAGGATCTCCATGGCGGACACTGCTGGAGAAAGATGGGATTTCTCTCCAGCTTCCCAACAGTACCCTCAACGACCGCCCTTGGCGTCCGAAGAGGTAGATGGTAGGAACGCCGCATTCCTGCCCGATGAGCGCAGGGTCGAGATGTAACAGCCTGGGACCCACTGGGATCCTCCGGTCCGTAGCCCTCCCAGTCGACGCAGGTACTGCCATCCGCGACCTCGCCGACGGAGTCCACAATGCGGGCGCACTGTGAAGGCCAGATGGCCATCGACCTCCAGGGCGGGTGGTGGGGAGTCGGACGGCGGGCACAGAGGGCTCGAAGAAACAGGCTTGATCTGGGAGACGGAATGTAGGGTGGATTCGGAGGGACTGAGGTAGTTAGAGACGGACAGCTGAGGGGTTGATGACTCGAGAGATTCTGAAAGGACCAATGAATCTAGGAGAGGGGAGAGTTTTCTGAGTGGAGAGCCACACCTCCTGGAGGGGGAGTACTCGGGGGCGGGACGTCTCTTGGCGTCGGCGAAACGTTTAGCGGATGCAGATGACTGGTTGAGTGTGGCGATGGTCTCCCTCCAAATCCTTTGACAGCGACGGATGTGTTGATTGACGGACAGCACCGATATCTCTCTCTCATCTGCGGGGAAAAGAGGTGGTTGATATCCGAGACTGACCTGGAATGGGGATTGTCCAGTGGATGCAGAACGGAGAGAGTTGTGGGCATATTCAATCCATGGGAGGAATTGACTCCAATCCACGGGGTTATTTGACGTGAGGCAGCGGAGGGTGGATTCCAACTGTTGGTTCATGCGTTCGGTCTGACCATTCGATTGGGGGTGGTAACCTGAGGTGAGAGAGGGTTTGCAGCCGAGAGCAGAACAGAAAGCCTTCCATACCTGAGAGATGAATTGGGGACCTCTGTCCGAGAGGATTTCTTGGGGGATGCCATGAAGCCGGAAAACATGTTTTAATAAGAAGCTGAGCTGTCTGGAAGGCCGTGGGAAGTTTTCTGAGGGGAACTAGATGGCAGGACTTCGAGAAACGGTCAACAATGGTTAGTATGGTGGACATACCTCGGGAGACAGGGAGACCGGTGACGAAATCAATGGCGATATGGGACCATGGACGCTGAGGGAACAGGAAGTGGTTGAAGCAGGCAGACCAGAAGGAGGTTGGTGTGAGGCTTTGTTACGGGCACATGTAGGGCAAGCCAACACATACTCCTTTACGTCCTTGTGGAGAGTGGGCCACCAGAAGCGTCTGGAGATGAGAGCAACTGTTCTACTCACTCCTGGATGAGCGGAGAATTTGGCGGCATGCATCCACTGGATAAGACGGACCTGACAGAAGATGGGACATATGTACGGTTAGATGGACCGTTACCTGGATCTGGTTCAGTGGCCAGGGCTGAGTTGATGAGGTCGGTTATCTCCCAGTTGACCACTCCAACTGTACATGAAGCCGGGAGGACTGGTTCAGGTGTTCTCAGGATGATCGACGGAGTAGAGACGAGAGAGAGAATCGGGCTTCACGCTTCTTGGATCCGGGTCTGTAGGAAATGATTAGGTTGAAGCGGGAGAAGAAGATTGACCACCTGGATTGGCGCAGGATTAGCCTGTTTAGTTGACTGGATGTAAGCCAGGTTTTTGTGGTCTGTCCACACAAGAACCGGATGCTCAGCTCCCTCCAGCCAATGCTCCATTCTTCCAACGCCAGCTTGATAGCCAGGAGCTCTCGGTCACCCACATCATAGAAAGTTCAGCGGAAGAAAGCCTACGGGAGAAGAAAGCACATGGGTGTATCTTTTGGTCTGAGTCGAGCCTCTGGGAGAGAACGGCTCCAACACCGAATCTGAAGCATCCACCTCTAGGATAAACTGCTTTGCGGGATCAGGTTGAATAAGGACAGGAGCTCTGGAAAACAAGGATTTTAACCTTTCGAATGCTGCTTGAGCCTCGGGAGTCCACTGAAAAGTTTGTTTTACAGAAGTCAGGGGAGGTTAATGGAAGGGCGGTTTGACTGTAGTTTCTTATGAATCGACGATAGAAGTTAGCGAACCCTAAAAACCTCTGCAGTTGTTTTCGGTTCTCTGGAACTGGCCAGTCTAAGACTGCTTTGATTTTGTCCTCTGAAGGTTTTACCTGGCCGCCCTCGAGCACAAACCCCAAAAAGGTGACTGAAGGTTGATGAAATTCGCATTTCTCGGCTTTCACGAACAGCTTATTCTCCAGTAGTCTCTGTAAGACAAGACGAACATGTTTCTTGTGTTCATGGAGGTCCTTGGAATAAATGAGGATGTCATCAATGTACACAAAAACAAAGACGTTGAGGAAATCTCTGAGAACATCATTTACTAGGGCCTGGAAGCAGGCTGGAGCGTTTGTTAGACCAAAAGGGCATTACTAAGGTATTCGAATTGGCCCAAGAGAGGGTGTTTTAAAGGCAGTTTTCCATTCATAAGCCCTCTCGTATCCTAAGGAGATGATAGGCGTTTCTTAAATCCAGCTTGGAAAACACTGTTGCACCCTGTACTGGTTCAAAAGCAGAGGCGAGAAGAGGCAGTGGGTATTTATTTTTAATCGTGATCTGGTTCAAACCTCGATAATCAATACAAGGTCTCAGGGAACCATCCTTCTTGCCCACGAAGAAGAAACGGCCCAATGGAGAGGATGAAGGACTCGAATTATTCAGCAGCTGATGATTTTTGATGTATTTTCCATAGTTTCTCTTTCGGGCTTGGAAATGTTATACAATCTGCTGCTAGGGAAGAGGAGCACCAGGTAAAAGTTCAATCAGTGGTATGGTCTGTGTGGAGGTAGGGACGTCGCACTGACCTTACTGAAGACAGGGGCTAAGTCATGGTACTCAGAAGGAACTGAAGAAAGGTCAGGAGAGTCCATCTCCCCCACCTCTAGGAGGCCCCACCATAGGGGCAGCAGAAGCGAAGGCATGTTTAGGTGGCACGTGGTAGACCATGATTCCAGGTGACGTTTAGTCCAGTTAATGTGAGGGTTATGCTTCTCCAACCACTCGAACCCGAGAACTAGCGGGGAACATGCAGAGGGAAAAACAAAGAATGTTATTGCCTCTCGGTGATTACCTGACAGAAGTAGCTCGAGGGGCTGGGTTTGGTGGGTAACTCGATGGAGTCTTTCCGTCTATAGCGGACACACTGAGAGGCTGAGAGAGAGGAACGGTCTTAATTTGGAGTTGCTGGACGAGGTTAGAGTGTTCGATTAGGGATACGCTCACAGCCTGAGTGCGATGGAAAGCGGAAACGAGAGGCTTTGGTTATCACAAAAAAGCGTGGCAGGCAGCAACAATCGAGGAGATTTCATTGTGTTTATTTGGCCCCGCCAGACTCCTCCAGATCCTCTGGCGGGCCCCGCTTTTGATTTTGCCGGGCATGAGGCGATGAAGTGTCCACTCTCACCACAGTAGATACATAGTTTACTTAGAAAACGCCTCTGTCTCTCCTCAGGAGTGAGCCTGGTGTGTCCCACCTGCATTGGTTCGAAATCCCTTTCATCCCGAATGAGAGGCCTGAACAGGCAAAGGTAGAGACTGGGACTTAGACCTCTGAGTGGGCATCTGCTCTGTAGAGGGAGAACAAACAGTCACGTTATAGTGAGGCAGAAGGAAAAATTGCTCTGCTTCTTAGAACTGTTTCTGGCACTCGAATTCTATTATCTAGTCTGATGGAGAGGCGAATTAAATCTTCGAGGGAGGCTGAGGTTCGTTGAGGGTTGGCGAGTTCATCTTTTGATCTGTTCCGTTTAATGCCATGAAAAGGCTCCTTTCAGGGCGCTTTGAGTTCCATCTGGAAGCTGCCATTTTAACCCGGAAGTTAATTGAGAATTCAGCCACCGAAGAATTTCCCTGTTTAATGTTGAAAAGAGCTCTAGAATCAATTGTTTGGTCAGTTTCCTGGTTGAAGACCTGGGTAAATTCAGCAATGAAGTCAGAAAAATAGCAATTTAAACTTTCGTCGGCTGGCAAATCTTGCCTGAGCCCATTCCAAGGCTCTTCCTGTTAACTGAGAGAGAATGAAAGTTATCTTCTTGTGATCCGTGGAAAAACTACCAGGGGAGTTCTGAAAAATCAACCGGCACTGAAATAAAAATCCTTTGCAATCTTTCATGTTACCGGAGAATTTCTCTGGGAGACTAGGACGGAACTCTGATGACGTCACAGCCTGTGACCTCGGAGGAGGGACTGGACCCGGAAATGATTGTGGAGCAGCATTAGCGCTTATTCAGGAAAAATTAGCACAACTCTGTAGCATTTGATTATGAGTTCCAACTAGATGGTATAACTCACGGAGCGTTTGGGTTTGTCCTTGTAGTTGAGCATCCTGCTCCTCCAAACGACGGGTGAGGTGATCTGCTGGGCCTTGAGTCTGGCCGCAGTGTTCTGTCATGATGGGTTCACAAATGGAGACCCAGTTATGCAGAACACCACTGACGGACACACAGGGATGGACAGTTTAACAGTTTATTATAGGGCTGGGCGATAATTCAATAACGATATATATCGATCGATAGACATGTGGCGCAATAGAGAAAAAGAGGGTCTAAAAGTTCGATAAAAAGAAACGCAGTTTTCCTTCCTTCTCATTGTAGCCTAGCATGTAGGTTTATGCTAGTCACTACTTCCTCCCCAACCAATCACAATTCTATGGACCCAGGCATGTCGTCACCAAGCCGCCCTCTCAAACTACAACACAGAGCACATGAAGCTGTGCAGCAAGGAGAGGCGGAGGAAATTGTTTCAAAGAAAGGTTTTGTAGTTCGGCAGTCTGGCAGTATTTCGGTCATGGCAAGTCGGACCAAAAAACAAACCACAGTCATCTGGAAAATGTGTCGGGAACCAGTGAAAACCAGTCTGATAATGAAACCAACTTTTTTTTATCATCTCAGCCGCTCACAGAAGCAGGAGTACGAGCTGTGTAGGCCCCGGCGCGGCTCTCCTCCGAGGAATCTTCGGAAAATATATATATATTTTCAGTTCTGGGCAGTTTCCCACGTAGTTCTAACAATTGAGATAAAAATGCTGAGGGGCCAGAAACTTCAAAGTAATAACTCAGGTTAAAGCAGGAAACGGGGGCGGCGGTGGGGGGGCATTTATTTATTTGTTATATTTATTTTGGTCACTTTTCTGGTCACTTTAGTTCATTCTTTGTCAGTATTTAATAACATAACTCAGGTCTCTTAAGTTATTTTTCTTTAAAACAATTCTGTTATGGTTAAAAAAGTTGGTTAAATAAAGATTTAATTCGAAGTCTGTGTTTGTGTTTTTTATTAAAATTAAATCATTTAGCAATATTATAAAAAGTCCAGGCAGAGCTGCACATAAAATATGGTTTCAAATCTTTTCAATAATTATCGATATCGATCAATATGCATTTTTATTTATCGATAAGCTTTTTTTCTATATCGCCCAGCCCTAGTCTAGCGTCAGAATCCGTTTCAAAACCACTTAGCCTAAAACCAGAACTCATTAGCCCAGCTCCTAAGACCTCCCGGCGTAAGAGACGGCGTCGCCGTGAGCCCGCTTCTGAGCCGTCTAGAGACCCCTGAACCAGCTCTGAGCCGTCTAGAGATCCCTGAGCCAGTTCTGAGCCGTCTAAAGACCCCTGAGCCAGCCCTGAGCCATCTAGAATCAGCTTTGAGCCGTCCAGAGACCCCTGAGCCTGCTCTGTGCCGTCCAGAGACCCCTGAGCTTGCTCTGTGCCGTCCAGAGACCCCGGAGGAGATTTTTAAAGAGGTGTCAGAATTCGGGGTTTGTGGAATTACACCTCCAGGAGCCCTTCAGCGGGCGCTCCAAGAATCCAAGTGCCCTCTGTGGGCGCTTCAAGCCACCTCAGGGGCTGAACCTGTGCCGCCATGGGCGGTTTCCCCTGTTTCTGAATCGGAGCCGCAATCGGCGGGCTCCTCTGTTCCTGATCCGGAACAGCAGTCGGCGGGTTCCTCTGTTCCTGATCCGGAGTCGCAATCGGCGGGCTCCTCTGTTCCTGATCCGGAGCTGCAGTTGACGGCCTCCTCGGACCCCCTTCCAGAGCCGCAGTCCGCGGCCCCCTCTGAGACTCTTGCTGAGCCGCTGAAGAGAGGACGGCGTTCCCCTTGGGGCTACCTGCTGAAATTGGGTCGTCGTCCTCCTCCTAGTTTCTTGCAGCGGCAGAGACGTCGTCCTCCTCTGAAGATTCTGCAGCGGCGGAGATGTCACCCTCTTACGTCGCCTGACCCGCGGTCGACCTCCAGAACCTCCGCCAAGCCTTCGGTTCTGCGACCGGTCTTCAAAGACCCAGCTCCGTCCCCGGCCCCCGCGGCCGGTCACCTAAGACTCTGTTTCGCCTCCGGCCATGTGGCCGGCCTCGAGAACCTCTGCCATGCCTCCGACCCAGCGGCCGGCCTCCAGAGCGTCAGCCTCGCCTCCGGCCCCGCGGCCGGCCTCCAGAGCATCTGGCTCGCCTCCGGCCCTGCGGCCGTTCACCAAAGACTCGGCCCCATCCCCGGCCCCGCGGCCAGTCTCCTAAGACTCTGCTTTGTCTCCCGCCCAACGGCCGGCCTCCTGAGCGCCTGCCATGTCTCCGCCCCGCAGCCGCGACCCTGAACCTCGCCTGCCTTCGACCCCGCAGCCGGCCACCTGAGACTCTGCCTCGCTGCCGGCCACCTGAGACTCTGCCTCACTGCCGGCCCCACGCCGCCGCCACCGGAGACTCTGCCTAGCCTCCGGCTCCCACGGCCGCCTCCTGAGACCCTTCCTTGCATTAGAACCCACGGCCTACCTCCAGAGACTCTACCTAGCAAAACTTCTGAGATTTTTTTGCTATCACCCACATTAAGTGGGTCGTTTTTTGTTTTGGACTCAGTTTTTGTTTTTGTTCTTTCTTGCCCTCCTTGCCTGGTGCCCCCTCCGCCCACCCTGGGTTGTTTTTTTGTTATGGACTGTTCTGAGGGTGTCTGGAATCCGCCCTTGAGGGGGGGGCTCTGTTGGGGATCCTGAGGAGGCTTGCCCACCAGGGGGCGCCCTTTCTTAGAGTTTGTGTTTCTGTGGGGATCTGGGGTCTGTCCACCTTTCTCCAGCAGAGGGCGCCCTAGGTCTCCTGGAGCTGGAGCTGACTTCACACCAGCGGCCCGTTTGCTCATCAGGAGACCAGCATTTAAGGAGAGACAGAGCAACAGTCCAGCGCCAGAGTGTTTTGCCAGTTATGGTTAGCAAGCCTGAGCAACCCGCCTGTCTGAATCTTGACTCCCTGAAAACCAGAACCTAATCTGTTTTTGTCTTCTCTGCCTCCCAGGTTGAACCCGAGTGAACCCTGAGACCTGGAAGAGTTTCTCAGATGGAAACCAGTTAGTTGGATCTCTGAAGAACCCTGGAGGATCTAACCTGTCAAGGAAGGGAGACTCAAACCTGTGATCAGCAAGCACTGCAAGCAGAAAATTTTGAGAAACTCTTCATCTTTAAGCAGTGATATATTTAATCTCCAGCTCTTGTTTTGTGGGGCTATTTTTTTATTTATTAGGGTTAAAGTAACAGGAGCATGATCACTGACAGCAATAGGATGGATTACAGCATCTGAGACATCAGACAGCAGCGAGCTGCTGATTAGGAAATAGTCCAAACGAGAGTAGGAATAATGGACATTAGAAAAGAAAGTGTATTCTTTACTGTTAGGATGAAGAGATCGCCATGCATCGCAAAGACCAAAATCACTCATGTATTGTTTTACTATATTTAATGATTGCCAACTGCGCTGAGTCCCTGTTGTATTCAACCTGTCCATTTCTGCATTTAGACCAAAGTTGAGATCATCCCCAATAATTAGAGAACAGTCCCCGTGCTTTGAAAGTGCATGAAAAAGTTTGTGGAAAAATGAGGAATCATCAACATTTGGACCATATATGCTGACAATACACCACTTTTGGTTATGAATAGATATTTTAATTATGATGAATCTGCCTTTAGGATCTATAATTTTGTCTAATAAATTAAAACTGAGGTTTTTGTGGATTAAAATTGGTACTCCTCTCTGTCTAAAGTTATAGCAGGCTGCAAACACATCAGGGAACTCAGGGGAGTTAAGATCACTTATAGTTGCTGCTGATTTATGGGTTTCTTGCAATAAGACAACATCTGCATTTAATCTTTTAAGCTGGTTAAAAATAAGCAGTTTCTCTCTGGTGCCAGCTCCATGCACATTCCATGTCACAAGCCTTACATTCACCATAGGTGTGAGTGAGAAGATGAAAAGTACATGCCTCTGAATAACAAGTTATACCTAGACCCAGGTAGCATCAAACCGTGTGCTTATGATTGTGTGAACCACAGGGAAGAAGCAGACAAATAAGGAAAAGGAAGACAGAAAATTAAGAGAGTGCAATGAGTAAGAAAAGGTGAAAGAAGAAAAACCCCAGCCCATGCATTCTGTACCCAGCTATAACTGACAGTCGTTCCGTGTAAACGTGCTCTAGAGCTGTGCATATATTTCATTTATCACCGTAAAATGTTCTATAAACTTTAATCAGGTGTCACATGCTTTAAATCCACCCGTTGTGCATCTTATAAAGCCAAGGAGTGATCTTCTGATCCCTGAACAACTGACCATTAATATAAAGTTTGTCAACTGCTACTGTAGCTCTGATGCCTTCACTAATATATTTCTTCCTGATTGGGAATAACACTCGCCTGTGATCTAATATAGCCTGTAGGCTTCTGAATGTTGTGTAAAATGGATTATTTTATTTATATATAAAAAAATATGTTAGAACTGTAAATATACATTCATATATATACTACTAAATTATATATATTTCTAATTTTGTAGGTATTTATTACTGTTTTTCAAAGCTGCACTTTAAAAAATGAAATTCTCTAGAGCTGTTTCAAACTAAATTTCCTTTTGTATACACTCGTATATACAAAATTACAAAATAAATCTGTCTAGGTCTAAGATATTTTGTTCAAATGTGGGGATATGTAAAAAGAAAAAACATCACCAGAGGCATAACTACTTAAATAAAGATACAGAGAAAAGCTACTTAAGTAAATAAGAATGAAGAACCTCTCTAACTCTGCTAATGGAGGTTCTCTATACTTAATCAGCATGTTAAAAGCTTTGGATATTATAGAAATACCTCAATGGCTAAATGCTGCTTTAAACCTCTGACACATAAATCTGCAAAATGCAGATTTTGAAACTTTACTACCAGACGTTACCAGAGAGCATGATGGGATAAAATGAGACAAGATGCCACTTTAAGTACATCCTTGTGACGGCTGCCACTCGAGTTGTCTCTGTGGAAAGGGATGCTTGTTTTTGTGTTGTTTCGACTCGTTGAGGAATGCAGACAGATACTGAGCTAGTAACCGACTTCTGTTATGACCAATAACTTATCTCCCTGGGGCCATGCGAACAAACCTCCACACACGCACATATGCCAGCAGTCGCTAGTGGAGGGGATTTATGAGGCTATTTATTTTGCCAGTCAGCTGTCTGTCTCATCTTCATCTATTCTTATCTTGCAGCTGCTTCTATATGGTAAATGGTAAATGGCATGTACTTATATAGCGCCTTTATTCAAGTTAGGAGACTTGACCAAAGCGCTTTACACACTACATTCATTCACCCATTCACACACACACACCTCACACACTGATGGTGGCAAGCTACATTGTAGCCACAGCTGCCCTGGGGCTCACTGACAGAAGTTTAGGCTGCAATAGTACTGGCGCCAACCGGGCCCTCTGACCACCATCAGTAGACAATGCAGGTGAAGTGTCTTGCCCAAGGACACAACGACAATGAAAGTCGGAGTCGGGGCTTGAACCGTCAACCCTCCGATTACAGGGCAAACTCCTACATCCAACGCCACTGTCGCCCTATATGACTAAACTGCTTTCTTGGTAAAGTGCTCCAGAGAAACAATACACTTGTAATAAAACTACATGTAATGTCGCTGCAGCAAGAAGCTAATAAATGCAGTTTTATCCAGCTGGAGAAAATCCAGGGGAAATTGTCTCTGTTCAGTTTCCGGGGGTTACATGCGGCAACAAGAAGCCTATTTCTAGTTCTAGTTCTAGTCTAGTCTAGTTCATGAACTTCTCCAGAAACTCCTGCTTTATTTGCTTCCCGAAATTCCCAGTAGTTTGCAGAATGGCAGCAATCAGTCTCCAACTCTGCAATGTGTGGCAGGTTGACAGTTCAGAGATGGAGCAATTAAAAGTGAGACAAGATCTGATTTTTTCACAGAGCACAATGTTATTTTTCTTAAAAGCTGTTCCTCCATCAGCAAAGACAAGCAGGACCTGAGGTCAGAGGTTTGACAATATGTAAGCAATATCAAGTTTAAAATAAGCCCCCAAGCGAGAAATGTTAAATATGAGTTTCATAAGGAACTGAGATGTCAAGAGATAGTAGTGTGGTGGAAAGAATAATGGATTAACAAAAGGCCAAGCTCTCCGCCTCCCCTGTTATGAAAGCAATTAGAGGACAGCCAGCGAGCACAGGTAATGGAGATATCACAACACAATGACTGATTTTTGTTTATTTGGATGTCCGCATGTTTCACTTGCTTTTTTAAAGTTTTTCCGCTTGTTACTAGTCAGATTTATGAGATACAATATATGCACATAGATGAATGTGCAACAGAGGAGCATCTCTCTGACATGGCTGTGAAACATTTTCAGAAACTTTCTGAAACAGTTTCAGAAAGACGCTTGTGTCAGAGTGAGAAATGTTGATTAATAATTCTGTCTGATTTTTCCCCAAGTAACTCGCGCTGACATATATAAGATACAGGTAAGAAGTTCTGTGTCTTTCCCTCTCTCTGAAAGAGCATCCAAAGAGACCATCCTGAAGTTCTTTTTTCAGACGTACGTACCTGTTAAGCTTCAGTTTTCCCACCTCAGGCACTGATGTGGGAAAAAAACTGTCATGTTGGGTTCTGGGCGTCTAACCCACATGCAGAAACACTCATGAAACAGAGAAAAAGTTCAAAGGTTTATTTACAAATTTATAGTTATTGTGAACAGGTTCTTGGCTCGGCAGACAGGTCACGGGAGGACCACCACTGAGGAGGACAGAGGAGTTAGGGTTTATCCAGGTTAACTGCAGTTTTCAGATGATGGGGTAAATACCTTCTAAGAGGTGGAACTGAGATGCAGGGGGGTAACCTTGAGGGTCCAGAGGCTAGTGGGCAGGCAGAGGGCTGAGGGCAAAGGCAGAGGCTTAACTGACTGCAGGCAGGCAGATTCCAGACAGAGATAAATCTCCAGGATTTCAGGTTTTCAGACAGGACTCGGTCTGTGAGGCAGAGAGAAACAGGGTCAGGCAGGTTCACAAAAATCAGAGATACAGATCAGGTTGGTTGGCTCATGTCTCGCTTTACCATTACTGGCAAACACTCTGGCAGGGAAGTGTAAGCCTCCTCCTCCTTAAATAGGGCTTCCTTGATGAGCAGATGGAAGACAGGTGTCGCAGTCAGCTCATGCCCTCAGGAGATCTCGTGCGCCCTCTGGTGGAGAAGGTGGACAAAGCCTCCAGATCCCAACAGTACCCCCGCCTCAACGACCGCCACCTGGTGGTCCAAAAGAACAGGAAGGGAGAGAAGCATGGTAATCTGAAATAAGAGCAGGGTCTAAAATAAAAGAACCGGGAACCCAAGTTCGGTCCCCCGGACCGTAGCCCTCCCAGTCGACCAGGTACTGCCATCCTCGGCACGGCGAAGGGAGTCTACGATCCGGCGAACGGAGTATGCAGGATGCCCATCAATGTCACGGGGGGTAGGAGGGGAGTCGGAAGGAGGGCAAAGAGGACTGGTCAGGACGGGTTTGATCTAGGACACGTGGAAAGTTTGATGGATCCGGAATGAAGGAGGGAGATGTAAACGGACAGCAGAAGGATTGATGATGGTGTCGATCTTGTATGGGCCAATGAAACGGGGAGACAACTTTCTTGACATAGATTTCAATGGTATGTCTCTGGTGGAAAGCCAAACCTGCTTCCCTGGTGAGTAGGTGGGAGCTGGACGTCTTTTCCGTTCTACTAATCGGCGGTTCTGTTCTGATGAACGGTTCAGAGTTGCAACAGTGTTGCTCCAGACTTTGCGACATCGGCGGATGTGGTGTTGGACTGAAGGGACTGAGAATTCCTTCTCATCAGCAGGAAATAACGGAGGCTGGTAGGCCTCAGGAGATTTCAAAGGGGGAGAGACCGGTAGCAGAAGAGACATGCGCATTGTGTGCATACTCCACCCAATGCAGGTACTGACTCCAGTCAGCCGGGTTCGTGGAAGTGAAGCACCTGAGGGTGAACTCCAGCTCCTGATTCATGCGTTCCGTTTGGCCGTTAGACTGAGGGTGGTAACCAGAAGTTAGTGAGATTTTGGCTTCAAGAGCTGAACAAAAATGTTTCCAAACCTGGGCTGTGAATTGTGGTCCTCTGTCAGACAGAATCTCCTGTGGAGTGCCGTGTAACCTGAAAACGTGCTTGGTTAGAAGAAGAGCTGTCTGAAAAGCAGTGGGAAGTTTTCTCAGAGGGATGAGATGGCAGGCCTTGGAGAATCTATTGATTATTGTAAAAATGGTGGTCATACCCTTGGATGCCGGTAACCCTGTGACAAAATCTATAGCTATGTGGGACCAAGGGCGTTTGGGAACAGGCAGGGGATGAAGGAGACCAGAGGGAGGCTGATGAGACAATTTATTACGTGCACAGACAGGGCAGGCTAGCACAAACTCCTTTATGTCCTTGTGGAGTGAAGGCCACCAAAACCAACGGAAAACCAGGGCAACGGTTCTACTGACCCCAGGATGTGCTGCAAACTTGGAGGAATGCATTCAGTGAATTAATCTGGACCTTACAGATGGGGGGACGTACGTCTTGTTAGGCGGACCAGTGCCGGGATCAGGTTCAGAGGTTTGGGCCTGTTTAATCAGGTCAGATATTTCCCAGGAGACTGTTGCAACAGTACAGCTAGCTGGTAAAATATTAGCAGGTGTTTCAGGTTCATCAGGAGCATATAGGCGAGATAGAGCATTGGGTTTAATGTTTTTAGAGCCAGGCCTGTAGGAGATAATCAGAGACCAACGTGACTGACGGGGATTTGATCTCTTGGCAGGAGATTGTTTTAGAGTAAATCAAAATGTCATCTAAGTAGAAAAACACAAAAACTTTCAAAAAATCTCTCAAAACATCATTCACCAGAGCCTGGAAACGAGCTGGGGCGTTAGTCAGACCGAAGGGCATTACTAGATACTCGAAATGTCCAAGAGGTGTTTTAAAAGCTGTTTTCCATTCATCTCCTTCACGGATTCTGAGAAGGTGATAAGCGTTTCTCAGGTCTAACTTGGTGAATACAGTGGCACCCTGAACCGGTTCAAAGGCTGAAGCTAACAGGGGTAACGGATATTTGTTCTTGATAGTTATTTGGTTTAACCCTCGGTAATCAATACAGGGTCGCAGAGATCCGTCTTTTTTACTGACGAAAAAGAAACCGGCTCCGAGTGGAGATGAAGATGGTCGGATTATTCCAGCCGCTAGTGACTCATTGATATATCTCTCCATGGTCTCCCTCTCAGGTTTGGAGATGTTATAAAGCCGACTGTAAGGGAGTGGGGCCCCAGGGAGAAGATCGATGGCGCAGTCATATGGACGGTGCGGAGGGAGAGAAATGGCTCTAACCTTACTGAACACAGGAGCCAAATCATGATAGTGTCATGGTGGGTTGTGTTACTAGCCCAAATGCAGAACACACGGAGGAGGCAGGGAAAAAGTTCAAAGGTTTATTAGAATAAGCTGATCAGAATGTCATCAGGTCCAGGGTAGGTCTAACCTGGGTTCCTGCCTGGAGCTGAGTAGAGCAGCAGAGGAGATAGTCCAAGGAGGATTCTGAGGCTGGTGACTGACTAGGGGCTTGAGGCTTGAGGTCAGCAAGCTGAAGGAGGGAACCAGGTGGGTTCAGAGGCAGACGGCAGGCTGAGGTCTGAGGCTTGAGGTAAGCTGGCCGTAGGAGGGAACCAGGAGGGTTTGGAGGCCGGCGGCAGGCTGAGGTCTGAGGCTTGAAGTTAGCAGCAGCAGCGTCTAGCTTCTGGCTAGTGAGCCTCAAACGTGGGTTTGGTTCCTAGCTCTTCCCTGAGAGCTGAGGGAGAAATCCAAACTGAGATCTTCAGGTTCAACTTCCTAGCTCTCCCCTGAGAGCTGAAGGAGGAATCCAGACTAAGACCTTCAGGTTTGGCTTCTTTGGGCAGGCAGGCAGGTTTCCAGACAAAGCTCATCCAGAGCTTCAGACTTCGATCAGGTTTCCTGTGAGCAAGAAGACAGAGGCAGGTTAGAATCTGGTTTCTCTCTTGAGAACTACTAAGATTCTTTCAAGTAACAGAGGCTCAGGTTCGCTAACCAAACTTAGTCAACACTGCGGGGTTGAAGACAGGTCTGGTCGCTGCTTAAGTAGGAAAGGTCTGGGCTGACGAGCTTCAGATGTGCTGGAGGGCTCCAGCCCAGGAGACCCACAGCGCACTCTGCTGGAGACAGATGGTAACTCTCCAGATCCCAACAGTAACCCCAGTCCTAACAGAAAAACAACATAAAACAGAGGAGGATCCTCGGCGCCCTCTGGTGGGCAAGCCTGAGGATCCCAACAGATAGTCAGGAGGTAAGGCGGAGAGATTGGGCGGGTCAGCCTCCTGACGGCTTGCTGGCGACTGAGTCGGAGGGGCGGCGGAGTGGAGACAGGAACAGTGACAGGGAACTGACCAGTACATGTCTTTTAGACCAGTTAATATGTGGGTTATGAAGTTGAAGCCAATCAAGGCTCATCTCAGGTTGAGACAAAGTGTCCTGGTTCTCCACAGTACATGCAGAGGTTCTGTTTGAACCTCCTTTGTCTCTCTTCAGACGAGAGTCTGGTGTGACCGATCTGCATGGACTCGGCTTTAGAGGACTCTGTGGAAGAAGAGACTGCATTAGCTCTTTCGGGAAGAACAGAGTCTGGGAAAATGTGGCTCTTGTATCTGGCTACGGACCTGGTTCGCAGCCTGTTATCTAGGCGGATAGTCAGTTTTATCAGAGTGGCCAACTGGTCTTTAATAGACTCATTTAGGGAGTGAAAATAAGAGCTCTTAAGCGCCGTTTCTCCCCAACCGGAAGGGGCCGCTTTAACCCGGAAGTCAATAGAAAATTCAGCCACTGTTCTGTTTCCCTGCTTTATTTCAAGCAATCCACGGGATTCAGTGGTCTTATCTGTGTCTTGGTTGAAAGCTTGCTTGAATTCCTTAATGAATTCTTCAAAAGTACAACCATAATTTATCTCGGAAGAGAATTTAGCTTCCGCCCACTCCAAGGTTCTACCAGACAAATGACACAAAATAAAATACATTTTTCTTCCATCTTCCGAAAAGCTCTGAGCTGAATGATTAAAAATAATCGAACAACAGCTGCCCTGTTGTTCGAACACTAATCGAACAACAGGGCAGCTGGAAGTAATTTTGATCAGTGGTTGCTGTGAATTTTTATGTGTGTTTTATGGACAAAAGATCTATGAGCCTATAGGCCTACACTGCAAAAACTATCTAGAAATAAGTAAAAAAAAATAAAATACATTTAGTGTATTTACCCTTAATTCGGTAGATAAATGAGATGATTTGCCAATGGAATTAGATATTTCACTCTTGAAATAAAATAGTTAGATAATATGCACTTGAAACAAGACAATACCTTTGTTTTTTCTTATTTTAAATGTGAATTGTCTTGTTCCATTGACAAAGTGTCTGACTTAAGTTCTCAATAAAAAAAGCACTTTATTTTAAGAAAAAAAAAATTATTTAGATCTACCTTTTTGGCAGTGTATTTAAAATACAATAAATAATGATAAATAAATAGATTGAGCTTCACTACTTTATTGTCATATACACTTCAGTGCACACCAGGGTCTGTTACACACAGACATCATTAATCACAATCAGTTCTATTAATTTATATTCACAATAAAAAATCTTCAATGGCTTTATACCAATTTGAAAATCCGAGATTCACAAAGGAATTATCTTTCAAATTTGTCTGACTTTTTTTCAAAACTGCTTTCAGAGAAACGAAACACAAAATATGATCAGTCTCTTTCACATAATGCAGCCACTGCCATCTAGCAAATCAAGCCCATGCCACAGAATGTGAGAACGTTTCTTTACCACAAATTTGAAACAGGATGTTGGCTGTAAAGGCTTGTCTAATCCAATCATGCTAGGTTGGGTTACATGTGCCTGGGCTGGGCCTGCCGGTGCAACTGCCATCAGAGGCTGGTGGACAGACTCCTGACTCTGGCTGCTCTCCGTTGTCGTGGTCGTGGTACTAGCATTCCTTTTGACTGGAAGAATTAATCTCTCCGCCATGTTTGCTCCTCATTTCATTCATTAGACAACGTAAACTTACTAGTGTCATGATGGGTTCTCTAAAGTGACCCAAGTATGCAGAACACCACGGAGACACTGGTAAAAGTCCAAAGAGTTTATTAAAGAGTACAAGCACATGAATAATAAACTGTAAACAGTTCAGGCAGGGGGCTGGTTCACTAGGTCTGTGCAGGGAATGGGAGATGGCTGGTAGCTGAGTTATGTGAGGCTAAGCATTAGCTTCAGGCTTAGCCTGGCAGTCCTGGGTTTGAGCTTTCAGCTTACAGCAGAGAACATCAGGGGAAACACCAAGGAATTCTCAGGCTGAGCATCCAGCTCTCAGCAGGGAACATCAGGGAAAGATCCACGTGGGAACCTCTAGGGAAACTCCACACGGAAGTCTTCAGGCTTAAACCACATAGGAATCTTCGGGTTGGCTCACCAGGGCAGATTAGCTGGTTAGACCTTCCAAGAGCTTCAGGCTTGAGACTGGTTTCCTGGGATGCTGCTCTCCCTGAGCTGCAGACCAGAGACAGGGTTCCAGTGAGGTTGCTCTTCCTGAGCTTACGAGGAGACAGGAGGTTAAGCTCATCCAGAGCTTTCACGAGAGACAGGATTCCAACCTAGATCAACACTGCGGCGTGGAATCAAGGTCTGAAGTCAGCTTATATACTGTGGTCCTCCTGATTAGTAGATCAGCCACAGGTGTGTGGGAGGTTCAGCTCAGGAGGACCACATGGCGCACTCTGCTGGAGGCAGAGGGTAATCTCCAGAACCTTGACAGTGACTCCAGCCCTAAGGGAAAGACAAAGAGAGCAGAAGAGTGATCTCGCCGCTTCCCTCTGGTGGGCAGCCTGAGGATCCCAAAACAACTTGTCTTTTTAACAGTGTCCTGTCTGGCAATGCGCACTAAGAATAATTGTCTTGATGCCAAAAAGAGCCCAACAGATTTACTTTCTAATAAGTGTAGCAGTATGGCAATTGCCATATAGCTCCACTTGTTTCATGCATATAAATTGCTTTATTATAATTATGCAGGAATTTTACAGTTTATATGGACACTGCAATGTAAATTAAGCAGAAAAACAGAAGAAGAAAAGGAAAAAAAAGAAAAAAAAAGATGAAAGAAAGAAGATAAAAGAGTAAAGAAGATAAAACATTTTCAGTCTGCTTCATCACCTGTAACGAGATGAAAAAGAACAGCACAACCAAAAAAGACATGGTATGAGACATACACAAATCAACACCTTGAAACTATCGCTAAAGTAATATTATTAAGCTCCTGACATGTACTCTGTGTTACCTGGAAGATATGGATGTGGGCTTTCAGTATGGAAGTGAATCTCTGAGTACCTGGAGCCAAGCACCTGTAATTGTTTGTGAGGGTGCACTTGTTGCATGTAAAGTTTATCCATAGGAAAAATGCTCAATAGTGGTTGTGGAGAGCTGGAGACGCACATCCTCCAGAGCACTGAGTCCAGCCCCAGAGACCCAAAGCCCCAGCCCCAAGAGCAAGAAGGCACCAAGGAGGGGCCAGCCCCGGAAATCAGGACCCCCACCAAGGGAGGAGGAGAGACAGCCCCCAAGAAGCCCCCCAGCCACCGCCATGCCGGGCGCCTCTGGGGAGCCACGGAGGCGAAGCGTCCGCGGGCTCCACCGGCAGCCGGGCCACTCCTGAAGTAGGGCCGGCAAAGAACACCGCCCCCATGACACTGACCGAAACGCCCTGGCGGGGCGCCAAAACAAAACACGCCCCGCCCCCCCGGCACCAAGCCCCGGTGACCGGCCGCAACAACCCAATGCAACCGCATCCACACCCCTAAAACACACACAGGCGCCGCGCTTCACCGCCGGGGCCCACGCGCGATCCACCGCGAACCGCCGCGAAAGCACTGCAGAATCCCCCCGAAACGCCCCCCAGGCTAAAAAGCGCCGCCCGCAACTGCTCCCCCCACTGGGAAAAAAAATAAATAAATAAATACTCAAATAAATGAATAATAATAATATATATATATATATGTAACCCTTGTACACTAGGTGGAGTGTTATCTTGGAGTTAGTAGTGGATTGGGCCAATATCTAGGTTCGTAAGGAGGGTAATAAGTTAAAGCAGAAGGTAGAAGAATGAGTGGAGCCACAGGTAACTTTGATTAAATGTATTGAACACTGTGCACAAAAATAAACATAAACAATACATTCAAAATAATTTGCTACTTTCCCTGTCTGAGCTCAGATTTTATAAAAGTCCTGCCGGCATATGTCAGTTTAATCAAGTCAATTCCAGAAGTGTTGAAGTGTAGTACGGTACCGTCCTACCGCACAATTTTAACAGTTTGTGTTAGAGAACTGCCTGTTCCCAAAGCCAAGGATTGGTTCAGTTCAACTGGGAAGGCTCGCCATCTCCCTCGTCAGGGAGAGAATCCAGATCCACGATGGTAAGTTCCAGTTCCAGGCTCCAATAAAAGGAAAAAACCTAGCCGAGCGCCTCAATATTCATAAGCCTTTCACGAGGGTGACCACGTCTCACACATTCAGATCCAGTTTCTTCCAATTTCCTACACAACAAGGAGGTCCGGTCCGCTTCCCGCTTCCTCCAGTTCAAAGGTTTTTAATGGTGATCTTGAAGCAGAGATGGGTCGGATCGCTCTCTCCTCCGTGTTCGAAGTGGATTTTGGTTGAAAATGTTCAGTTTTGGTTGTTTGGTAAACTTTTCTGTTTTCAGGTTCAATGTTCTGTGAACGGGCCTCTCGCTCTGGCAGAGAAGAAAGTTAGAGCCGTAGAGGTGGGCGGGCTTAGCTCTAGCAACCAATGGGTGATCGGCTTTTTCTCTTTGGGCCTATGATGGGCCTTCACAAGCTCTATATTTTTGATTGACACATTTACTGTTGAATCACAATGCTACAATAGAAAGAATACAGATTTTGGGTACTAAAACCCACTGGGTTACACCCTCCCCTCTTAAATCTCATGCACGTCCCCGTGCATGGGTCTGTCATAAGAAAGGGAATCGACAAAAGCTTTGTTTAGCCCTTGGAAGAGCGATTTGACAACTGTCACAAGAGGGTTTCCTAGTTGATTATAGGTAAGTCTCTGGGATGGTTGTCGATTTCTTTCAGATCTCCGAATTTGGGATTCTGTTCCTGTTCCACTGCATTGTTCGATTTCAATTATAACACTGTCGTTTTGCTTTTCAGATGAACCTGTGTGCATAGATGGAATTTTGTTCTCTCCAGTTTCTTTTCCAAGGTCCTTTTCTTTGTTACTTGTTTGGTCCTGAGTTTCACTTTCTCTTTCCATTTGTTCCAAGGTTGTTTCAGATTCAGTTTCTTGTCCCTTTTCAGGTAGGATTGTCTCATTTTCAGGTAAGTTTGTCGCATCCGATGGGTTCGTCATATCCAGCAAGTTTGTCACATCTGGTAGGTTGGTCTCATCCACTATGTTTGACTCATCAGGTAAGTTTTGTCTCTCTTTGTTCACAGGTTCTTGGTTTTGAGTGTTTCTCTGAATCGGTTTGTCGTAGATTTTGAAAAAATGTCTTTCTTGTACTTGCGGGGGTTCAGAGTTATAATAAGGCTCATCTACTTCGTTTTCAGATGTTTGATCATTGTCAGGTTGTTGGGTTGAACTTTGTCTGGTGTTTGGTCTGCGAGGTTTAGCAACTCGCTCAGGACTGTTTTGGTTTGGTGACAGAAACCCACAAGGAAGTAATAGGTCTCTATGAAGTGTTCTGAGGGGTCCGTCAGCTCTTTCTGGTTTCACTGTATACACAGGTAAGTTTTCCATTTGCTTCATGACAACATAGATGGTTTGTTCCCATTTGTCTGCCAATTTGTGTTTGTTTCGCAGGTGAAGATTCCGAACCAAGACTCGGTCACCCACATCTAGTGTGGATTCACGTATGATTTTGTCGAATCGTTTCTTGTTCCTTTCAGCCACTTTCTGAGAGTTTTTGATGGCTATTTCATAACTTTGTTCAAGGTGAGTTTTCAGCTGTTTGACATATTGCGAATGAGACAATGGTTGTTTGTTTTGTTGGGGAAGACCAAAGGCAATATCGATGGGCAGGCGGGGTTGTCTCCCAAACATCAACTCATAAGGTGAGTATCCCGTTACATCATTTTTTGTACAGTTATAAGCGTGAGTGAGTGGTTTAACAAAGTCACGCCAGTGATGCTTTTCTGTGTCTTTAAGGGTACCAAGCATACTGAGTAAAGTACGATTGTAACGTTCGACAGGATTGCCCCGGGGGTGATAAGGACTTGTTCGGACTTTGCGGATACCAAGCAGTGAGCAGAGTTCTTTGATGATATGGGACTCGAAATCTCTCCCCTGATCACTGTGGAGTCGTTCTGGAAAACCGTAATGGATGAAAAAGTTTTCCCACAAGGACTTTGCTACGGTGGTGGCTTTTTGGTCTTTGGTGGGAATAGACACAGCGTATTTTGTAAAGTGATCAGTGATCACAAGCACATCTTTAGTGTTTGTACTGTCTGGCTCTATAGAGAGGAAGTCCATACAGACTAGCTCCATGGGCCTACTGGTTTGAATATTAACGAGTGGAGCGGCCTTTTCTGGAGGGGCTTTTCTGCGGACACATCTCTCACAAGCTTTTACTCTCTTTTCAACGTCGACAGCCATCTTAGGCCAATAGAAGCGAGACCGTATTAGTTCGACTGTGTGCTCAACGCCCAAGTGTCCCATGTTGTCGTGAAGATTTTGCATGACAACAGGACGGAGGGACGAAGGAAGAACTAACTGCAAGATGGTCTCTGGCCCAGACTGGCGCTTTCTGTACAAAAGGCCATTTTGGAGTTCAAAACGTCTCCACTCTTTTAAAAGCAAGAGGACATCAGGAGATTCTGTTTTGACATTGGCTGGAGGACGAGAATCGGCTGCAAGCAGTTGAATGACTTTGCAAATGGCAGGGTCTTGTTGTTGCAGGTCTATAAGATCGGTGTGGGTGTATCTGGGCAAGGTTAACAGATTATTGTCATCACCTTCCTCTTGAAACATATCGGGGACAGCCGCTGCAGACATAGCAAGGGACTGGACAAGGGCAGAGTGAGATTCAGGCTGGACGAAGGCTAAGTGTCTCTGACAGGTTGCTTTAACTGCATCAGACTGAAGTTGGAGTTCAAGGCTTTTGACTGAGGACAAGAGCTGGGATCTGAACTTATCGATGCGCTCACATTCCTCAGTGGAAGCTGGATCTTCTAGTTCTTCATGTGGTTTTCTAGATAGCCCATCTGCATCAAGATTTTGTTTGCCTGCTCTGTACTTGATGTCAAAGTTGTAAGTAGACAATGCTTCAAGCCAACGATAGCTTGTGGCGTCAAGCTTTGCTGTCGTAAGAAGATAAGTCAAGGGATTGTTATCTGTGATGACTGTAAAAGTGTTTCCGTAGAGGTAATCATGAAACTTGTCTGTTATGGCCCATTTTAAGGCTAAGAATTCTAATTTTTGAGCCGGGTATCGAGCTCCGCTTCGAGATAGACCGCGACTTGCATAAGCGATGACCTGAGTTGCTCCATTTTGTACTAGATAAAGTGCTGCGCCGAGTCCAGTCATACTGGCATCTGTATGTAACAAGTAGGGGAGTTTCGCATCAGCGTAACCAAGCACAGGTGAGCTGGTAAGTTTTTCAATTATGGTTTCAAATGATTTTTGACAATCTTCGCTCCAGCGTTCACCAAAGGGCTCTTTGGGATTCAGATACTTTGGGTCATGGTTTTTACAGCCTTTTCGTTTAGGGGGATAACCAGCAGTAAGAGATGTGAGGGGCTTGACAACCTGTGAGTAATCTTTGACAAACCTCCGGTAATAGCCGGTGAAACCCAAGAATGACTGGAGTTCTTTTAAAGTTTGGGGTCTTGGCCAAGTTTTGAGGGCCTCAGTCTTCTCTGGATCAGTTTTTACACCGTCCTTGGATACAATGTGCCCAAGATAACGGACAGAGGACTGAAAAAACCTGCACTTATCTGGTGAGAGCTTAAGACCATACTCTCGAAGACGCTCAAGTACATGAATGAGTCGGGTTTCATGATCTTCAAGTGAACTGGAAAACACTATTAAGTCATCAAGAAATACTAAGACTTCTTTCAGGTTTATGTCTTTCATACATTTTTCCATAAGCCTTTGGAAGGTGCTCGGGGCATTTGTTATTCCTTGAGGCATACGATTAAATTCGTAAAACCCAAAGGGGCACACAAAGGCTGTCTTTGGTTTGTCTGTTTCACACATTTCTATTTGATAATACCCCGACTTGAGGTCCATCACAGAGAACCACTGAGAGCCCGCAAGAGCAGAAAAGGACTCCTCTAGATTAGGCAAAGCATAAGCATCACGGATAGTCTGCAGGTTAAGCTTGCGGTAGTCTATGCATAACCGCACATCGCCGTTCTTTTTGCGGACTACCACTATGGGTGATGAGAATGGAGATTCAGATTCACGAATTATGCCTGCTTCTAGAAGGGCTTGTAAATGCTTCTTGACTGCCTCGTAGTCATCAGGGTGAATCGGGCGGGATCTCTGTTTGAATGGGGTTTCATCTTTCAAGTTGATATGGTGTTGGATGTGTGTAGCATGTCCAAAATCAAGGTCGTTCTGAGAGAAAACATCAGAGTATGTGCTTAGTTTTTCTGTTATCTTTTGTTTCCAGTCTTCAGGAAGAGGTGAACTGCCAAAATCAAAGCTTAAAGGAGGTTCTGATATGGAGGTTTGCTGCTGAGAATGACAAGCTGCAGAGACCTTTTGGCGCTTCTCGAGCTCCGGACACGTTATGACACGATCAGGGGTAACTAACTCAGCAATGACACGGTTGGTAGGTAATGTTATGTCATGATTAGTTTCATTACGGATCAGCACCGGGACCTTGTATGGTCCATTCTTTGGCAAAGAAATGAGGCAGCAATCCACAAACACACCACCAGGTAAAGAAGAGATTGTGGGTTGTTCAATTAGCGCGCACTGGTCAGACTTTGCGTGTCTTATATGTACAAAGCCTTCAAGTATGACCTTCTGATTGGCTGGAAGGACTTCTTGCGTGCGACCTTTAAGTTTGATTAAGCCAATTTTGCCACTTTCGCTCTGCCTTTTTCTTAATTGAAGTGTGTTTAACACTTGCTGGTAACCATGAGAAAGCGTTTGAGATTGAGGTAAAGTGGTGTCGCAAAGCTGCTCATACAAAGGATCAAGTGTGTTTGTGCCAATAAGCAAAGGTGTGTCTGAGTTTGAGCGAAGATCAGGAACAACTAAAGCTAGGGTCGGCAGTTCAGGCTCGGACTGAACAAAATCTTTCAGGAACTTAATACCCGTTTCAATAAAGCCCAAGTAAGGGACCGTCTGACCATTAGCACCTTCGACCTCAAGGAGATCACTGATAGGTTTGATAGGGCGGTCTGAAAGGTGTTCTTGGTAGAAAGACTTTGCGACTGTGGTCACTTGGGAACCTGTGTCAAGCAAGCAGCTGCATTCAATACCATTGATGGCAACTCTGGCTGTACATTTTCTTCCCACAAGTCTTTTTGGGATTCTCAGTTCTGAGTCAAGGGTTGCTGTTAAGCAAGAAGCTTTCCTTGTCTTGTTCTCAGTGGGACTTTGTTTAGCTTTAGCGCCCATCTGTCCCGCGACAGGAGCTTTTGTTAGTTTAAATCAGCGAACTCATTCGCTTTGTGAAACCTGTCCCATTCTTGTTGCTTTTGTTTGAGAGCGTTTCGTTTGGCTGCTACTAATGCTGGATTGGGGTTGTTGCTACAAGTGATAGAGATATGACGATCCTCCCCACATTTGAAGCAGTAGCCTGGTTTAGGCATCACGTTCATTTGTTGGATCTCTTTTATCTCTTTGGGTTCACTCTTTTGATTGTTCATATTTGGTGTTCTCTTGGTCTCTTTGGGTGATTTCTTTGACCTTTTTTCTGACTTGTTTGCTTTGAGCTGTGCTATTTGAGTTTGAAGTTCAGCGATTTGTTTCTGTAGACTGTCCGATGCCTCATTCGTCTCATGCTCATAACTGTTCCTACCTTGAGAGCAGGTGACTTGCACATTGGAATAAGCTCGAGTCTTTTGCATCCCCAGATGTTGTTTCATACATGTCACTTTACTTGCCTGTTTGTCTTCCTCGGTCCTCAGTTGTAAAAGCAGTTCAGCAAAATGAGGCGGATCACTTTTCCCTTGTTCAAGTTGTAGATTTCCAATAAGTGAACTGTCCCAACAGCCCCTACAAAATTGTCTGAGTAGCTGTTTGTTGGCATCACAGGGAGCAATTCCGTTCCTGCTTATGACTGAGTTCAAGGCCGTGTGCAATCTTTGCAAGTAATCAGATGACTTCTCACCAACATTCTGGTTTGTGTTCAAGAAGCGAGCAAAAAGTTCATCACCGTCCTCTACAGTGGCGTAGGCTGAATCAAGAAGTTGAAGGTAAGTTTTTGGACTTGCTTTTGGTCCGAGGGACTTCACCATATTAGCTGCAGGAGGCGAAAGACTTTCAACAATTTTACGCACAACTTGGGTTTCAGAGAGAGAGGGATCAGTTAGACAAAATTCTACACTGCTTCGCCAAGTGTCATAATCATCAAAGTTTGGATGAGGGACTCTTCCAGAGAATGGCTTTAGTTTATAGTGCGAAGTTGAAGGATTCACATCACTGCTCTTCACAATGTGTTCCACTATGACCCGCTGCACCTCAGGAGTGCTCAAGAAATCAGCTGGAATGTGAGATGGTTGCTTAACAGTTTCTTCAACTGAATGAGTATCATTATTGACACTGGCATTGTTATCAGGCGAAAGAGGTGGTGGAGTTAAAGGCATGTCACTAGAGGGCAGTGGTTCTTCTTCGACAGGGGGTTCACATGTGTCGGTGCGCTTCCCCCCTCCCAATGTGTTGCCGATTTTAGCCAACTCCCCCCTTAAAATGTCTTCAAAGGATAGGTTGGATTGCATTGCTACATCTCTTAAAATTGACAGGAAAGTATCCGTAGCTGAAGCACTAGTTTCAATGCTATAAACCCTGGCTAGGTTTTGAATATGATTTTCACGATCTCCATTTTAGGAACACTTTAAATAATACAGCAAAAATAAACAAAGCACTGTGAAGCTCCAAACACTCTTCTATCTGGATGGATAACGACTTTACATGAACTTGGAAAACCCTCCTGGCTGGCTCGCCAAGAATTTGCCGTTATGTAACCCTTGTACACTAGGTGGAGTGTTGTCTTGGAGTTAGTAGTGGATTGGGCCAATATCTAGGTTCGTAAGGAGGGTAATAAGTTAAAGCAGAAGGTAGAAGAATGAGTGGAGCCACAGGTAACTTTGATTAAATGTATTGAACACTGTGCACAAAAATAAACATAAACAATACATTCAAAATAATTTGCTACTTTCCCTGTCTGAGCTCAGATTTTATAAAAGTCCTGCCGGCATATGTCAGTTTAATCAAGTCAATTCCAGAAGTGTTGAAGTGTAGTACGGTACCGTCCTACCGCACAATTTTAACAGTTTGTGTTAGAGAACTGCCTGTTCCCAAAGCCAAGGATTGGTTCAGTTCAACTGGGAAGGCTCGCCATCTCCCTCGTCAGGGAGAGAATCCAGATCCACGATGGTAAGTTCCAGTTCCAGGCTCCAATAAAAGGAAAAAACCTAGCCGAGCGCCTCAATATTCATAAGCCTTTCACGAGGGTGACCACGTCTCACACATTCAGATCCAGTTTCTTCCAATTTCCTACACAACAAGGAGGTCCGGTCCGCTTCCCGCTTCCTCCAGTTCAAAGGTTTTTAATGGTGATCTTGAAGCAGAGATGGGTTGGATCGCTCTCTCCTCCGTGTTCGAAGTGGATTTTGGTTGAAAATGTTCAGTTTTGGTTGTTTGGTAAACTTTTCTGTTTTCAGGTTCAATGTTCTGTGAACGGGCCTCTCGCTCTGGCAGAGAAGAAAGTTAGAGCCGTAGAGGTGGGTGGGCTTAGCTCTAGCAACCAATGGGTGATCGGCTTTTTCTCTTTGGGCCTATGATGGGCCTTCACAAGCTCTATATTTTTGATTGACACATTTACTGTTGAATCACAATGCTACAATAGAAAGAATACAGATTTTGGGTACTAAAACCCACTGGGTTACATATATATATATATATATATATATATATATATATATATATATATATATATATATATATATATATATATATATATATATATAAGGCGGCGGCGTTAAGGTTAAGGCGGCGGCGGGCGGCGTTGGCGGCATATGTTACTGGTTATATATATATATATATATATATATATATATATATATATATATATATATATATATATATATGCCATGGCTGGCTATATATTATTATATATATATATATATATATATATATATATATATGCTATATATATATATATATATATATATATATATATATACATACATATAAGTATAAAAAAAGATAAAATACAGTGTTGTTGTTAGCAGTGAAAAAAAATTTAAAAAAATAAATAAAATAAAAATAAAAATTCCCTAAGCAAGAGGAGAAATGCAAGCGGAAAAAACCAGAGCCCAAAACAAAACCCAAGACCGTGAAGCTAGACCTCACCATGCCGCAGTCGCCCCCCCCCGAACCGGTACCACAAGACCAGCATCGGAAAAAGCACCGCCCAGGAACCGGCATCGAAGGAAGGCACCAGCACCGACAATCCCAGAACAACACCTGGCCCCACCCTGAAGTGAATCAAGTCCCGGCCCCAGGGATCCGAGGCCCCAGGGGCGCCCAACCCCCAGACAGGAGCCCCCACTGCATGAAAAGTGGGATTTTCGTCAATATGTGGCACTGTAGATTGTCGTGCAAGTTCAGGTTAACGGAAGTTTACGGTAATTTGCAGGCATCGCCGAAAACTCCCATAAATTGTCAGACGTGGGCTTTCTTAGGCAGTGTTCCCCCCATGCCTCCCCCCCATGGAATTCTAGGGGAGGCTTTAACATGTAAATGAAAATGCTGTGAGCTATACAAATGCAAATCAGGGTTGCAGGGGGAGTTTTACCCCAAGTGACATTTTTCTAGAATGAGGGGTCTGCAGAGATCACAGTCTCCTAGAGCTCAACTACTGTGCATAGTGGCATGACTACTGTCACCTTTTCTTTGGTCTTACTTAAATGCACAGAGGATGTATTAACCACACATCTTCTAGCAATGCGCTCAACTGGCAGAAATTATGCTGGGTATGACGTGTCTGTTCCCTGCAAGCCCCAAACTTCTATTGGCTTTCCATAAAAATGTCTGTCCGGATGGGGATGAAGCCATGTTTACATGATGGACGCGACGATACACGACTCTTCCCAGACTGCAATTCATAACATCCCTGTTAAATCTGCCGTGAAATATCTTGGTGTTCACATCACCAAAGACAATAAATCACTGGAAAAACTAAACTGTTGGAATATTTTAGATAAATGTAAACTTAACTTAAATTTGTGGTCTCAACGTGACATATCAATTTTTGGTCGAACTTTCCTTACAAAAATGGAATGTCTCTCAAGATTTATCTATCCAGCTTATTCCATATCCCTTCCTGTATCAGGATCCAGAGATCTGCCACCTGATCTCCAGCAGAGAGCGCTGTGGGCCTCCTTAGCTGATTCCTCTACACACCTGGAGATCATCAGCTCATCTGAGGTACAAAGAGATCAGGCTCAGTATAGACTCTTACATTTTAGCTTGAATTGATTTATTTAATTAAAGTATAGAGACCAAAACAGATCTTTAGCTGACAGAGCAATACATTTAGAGCAGTAATTATTTAAAAAAAATTTGCATTTAAGATAAAAAATAAAATGTTGTCTGTCAATATGCTCAATTCACAATTACTTAAGTGGAAAAGTTTCAAGAAATGAGTCTGAGATGATTCACTTTATAACATGGCGCATTATCCTGCTGGAAGTAGCCATCAGAAGATTGGTACACTGTGGTCATAAGGACATAAGGTCAGCAACAATGCTGAGGTAGGCTGCCTCATTTATTTGATGCTAAATTGGTATTAAGTAGCCCAAAGTGTGGCAATAAATATCCCCCAAATAGATGGTACAAATAGATCAGGCTCAGTATGACCTAATTATAGACTCTTACATTTTAGCTTGAATTGATTTATTTAATTAAAGTACGCTAGATTACTGTGTATGCCATTAGCAATGGCAAATGTTATGTAAAAAAATACACAAAATAATTAATTTCAAAAATTAGTTTTAATCAGAATCAGTTGGTAAAATGTGAATCAGAATCAGCAAGGTCAAATGTGCATTCCTTGCACAGTGCTCCTTGGGATTTTTAAAGCTTGGGAAATCTTTTTGTTTCCAAATCCAGCTTTAAACTTCTCCACAACAGTAGCTACGCTATTACATGCGGATGTGGAACTTCCTTGATCCGAAATCCAAAACCTTGGTTGATCGGAAATTCAAAATCTCCTCCGCTGCATGGATACTAAATGAAATGATCCGATCATGACGTGGTGTATACATGTACCAAGCGTTAGATCAGATTAAATCTTTTAAGCATGCGCAGAACTTCCTGCCAAACTTGGCAGTTCTGGCTGCGTCTGGTTTTTGGGATGCCTGACAACGCATTTAGGCGCCGGAGCGTTGTGCGGAAAGAAAAAAAGGAGAGAGGAGGATGCACAAAAGCGCTTTGCCAACAGCTTAAATGTCCGAGAGTAAAAATGTAGAGAATGAGCGATTGAACCGCGCGGGAGAGCGAAAGTGGGCTGTGGAGAGAGAAAAGCTGGAAGAGGAGGAGGATAAATTCCTGCTTCCTGCAGCTTTAAATGAACTTGAGTGTATAAGTCGGCGTTCCTAGACTCCTCCCGCCATGTTGTTCACAGCTGAGGAGCGACAGCGACCGGTGGTTTCCTGTTGTTGACAAGGCGGAAAAACGTCACGCTGACGTCTACTACACATGCGCAGTGAAGATTATTTTACTCTTCAGATCCGAATGGGTGTTTACATGGACGCCAATCGGAATGGCGATCGGCAAAACCATGTGTTCTCTCATTCGGAATTAAATTTAGATCCGATCGGACCGAATCGGATTAGAATCTTTCAGTCCGACATGTTTACATGAAACATTTTTGATCTGATCAGGCCTTCAATCCTAATATTAGTTAAAATGTCCATGTAAACGCAGCTAGTCTCAGACCTGTCTGATGTGTTCCTTGTTCTTCATGATGCTCTCTGCACTTTAAACAGACCTCTGAGGCGATCACAGAGCAGGTGCATTTATCGGGAGACTTGATTACACACAGGTGGATTCTATTTAGTATCATTTAGGTCGACATTGGATCATTCAGAGATCCTCACTGAACTTCTGGGGAGAGTTTGCTGCACTGAAAGTAAAAGGGGCCGATTCATTTTGCACACCCCACTCTTCAGTTTTTTATTTGTTAAAAAAGTTAAAAATATCCAATATATTTAATTACACTTCATGATTGGGTAAAACTAGTTGTTGATTCTTCACTAAAAAATGTTTATGTTCGATGCCTGAAATGTGGCAAGAGTTTGAGATTTTCAAGAGAGCAGATTATTTTTGCAGGGCAAACTGTAACTGGGCTGATATCTAAGGATAGCTCTGACAGGGTTTCACTTGCCAATAACGTACATTTATAACATAAGTTTTAGTGGTTGTAGAAGTAATAGAAAACACAGATCTGGGAACTGGAATTCTAGCAGCACTCCTACATTATTCTCTACATTTTCTCTCCGTTGTCCTTTCTTTCACAGTAAATGGTATCGGCATCTCAGATATGTTAGATTTGTTTACCAAGCTTTCCTGTCTGACCCTTCAAAACAATCTACCATCAACAGCATTGTGTTGTAGAAGCTTTTATGCAAGAGCCTTTTTTTGGGAGTTTTTACAGCACATTTTGGAGTTTTTACGGCACTAGTGTCTCGTTTTTTTGGCAGTAGGCTGGCAGGAAAGGGGGTATGAGAGAGGGAGAGACATGCGGCCAAGGATTCAAACCCGGGTCATCCATGTCGAGGACTAAGGAATCTTTCTGTACATGGGTTTTGTGCGCTAAACACTGGGCAACCAAAGCACGCCCTTATGCAACAAACTTTTAAACAATTTTCCCAACATTTATGGAGAACAGCAAAGTTGCTCTTTTGTAGTTTTTATTATTTTCACCTATAAACATAGAAAAAGTCAGCAGCCTTTTGAAATGTTCTGTAGTATGGTATAAATCAAGATTCTCCAGAACATATCTCCAAAGCCTGCTATTTTCTGTAACACAAGTTGTGCTACCCACAGTAATTGCTGATAAAAAGTCTAAAGACTGTTTTAGAATTTTCATATTTCTTTATGCTATTACTAGTTTTAAATCTGTGGTAAACCATTGTTTTACAGCAACTCCTCTCTCACATATACAATATTGCATCTTCTAATATGTTTCCTTAAAGACTGTTTAGGACAGGAAGCTACAAAAAGTTAAATGACCATAAACTCAATGTAAACCCCTAGCTATTATTATTTTATGTTTATTTTATTTATTTGTTTATTTATTTATATGTTTGTTTCCCTTGTTTTATTTTTATTTATTTTTTACATTCTATGTCTCATTTTTTTTAAAGTTATAATGTCACCAACTGCTGTGTATCTTTGTTTGATGTTTGAATTACTCTGTATTGTTACACGGAATTGCCAATAAAGCAAATAAAAAAATAAAAAACGTGATGATGAGATTGCAGCTGTTCTCGCGAGTCCTTCCGTATAACAATGACCTCGTATGTGATTGGAGGAGCTATACTCAGAAGAACTTTATCTCCAGTTCCTTTGTTTGGATTTTGCTGGTAGTGCAGATTCAATGGCTGGAAAAGCTCGTTCAACTCAGCGCTTCAACTCCTCTTGGACGAACTCTCTGCAGTGGAACAACTGTGCGGGAGAGACTTAACTCAAAGAGAAAGAGAAGCTGGATTAGCTAAGGTAAAATATATGTTCCGATATGCCACTAGCCTAAAAGCTTGACTAAAAGCTAATACAAAGCTACGGCTAATAGTAGCCTTTGCAAGAACAAGCTTTATTAAAGTGTATTTTTTTGTGATTCACAGGAAGCAGTACGCAAGTGTCTTCACAACTCAGGAGACAAATTGCAGGCGCTATGAACCGGAGCAAGGGTAAGAGTTAAAGAATATGCTTTCATTCTGCGGTAAAAGGAAATAGATACGGTCCGATACCGATCATAACTGTACATTTTGTTTTCACAGACTAATCTGCGCCTAATAATGAGGCGATGACCTCCTATTATTCATACCACTCTCATTTAATTGTTTTCCAGCTGCCTGTAAGACATATTATGAGACGGTACGCAGGAGCTTCAGATATACGCAGCCAGAGAACACGTTGCATGCGGAAGCTGCCAAGCATTCAGAAAAGAAAGAGAGTAAGACTTTATTTGGTGACTATTTTTCAGGTGCATTGATAGATGTGTTGTGTCCATACGCAGTGCGCTGATTCATTGTTTTTTTTTCAGCTGCTGAAAGCGAGGCAGAGTGTGCTAGCAGATGAGGAAGTGGAACTCTGGAAGTCCCGCCACCGCCTGCCTCCTATGTCCCACGTGAAGAAGATGGCGGCGCCGTCGGTGTGTTCTGGATGGATTGTACGTCGCCGCCATTTCGTGGCGGATCGGACTTCACTGAACTCTGTGTTAAGCTGCAGTCCCGGTTAGAAGCGTGCGCCGCAAGGCCACGCGACAGTAGGGCGCCTGCACATCGGACCTGCCTCGAGGGAATGCTGCCAGTTACCTCCAACCCTGAGGAAGCAAACGGACCGCTTCACGGACTTGTAATTTTAGAAACGCATGTGTTTGGATACGCTGCTGTATATAGTTGTGTGTGCTTTAATAAAGCTCTTTCTTTACATAAACAGCTTCCTGGCAAATGCTCTGTTCATTTCCTGTATAAATTCATTCATGTCCTTGATGGTAGCCTAATAATTGTGTAGTAGTGTAGGATAACATAAATACACAGCATATGAATGAATAAATATATGAATGAATAAATATATATTCATAAATATATATATATGTAAATATATATATATGCCAACCAATCACGAACGACTTTTACTTGTTTAAAAAGAAGTGGTTCCGGTCCAATACTCAGTAAGAAAATTAAAGTCTGGCGTGGCCACATGCGTGTGGTTTTGCTGCCAATCATGAGCGATTTCACTTGTTTGAGAATAGTGGTTTCAGCCAATACTGAGAAGGTTATTCAAGCCAGACCTGGCCAGCGGCGCTAGGCTTTGCTGCATTCATATGCTAATTGGGCCATTAGTACAGCTGATCGCTTCCACATACGTTAGAGTCCGTTTCCGACAATTTGTGGCACGACAAGCGCGGATAGCAAATTATCGGAAACCGACGAAAAATCAGGGAGATCTGCGGGGAGTTTACGGGGACCAAAATCTCACTTTTCATGCAGTGGCAATGATTTCAGCGCAGCCAGCCGCGCACAACGATCCAAACAATATCTGATCTGTACAATGAAAATAGCTGCATGAGCTTGAAAGCTGTAGAAAGCAACAATATTTATACAATAATGACCATTTATACGATAATGACCGTTATTTATTTGGGGGGGGATTTAACTCAGGCAATCTCTCTTCCGCTGCAGACACGCAGCCAGCATCGCGAGACTGCAGTAAAGTTGGCAAAAATATTAACAGATTCGGCTGTTCCGGATTAATAACTTCGCCGAATTATTTATTCTACAAAACAGACACCAGAGCAATAAAGACAGTGAGCTACAACCATAGTTTCCTAAAAACGAGTCTCCTATCGTGCTGGGAGAAATTCATTGGACCCAATGGAGAGCACACTGCTCCAAAAATACTCCGTCTGCAAGTCGCAAAATAATCAGAGAGAAATATTCAAAAGCGTTACCAAGGAGAGGTGGATTATTATCACATTCATTGGATTTGAAAAATAATACTTTTCTGAGGAATTTCCAAAAGCCTAAAATACAAATGGCACCTCTATTCTATTATTACTATAAGTATTAAATGAGCAATGACTACGTGATAAACAGATAACTTCATCTGGATCATAATACAACTCTTACTTTGGGAAGATAGGCCAAACTGATTTTTGGAGATTTTCTCTTTTTTATTATAAGCATATGATAGCCAATAATTTCACTATAGATCATTGTAGTGCCATAGAAACATAGATAAATATCATCTAGTTTACACTACAACTGTGTACTAAACGTACTAGAAATCGAAAATGTTTTTCATTGTGTTAAGCTAACTATAAAAAGCCAAGAATTACTTATGACTTAGAGACAGATTTATTTTGTCATTTTTTATACACAAGTATAAGCAAAAAAGAAATTTAGTTTAGAACAGCTCTCTAGACAATTTCATGTTTTAAAGTGCAGCAACACTTGAAAACAGTAATAAATACATACAAAAATGGTTATATAAAACATATCACTGTATATTTACAGTTCTAACATCATGTAGGTTTTTCTTACTTTGGGAAGATAGGCCAAACTGTATTTTTGGAGATTTATTCATTGTTATTATAAGCATTATAATAGCCAATAATTACACTGTAGATCATTTTAGTGCCACAAGACTTATAGCACACATAGATAACCTCATCTAGTTCGTACTACAACTCTTACTTTGGGGAATATGTGCTAAACTCTATTTTTTTTAGATTTTTTTTCATTGTTATTATAAGCAGGCCAGGTGTGCAATATCTGCAACAGGAACCACAGCACTGAGCGTTGTGTGCACTGCACAAAGAATACCTGTCCCAAATGCAGGAAGGACTCACCTTGGGTTTGTAAACTGCTAAAAGGGAAAATTGTAGCTTCATATGTAGTGCTTTTCCTTGGGTGAAATAAATGTTACTCCAGTACTGAAATCATACTGTTTGTCATTTTCTAAGCTGAAATGTTGAATGACGTGAGAAAAAGGCGAGACAAGACAAGATACAATTATTCTCTAAGTTTCTTTCACATAGTGAGCTATGCAATATAAATGAGTCTGTTGGTGAATGGACAATAGCGGACGGGCACAGCGCGTTGCATTCTGGGTACGCCGCCATATTGACAGCTAGTTGCTACGGTAAACAAAGACCTAAAACAGCACAGAGAAAGAGCACAAAGACGAGTAAACAGCGATGTTAAAAGCGAAGAAAGGATGCGGAATATACCGAGACACACTGCAGAGGGAAGCCAGGGACCGTTATCTGCAAAAGATGGGCTTCATAAACGGACTTGATCCCTACGAAGTAGCAAGCAAGGAGTGGTGCGTTGGGGAAGAATTTCTACTGCCGTTTGCAAGGGAGGACATATTTTCCTATCTAGTGTGTGGCGTCAGTGCCTACACACATGAAGAATTTCGCTGCTACAAGTCGCTAGAGGCTTACAAACAGCTGACAGATGGAAAAGTTCACGACATGGAAGTAATCAAACCGAATGAGAACACAGTCATTAGATCCAAGGTAAGCTACCGTCTCAACATGGTGTGGTGTTTGTTGTGGTGATAAGACTAGGTGCAGGCACTAACGTAAAACATCAAAAATGTATCTAAACAAATCTTGTGCTGACTGTAATGTGTCCTGGGATACTGAAGTTACATTCTGTTGATATATGACTGTCCTACCATGGTACTACCACGCAGGGGCAGAGATAGATGGGGGGCCAGGGGTGGCCATGGCCACCCTTAACCAATCATTGGCCACCCCTGTGGCCACCACTACCATTTATTTCCTCTAATACAGACAGCAGCAGCAGTAATACTCTCAAGTGGAATATTCAAAACATTTTAATTTTTCATATAGTAACAATTATTTGACAACAAAAACCCTGTGGTTAATTATTCACATCAATATACTGACATTAAAGATGATAAATGCAGTATTCATGAAGTAGATTTTTAGTTATATGGGGTAAAGGGGAGAATAATGTGTCTCTGCAAGCCATCTAGGAGTCTTTAGTGAAATCCTAGATAAAAAATATTTTAATAAAAACATATTAAATAATCAATAATGTAGATAATAGTACATGTAAATATAAATTTTATGCCGAAAGATTATTGATAAAAGTAGGTAAGTAATGACGATGGAAAAGATGTTGGCCCTAGAACTCAAACCTGAAAGTATTTTATCCACTATACCTTCTATCAAAAAAGCATGGATGTCTAAATATATATGTCTATTTGTTAGCTAAGGCTGTAGGAAAGTATAGTTAGTCTTTATTTAGAAAATATGGATGTTGAACTCGTTAATTGTCCTGTTGGAACAGTGTAGATTGACCCTGGGGTTCTGGTGCCGATTCACTTTCGGGCCACCCCTCAGCCTACATTGGTTATTGCCTGGCCACCCTTCTAAAAGTTTTCTGGCTCCGCCTCTGCTACCACGGTGCAAAAATGGCATACACATTACGTTTTTATTGGTTGAGTGTGCCCTGCATAGAATGAAACACACTGAAGCATTGTCTTGTTTGTTGTAATCATTGTTACAATGTTGTCATATTTTCCTGTGCCTGTTTATCACTTAAAGGCAACTTACCCTGTGTCCATCTTTTTTGTCCTTAGGTCATGCACTCTATGCGCCAAAATGAGCCTCCACTGAAGCCTTGGGTTATCCTAACCTGTGAGGGCCATGTACTCTGCGCTCACTGTACCTGCATGGCTGGGATCGCAGAATCCTGCACCCATGTTGGGGCTCTGCTCTTCGCCATAGAGGCTACTGTCCGTTTACGTGGAACGAAGACTGTCACCGATGTCCCTTCATACTGGGCAGTTCCATCCGCCATCAGGAAAGTCAAGGGAGAGGTTGCCCACAAGATGGACTTCACAACAGCGAAGGCCAAGCGCATTGCTCTGGATAGAGCAATAAATGATGGCACTCCCATGCCTGGCCCACGCTCACGGCCAAGAGCAGTATACACACATCAGAGCACACTGAGTGACTTGGGGCCACTCCTCAAAGATCTGCATGAGGAACGAGCAGCATGCATGGCGGCAACCGAGGAGTATTACAAATTCTATGCAGATCCTGTCAAGCCAGCAAAGATGCCAACGCCACTGCAAGTCCGGCTGCGTGATCCTGAGTTCAGAAATGCGTCACTGAACGAGATCCTCCAGCACTGTGAGACGGTAACCAACGTCGCTGCTGTATCACATGAAGACGCCAAAACCATCCGCACACGTACAATGAAGCAACACAAGGCCCCTGCCTGGTTTGGGGTACGGGCAGGGAGAGTGACTGCCTCCACCATGCATGCAGTTCTGGTCTCTAACATCGACAAGCCGGCTGTGTCCACAGTCAAGAATGTGTGCTACCCAAAGGCACACTTCGCAACAGCAGACACACAGTGGGGACTGACACATGAAGACACAGCACGCACTGAATACCTTCAACAACAAGCACCACACCACGATAACTTGACAATCGAGCAGTCTGGCTTCTGCATAAACCCGGCGTTCCCACAGGTAGGCGCCTCACCTGATGGCCTAGTTAGCTGTGACTGCTGTGGACAAGGCTGCCTGGAAGTGAAATGCCCTGCTAAGCACAAACACAGCACTGTCCAGGAGGCTTGTGACACAGACAAAGACTTTTGTCTCCACAGAGTTGATGGCATTGTTCAGCTCAAACAAGGTCATAGGTACTACACACAAGTGCAGACACAGATGTTCGTGACAGGTGCAACCTACTGTGACTTTGTGGTGTGGACACTGAAAGACGTTGCCGTGCTCCGTATCCTGCCAGATGTCAGCTTCTGGGAGTCCTGTCTGAGGAAGGCACAGGAATTTTTTCACAAAGTTTGCCTCCCCGAGCTCATCTGTGGGTATTACACCAGAGACACCTCCACACCGGAGGCCACCAGAGTTCTGGCTGTGAACACTGAACCAGCACCTGCACCTGCACCAAAACGGCCGAGAATGTCAAAGAAGAAGACCAAGAAAAACAAAGAGAATGTGTGGTGTGTGTGCGGAGGGCCTGAAATTGACACTATGGTTCTCTGTGACAACAGCAGCTGTGCAATACAGTGGTTCCACCTCACCTGTGTTGGTCTTGATGCAGACTCAGCAAAAGAAAATTCCTGGTTTTGTGACGCTTGTCTGTAGGCACCTTATTTTTTTAGCTTGTTTGCACTACTGTTAATACCTACTATTTTTATGTAGTTGTACATACTGTTCTATGTTCTAACATACTGTTACACACTGTACTATCTTCTACCATACTGTTACACACTGTTCTGTGTTCCCAGGTTGCACTACTGTTATTTTGCCTCACATCATTTCAGTACACTGTTTCAACACACTTTTCTGTGTTCTGAGATGCTTATATTGCACTACTGTTAAAACATCATCTTTCTGTACCACTTGTTTTGCACTACTTACTGTTAAGACTTTATTTATATTTTGTACCATTTTTTGCCTTGTATTTGTATTTCCAATGCACAGTTCTTTATTCGCAGGAATGCACTACTGTTAATACCTCATCTTTTTGTACCACTTGTTTTGCACTACTGTTAAGACTTTATTTATGTGCTCTACCATTTTTTGCCTTGAAGTATTTCCTATGCACAGTTCTTTATTCTCAGGAATGCACTAGTGTGACTTAACTACAATTACAAATTCTGATGTCAAAGTAAACTGACCTTTTATTACACTACTTGAAAATAAAAAAGAAAGGCACTCAAATTTGGCTGTGTGTCATGGCATTTTATTGTGGACACATTCAACGTTAAACAACACTCTTGCTCATGTTTGTAAGACTACAACATACAGAAACAATCTTGTCCAAAAATGTTACGTCTTCACCATCACATGGCAACACAATGTTGATCGGTACTTTTGCTGACAACAGTGTGTACTTGTTCCGAACAACCCCAATCACCCTTTCCACATGAATTCTGAGATGGGCGAGTTTTCTTGTGCTCTCCACATCTCTTGCTTCCAGCTGACAGTGTCCCCTTGTGAAGGCAGGGATCTTTACCTCTGCACACATAGGCTCTGCCTTGCCTTGTTGGAAAAGCATGGTTATGACCTGTTCTCAGCTCAGGAACTGGGACCCGTATGATATCTGGTTGTTCAATAGGTTTGCCTAAATAAAATATGTAGATATGACTCATCAAGATATTCCTGCAAAAAGGTCTGATGTTGCAGGGGCAGGTAATGAAAAGTGTTTGGAGCATGCTCTTGTTCTGATGCCAGTTTGTTTCAGCCTTATCCAGTCTCCTGCAGAAGGGCTGGTCACGTCACAGGTTATTTGCATTACAACAAGGACACTTAGCCAGGTAGAGTGAATATACACAAACTTGAGGAGGGGAGGGCAGTATGCGGCCGGCCCATAGGGGGCGCTGGAGCACCGCCCTCCCTGATAAGAAGAGAGAAGAGTAAAATATATTTTTTAGAAATTAACTCATAAATGTCAGTTTTACTCTCTAGAGTGTGTACCTATAAGCAAAACAAATTATATAAACTACATTTCCCTACCTAATGTCATTCATTTGTGGATTTCCACAGACAGACTCCTACCGTCTCTGTCTTGGGGCTCTGATTAGACTGCCCCACATGCAGAGAATCTGCCAATCATGTACTATTGCTAGGTGAATTTAATAATTTAATGGCAATCAGCGTCTCAGAATTTTTATGGTCTTGGGGCTCTGAAAATACTGCCCTTTAACAGGCTTCTGCACCCAATGCGCAGGTGCAGACAATTAGAGGGACAATGGCGAATGAAACGAACAAGATCCAGCTTGCACCAAATTCGGTAAGATCCTTATTCATCTACCCGTTTGCCAGAAGAACATCCCTGTTGTAGGGTATGAAAATGTCATGTCATGGTTATTGTGACTGTGATCGAATCCACCTCGTCACTTAAAACAACCTCTCTAACGTTGCGTGCCACACACACATTCCTGTTATACTGTGCTTGTGAAGACCAATACACTTCGCGCTGAGCCCAGTAGCTCCATTAACTTAAAACACACACAAGCTGTTCCTGGTTACCTGCTGGTGTATTGAGGGCCGCACACTGATTCCCTGGGTTGGGGCCGTGGTGTGTGTGTGTGTGTGTGTGGTTGTGGGGGTGTGGGTGTGTGTGTGTTTCAGTGTTTATGCTACGGCAGTGGTTCTCAAACTTTTCTGTCATTCCCCCTTTGGACAAGGGGAATTTTCAAGCCCCAACCAAAAGGGTTTGCAATGCTAATGAAATATGCAACAATCTTAAAATGTTCCCAATTTTATTGAAGTAACAAGTAGTATCTTAATACAAACTATCTACATCAAATAACAGCAAGCTCAAAATAAAGAAATAAAAAATGCAGCTGTGTCAAAATTTGTATGCAAAGAGTTAAAAGATAGAAAAAATTAAAGTGCCACTCTGCAATCTGTTAATACAAGAAAAGAAGTGAAATCCATCTGGCAATACAGGTATATTTATCCCTGCATTAGTGGCTGCAATGAGCCTGTTTTGCATTGCACAGTTTCTCAAAACGGGGTTGCAGGCTTGATACTGCCACTCTCAAGTCATGCTCAATGTTCAGCTGAGATCTCTATTTTGTTTTCAGTGAAGCAACAGTTGAAAAGCCCATCTCACAGAGATATGATGTGGCAAAGGGAAGAAGAATGCACACAGCTCTCTGCCCGATGAGTGGATACTCCCTCTCCACTCCAAACCAGAATTCACTAAGAGTCTGAGCATTAAACCTGAGCTTCAGGGTGGAGTCAGACGCCATTTCAATAAACTGGTCCCATTTATTTAAGATAAAATATTTCAAATTCAGTTAATTATGATCAACCTGCGCCGCCAATCCCGCCATGTGCTGAGCAGTCCGGAACGCTGAGGGTAAACATGCTGTGTGTCTGACTGCAGCGCTGAGAGGGACTTTGATAGCGGGGGAGAACGGGTGGGATGGGGAGGGCTCCCACGCAGCACCTGCCGCTGGAGGACAAGTAAAAAGGAACGATATGCTTTCAAAAGAGCTCAAAATGCTAATTTGTCGCTAGTAGCTTTGGAAAAGAGTCGCTGGAGGGGTTCGAAATATAGCATAAAAGTCGCTGAGTTGGCAACACTGGGGCGCGAAAGTTTATTCCATTACAAATAATATGTCGGCCAATCATTATTTTGGCACTTCAGTTCCAGGTGAAATTTCATTCTAATGAATTTAATTAGACTGCATGTAGGCTAAGTAATGATTACTTTTTGTGGGTTTGATTGGTCTAAAAAGCGGCAACATACAGCTATAAGGACAGTTTGTTCAGCACGGGGTACATTTATAGTCACACACATGAACACACAATCATGGTTTGGCCCCCACCTGCTATTCACGCCTTTAATTCCCCACCAGTGGGTTAGCTGTGTTTGAGAACCCGCTGGGTGCTACAGGACTTGTCATTCTTCAGTCTGGCGGCGTCTTTGCTGGGTTCAAACCCGGGCAACGCCAGTAAGCGTTAAAACGCACAGAGTTGTTGAATGTGGAAGGACGCCACCAACACTTGACCTCGCCAAAATGTTAGTCAGATTATATTTTTTTTTATTTTATGTTTAAAAGTTTTGGTGTAATTGAATAAGTCAATGAATCTGTGTAAAGGAATTAAGTTTAAAAATTATTTGTTTTTGTATATCAATTGTTGCCAGAGGTAATATATGGACAAAACTGGATTTATGAGAAGAAATCAGAAATAAGAGAGCCTGGAGGTGAGGGGCTTAAACTATTTAATGAGGGCTGTGGGAAGAAGAGCGGCCATTTTGTTTTCTGTTTCCTTTGTTACATTGCTGGTAACTGAGGGAGGCTGAGGCCCAGAGTATCTTGTATATGTTTAGTTTCTTTTGCACCCTGTTTTGAGTTTTTGAGCACAATAAATCACCAACAATCGTAACCCCGACTGAGCCTGGATTCTTGGAGGCCAAAGAACCCGGCACACAGGACCAAAAAATCATCACTCGTTACTGTTATTATATAGTAAATTAAATCATTACTGTTAAATTGTATTTATTGTCCAATTGTTTATTTGAATTTATTCCCGGATTAGTTGGAGACATACACTCAGGTTATATCAGCCCCACCAAAATATTTCACCACACTGCATGAAAAGTGTGATTTTCGTCAATATGCAGCACTGTAGATTGTCGGAACTTCAGGTTAGCTGCAGTTTACGGCACTTCCAGAAAGTTTCAAATGTAAAACTCCCCGGTGAAATTGTCAGAAATTGACGTGGACTTTCAGGGCAGTACCTCCTCTTCCCTATGCCTCCCCCATGGAATTTAGGTGAGGCTTTTAACATGTCGAACATGTTGTGAGCTATACGAATGCAAATCAGGGTTGCAGGGGAGTTTTACCCAAGTGACATTTTTCTAAAAAGGTAAGAAAATCTCTTGATACAAAGAGAGATCAGCTCAGTATAGCCTTACATTTTAGCTTGAATTGACACTATTTAATTAAAGCATAGAGGCCATAACAGATCTTTAGCTGACAGAGCAATACATTTAGAGCAGTAATTATT
>JAGKQL010000062.1:643352-659378 GCA_018398635.1 Cyprinodon brontotheroides
AGCGTTCTAATAGTGTTTATGAGAGCTTTCTAATAGTGTATATGAGAGCATTCTAATACTGTATATGAGAGCTTTCTAATAGTGTATATAAGAGCGTTCTAGTAGTGTATATGAGAGCTTTTTAATAGTGTATATGAAAGCTTTTTAGTAGTATGTATGAAAGGTAAAGCTTTTCACCAGTTTATATGAACAGTTCTCACTACTTTGTATGAGAGCTTTTGAGTAGATTATATAAGAGGTAAATGTTTTCACTAGTTTATGTGAGAGCTTTTTACTAGTGTTTGTGTGAGGTTTTCAGTATATTATATGGAAGAGTGTAATTTAATATGTGTATATGCAAGTTAATTCTGATTTATGTCCCTGGGGGCACCTCATACTAATGTGCTCTTTATATTTATAAAAGGTAGTAAAAATGGAAAACTTGATGGAAAACTATGATTCAGTGGAAGAATATAAATAAAACATGCTAAAAGGAACACAATACTCCAGGCTGACGGGGACAACAATTACAACTTGAGACTTAGTTCTGGTTAGCTGGTTAGGATGGTTGCCGTATATATTTTGCTCCACATTTGTTTTCTTTCAAAAAGCGTCCTGTATATCTTCCAACAAATACCTTCTTTTTGCAATTCTTCACATAAATATGAGTTTTTGTGAAGCAAAGTGTTCAGAAAAAGTTGTCCTGGCAGAATATTTTCCCACATGAGCCGTAAAATCTGCAGCTCCTCCTAAGTTAAAATCGGCCTCTTAGCTACTGTTCTGAATAATGCTCTCTTTCCCTATTTTACAAGCTTAAATGGAAAAAATCTAAAATGATGAATCACCTTCCTTTCATTTTTTCATACATTTCTTGCTTCGCAAAATTTCGATACTACTGAATGGGGTTTGTTTGTATTGACATAGAAAATGTAATATAAACTCACTGGTTCTATCTTTTTATATGTCCATCCGATCACATTTGTGAAGACCCAAGTTTGAAGTTTCTCTGAGGGCTAAAAGAGGGAAAGTGGAGGCTTAAACTCCAGCTCGTTTGGTTTCATTAATCCCTTACTGCAAGGCGTGCTGCACAAAGGGCAAATTCAGACCCTGAGCCACAGGATGTACCAGCAAAGCATGCACAGTCATCTTCACCTTTGGAAGTGCACATTCATAACACCACGGATAAGCATATGCTGACAGTAGAAGAGGGAACAGTACAGCCAAGATATGCAAAGAAAAGAGGAAGAGGGCTAGAACTGAACTCAAGGGGAAACCAGAGGAGAACCAGTGGACACCAAACAACTCTACCACCAGTAATGGCCTTAATGTCCACAAGATGTTTTTTGTATATACTTTTTTTTTTTTTATACAATGAACAATCTAGATATTTACATACATTGTATGAAAGGATGCAAAGATTGTTGTTTTTTCTTACTGTTGTGCATTAAGTCCCCCAATTTCTTTCCTCCATTTGGGAAATTAATATCAGTTGTACCCGAGTAACAGCATTAGATAATAACAGTTAATCTTATTAACTGTGTCTCTTTTTTATAAACTCAGCAATATAATTAATTTCTTTTTTTTTTATATTGGAAATTCAAAACATTACTACAACTTGATAAATAAAGCGAGTTTTCAAAAGTGCAGCTTCTCTGCTGCGGGAGATAACGGCTCTCTGGTGCTTTTGCAGAAAAAGAGGAGGGGACTTTGGCATACGTGATGCCAATTGGCTGAGGAGCTGTAATCTGTGCAGGTCTTCAGTATGCATTAATTAATCACAGGCTGAGAAGTAAGACGGAGAAGCGTCGTAGAATCAACAATGGTGGTCCTAAACTGGAAGCATAAAGACAATTTTTCCCTCGCCAAAATAAAAAGCTAAATGTTTTGGTGACTCGGTCACTGGTCTGGGAACAATGACTTATAACTGGCTGCTCTAGTTTTGACTTTTCTTCTTCAGTTTTACCAGATTAACTTGCATGATTTACTGTTACTACTTTTCAGAAATGACAAGTAACGAAATACAAATACTTTGTTACTGCACTTAAGTACACTTTTTAGGTATCTATACTTTACTCCATTTATTATTTTTCTTCCTACTTCTGACTTCTACTCATTACATTTTCACACAAGTATTGGTACTCTCTATTCCTTATATTTTTTAAGCAAACGTTATTCTTTAATGTTTATAAATATTGATTTCCTGTCATGTGCTCCATCCAATGCAGATCATTGGAGCCATCCACATCTAGTGAAAGCTAGTGTAATTGGATGAGTCATGTAACGCAAACATTCATTGGTTAGCTAAAGGAAATCATCAGAAGCAAGCAGGTGTTCTTCAAACTGTAAACGTGAATTGTCTATGCCATGCTACAATGTTGGACTGTCTGAAAGGTCGGACACAGGCGAGAGCGTATTGGGAGACGGAGACCAACAAGACCTCCCTCATCCTTGGCCCTGTCTTAAAGAATTTTTTTTTTTATTGTCGAAAAATTTAGCTTTCAATTCCTATAATGGTATCTGGCTTTTTTTTTTAAGATTACTTTATACTTTAATACTTGAAGTAGTTTTTGGAGCACAAATTTTTTCACTTTTACTTGATTAAAGAAGTCAAGTTGATACTTCAGGTTTTACCAGAGTGTTTTTAAGCTGCAGTATCTATACTTCTACTTAAGTAACAAATGTGTGTACTTTTGACACCACTGCTACTTACATATAAATAATGACCCTGGTTTAATTTTGCCTTAATGTGCATTTTATTTTATGGCTTATTGCTTATGGCTTATTATGAAAGATATTATTTTTTCAAGATCATACGTGTTCCAAAGCCAGTTTTAGCTTGTAAAGACCTCTGAGAACCAAAGTTTCGGCCAGACATGGAACTTGTTCAAAACATTTATTGAGGCGGTTTGTAATGAATATCCTTGATTTTTGGCAGGGAGACTGGTACCCACAACCCAATGGTGACAGACTAAATGGTTGATTGACAGGGCAGATGATGACAGAACAGAATGAAGGTAGGCTTGAGGGGACTGGATGCAGGTAGAATGAACTGGAGAAACAGTCCAAGAAAGTGACCGGAGTCAAAAGTTGATGAGAATCCAGGAAGGGCATAGCCTGACGTAGTCCTACTCATTTCTAGTCAGAATATGAGTCTGATACTGCTCCATAGAGCTGTGATTATGGGGCGTGTTTTGAACGAACCAGGAAAAAAAATGTCTCTGCACTCAATTGGATAGACCTACAACTGATAAGAGAAACAAAGTGCGTGACGTATGTTAAGCGATGCATCGTTGTTGTCAACAAAAATCAAAGCGTGCAGTTGCACGCCTATAATAAGAAGATGAGCCTTGATGGCGTTTCTCTGTTCCTCTTTTAGAATTAATTGGCTGTCGATATCTTCTAGAACAGACCTAATAGCAGAATCTACTCACCCCAACTCTACGGCGGCAGCCATTGTTGTTGTCACCTAAGCGCCCTTTGGTCATGTGGTTGATTACGTTACTGTTGTTCATCTGTCCATCATCGTATAAAGCCCGCCCTGACAATTTGATTGGCCCGCCAGATATTGTGCTAGCATACTTGCGCTACTGTTGAGCAATGCCAGACCGAACTTCCCGACCTCAAACGTTGTGGGCGGGACTAAGTTCGGAATGGCACCCAGGCTAGGGAGGGCAAGCCAATCATAGAAAATCCGGACTGCAAACTGACACTGGACTGATCCTCATATGGACAAAGAGGAGACATTCTGGTTGGGAAAGACTGAGAGAGGCAGGTTTAAATAGGGGCAGTAACAGCTGGGAGGAATGAGGGTGATTGGGGAAGTGGCAGTGCATTCACTTACTCTAATTAACACAGTGGAGCAGAACAGCGAATGGCGAACAGCCAGCCAGCCCAAAAACAATGCAACAGACAAAAATCTTGAAAAAAATGACAAGTTGTCACATCAAGTTTTATTGTTAATTTTAATTTAGACTGTAACTGAAAGAGGCTTGATTAAACTGTTGAAACAAAAGAAACAAAAAACTGTGTAGAATATAAAATGTTTGCAGTTAGGTAGTTCATTTAGATAATTAACTAGTTAATATCAAACATTTTGATTAGATTATTTAATTTAATTTAATTCAAAAAATAGGAAAGTTATCCAAATTCATCAACATTAAAACCCATGAAATAAGTAACTAAATAGTTCATTTGTCTAATAACTAGCTACTTTTCTGAAATAAGTAACTCTAACTAGTTACTTTAAGAAGTACCATGACCAACACTAGCTAGTTTTGAGAAGAAATGCCTTACATGAGGCATAAGCCAGTCTGGCAGAACCAGGCTACAGAAATGTCAAATTAACAGAAGAGAAGCTTCACAACCTCCTGAAAGGTTATTCACATCATCCTATTAGATAACAGCGCACTAACAGATGTATTTGAGGCCAATACCTCAAATAAGTTGCGTCCTTAAATGATATTATGGAAAAATAATAAGAAAGTGAAGGAACTCCATAGGTCTGGTTGATTGTCACAATGACCAATGCCTAAAGGTGTCACGTTCATCTGTTCAAACTGTTTTTTTTGCATCAAGTTTGATCATTATGGAAATGTGTAATGGTCATAACTATGAGTAAGGAGACTGGTTTCTGTTCCTTTAATTAATATGTTTTGTTGGCTGAGAGAGTTATTATTTATATTGGAATTAATCCTGCACTGAAAAGGGCTGAAAGGCCACTCAAAGGTCTACAAAGACCTTGGTTATCATCCCGTGGTCTGATAAAGTTAAAAGTGTTTTTCCATGATGATTATTTTAACATCCAAAAGAATGAGGAGCAGCATCATGCATGGGGTTGTGGTTTTTTTCCATGTAGTACAGGGTGTTTCACCTCTTTAAGTCAATGGCACAATATTTACAAGGAACCATCACTTATTTCAGTCCCAGAGAGATTTATGGGCTGAGCTGAAAAGGTCTGAGTGAGTAAACCTTCCTACAAACCTCACTTATGCTCGTTCTTGTCAGAGGATTGGACAAAAATTCAACCCAACTGTTTTGAGAGACATGTGAAAGGATAACCAAAACATATGATCGAAAATAATCATACCAGAAAGAAACTAAAATGAATTATATTATTGTGGCATCTAATACATATCTTTCAAATGAAATCAGCAATATTTGCAGACCTAAAACAGGAACAATCTGGTCTGATTTTATATCCAACAGATGTTTTTCTTCATGTATAATATACCTAAATAAAAGGCATCAAGATAAAAAAGATGCATTAAAAATCTAGAATTGAAATAATGCTTTTGAAAAATTCAGAAGTATATTTAAGTTCATTCGTGTTTTGCATTGCCAAGCAGCAAATACAATTACAAATCTAAAGTGTAAAATAGCTCTAATCAAAGAGCTTTCATCCTTCCTCTCTCTCACACATTTAGCCTCTCCTTCTCAGACTAAAATCATCCCCTCCTCCACTAACACCCACCCCATCATACACCACATGTTTCCTTTTTTCTTCTTCTTCTTCTTCTTTTATAACTGACTGCAAATTTACTGCTGGTCATTACAGAGGCAGGGTCAATTCCCCAAACAATGTGTTTGGTGCCACCATAAAAAGGGTGTTTTTTACGGCGTGTAGCAGTAAAATGCTATTAAACAGATAAAACACCTGCAACGAGCATCAGGAGGATTATAAAAAGAATTGCCTTGATAAACTCCACATATCTGTGAGATGGCTCACCAGCAGCTCTTGTCTTCATGGCCAGGGATGGAGGAGGGGGATTGCAAGGACTGCTGAGCACAGCCGAGACAGTTAACGCAACTCTACAGCGCCACCATGTGAGCAAATGTGGAGAACCAAGCAAACTGCTTGAACCTTACAGAGCTAGGATGGATGCTGGAAAGGAAACATACCTAAATAAAACATTATATTGTAATTATATTAGGTGAATTATATGAGGTTTTTGAACAGCAAAAAATGTCTTCAGCAACAAAAGGTATACGTTTAAGTTAATTATTAGTATTAGTATTTTTGCATAACAGATGTTCACATAGAGTAAAATATATTAGGATGGTGAAGTTTTAATTTCCACTTCAGAATGTCAAAAAGTATATTTAATAGATTAAAAATAAATAAATTGAACTCACAATGGAGAAATTCCCTTTTTGCATTTGATCCATCCCATTGAGGAGCAGTGGGCTGCCACTGTGTGGCGCCCGGGGAGCAGTGTGGGGTTAAGGGTCTTGCTCAGAGACCCAGAGTGTCCACTAGGCCAACACTCCCCTTTAATTCTACACACATTCACCCTTTATGACAATGTTTAAAACATTTAATTGTTGCATTTTTTTTATTAGAAAACTACGTATTCACATACTTTGTTGATCCACCTTTGGCAAGATTTATAATCTTGTCTGTAAGATTATAATGCCCCAAGGTACATATACCTTCTTTAGGCTGCTTCACCTAATTCCCATGCTTCCCTGTAGGGTGGCAATGCCCTGGTGATGACATCAGGCATTAACCAAAGAGCTTGCGCTTTGCTCATCGGACCAAATAACCCGTTTTCCGTCAAGGGCCTTTTGGAAAATTCCAGACAGGCAGTATTGTGGCCTTTATTAAGGCCCCCTCTACCAAACAGGCTTGATCAGTTTCTATCAGACAGCTGAGTGGGCATTCACTGAATGGGTTTACACACACAAAAAAGAGTTTATTTAAGATTTTTTAGTTTTTTTCTATAGAGCTTACTATTTTAAATGTCTGAATTTCTTTTATATCTTTTTTTTTTCTTTTAACTCTAATCTATACTTAGAGAAAAAAAACAAGACCAGACAAAGTATTAAGGTTTATTACTCAAGTAGAAGTATAAATCATACTGTTAAAAAACTGTTTAAAAGTTAAAAAATAAGGTTAAAAAAAATTTTAAATATCATTTTTAAAATTACTTAAAGTATAAAAGTAAAATAATGCAGAAAAAAATGTGTTGGTGAAGATTCTCAGTGATCCAGGTCAAAGTCATTCCACAAAAAAGAATTTAAAAACAATCCACTGGACTTTGTTTCCAAGTTTGAAGATGTTTCGCTTCCATCCATGAATTAAATTATTATTATTCTTCAATTAAATGTATTTATTTATTTATTTTTTCGAATTGCACCTTCCTGGATGGGAATCTAAACATCTTCAAACTGAAAACAAAGTCCACTGGATTGTTTTAATTTCGGCAGGAAAAATGTGCGTATGGGCAGATGCTTTTAAACCTCATACTGGTTAATACTGCACTACACCATTAGCGAACATTTTTCTACAATTTGGACATTTGTTCCTTTTTATATACTTTAATTCTACTTAGCTCTGATAACAAATGGCACCGTCGTCAAATTTAAACTTCCTTGTATCATCTTGAAAAGCCTCTTTATTCTTTTGCACGCTTGAGAAAAGTTGCTTTTCAGAAGTACCAGTATCAAATTCCCCACGAAAAATGCATTTAAATAAAACAGAACAATCTATTTCTTTTAAAACATAAGGAGTAGAAAGAAGAGATAATTGCCAAAAGTAGTAGAGCCCATAAAAGCTGTCTAAAATAACTAAAAAAGAACTGCTTCAGTAGTATAAATGTGTTGCTTAAGTAAGGTAACAAAGTATTTGCACTTTTTTACTTGACATATAGTAGATGTTAAAACATCTGTACTTTGTTTGTACTCTGATCAAGACAATAAAATGTGTGTCATTTAGTTATACACGACTTTCCCTTTTTGTGATAAATTAGCTTTTTCATGATGTTCTGATATATTGAGATGTTCAACAATTAGGTTTATTCTTGTAGAAGGACTTTGTTTTCCATTTCAGAGAAAACAGCTGATGGTTAAAATGTACGACTGCAGGAGGTCTTATGCTGCCATCTAGTGGCTGAGGCTATGGGCGAATAATGTTCGATTTTTTTCCTTTTCTTTTATGACACATCATAGTTATAACTCAAGGCATCATACCTTACAGTCTTATGGACAAATCAGTAAATTAGTATTATTATCAGTTGTAGAAGTAGAACCAAGAGGATAAGGTGGAGTAATAGTAGATGGAGAGGGTACCCTAAATTCATACATTTCATAATTCTTCAGTTGATGCTTCATCCAAACTAAATGTGTGGCATTTAAAGTGCATCTCAAATTTGCTAATTTGAGTTTCATTTGTTCAAGCCTCTACAAGGGTGTAAAAGCACATTTCTCTATTACCTTTATACAGCTTGGTTGTGCGAAGAACTTGTCTTATAGAGCTGACCTGGATATGATGTAGGGGGTGTTGCAATGAGAAGAAAGAATTCTCTTGGGGTCTCCTGGCCCCTCGACCTTAAAAATAATTAAATACTAGAACTGCAAAGGTACTTACCTGATCTGGACCAAACTTGGGAAGATCCGTTATCATAATAGATGCTACATGCTTATCGAAGCATCACATGCTCGCCATTAGATACTAATGGTACTCCATTTATCAGGTTAAGGGGAAGCTCCTGTGTCGATTTGATCCAACTGCTTCAAGTGTTTAAAAAAAAAAAAAAAACAAGGTAAGCAAACGTCACTGGTCAGATTAATCTTGTTCTGAAACCTTGCCTTGCTTAATGTGGGGTCCAAAAATCCTCCATATCTGGCACTTTGTTCCATTCACATCTTGACCACCTCAACCCTCCCCCTACCTTCAAGGTTGTTATGATGTCACCCATTTTGGGGGGAGTGTTGGCCTAGTGGTTAGGGCAGTGCGCTTGTGTTGTGAGGAGGTTGCAAATCCCCCCTCACTGCTCTCCAAGGAGATGGGTCAAATGCAGAGGGTAATTTCCCCATTCTCACAATAAAGACATTTACATTTGCCACTTTATGCCCCCTCATTCCATTCAAAACATCTTAAGCAACAAAATCAACTAACATCCTTTCTGCTGATAACAATCAATCTTGTAGCATTCCAGATTAAACCATTCAAGACCAAAACTGGTTGGCTAATCACATTGTAGTACCGTGGTATAAGCTGGTACATATGAAAGTGATGAAAGAAAGAGCTGCCAAGCTCAGCCCACCCAAAATAAAAGCTGCTGTTACCACATCTATTATGTCAGAATCCAAAATTTCATATTTGAAAGAGGAACAGCGTGATTGTAAAAGTGTAAGCTGTTGTGGTTTCTTATGGCATCTGCTGCTATCTAATTTGAATTCTGAGATTAAAGTCAGAATTGTACGAAAAAAGTCAGAATTCTGGCATTAAAGTCAAATTCTGACTTTTTTCTCATAATATACTTAACTGGGAAAAAAAATCAGTTATCTTTTTTTCTTTTTTTTTTAGTGGCCCTAATCCTTTACAATGTTTATTGTTTTCTCTCAAGATATAGAACTATTAAATTATTTAATGATTGTATTTCAAAACATGTTCATTTCTTTAAAATATGCTATTAACTATGTAATTTTGTATAAAACCGGCTTTGCATAGTAATAATCGATAATCAGCCAAATTGAAACCTTGAAATTACTTAATGTTAATCGTTCATTTTTATAAACTATGATTAGTTTAAAAAAATTTAATTACATAAATAAATTGATGTGTTATGTGTAACTATTTCCTCTGATCTTCTGAGAGCATTGTGCTTGTATCAGTATTATGGATTAACAAAAGGAACAATCTGCATTCAAATTTGAGGATAAATCTGTTCCTCGGGATCTTGAATTACTGACTCCAGATGCATTATCCCCCTATCTCTTTAATGGGTACAGTTCTCTAGTGTTGTGTTTGGTTTTATTCATTGATGATCCTCATTTGGGTCTGCACAGTGGTGCAGTTTATAGCACTGTTGCCTTGCAGCAAGAAGGTTATGGGTTCAGTTTCTGGACAAGGGTCTTTTCTCCATGTGCATTCGAGGGTTCTCTCTGGGTACTCCAGATTCCTCCCAAAGTCCAGAAACATGACTAGGATTAGGTTAATCGGCCTCTTACGTGCGAGTGTGTGGGTATGTGGTTGTATGTCTCTGTGTTCCCCTGTTTGAAGTAGTTTGGTCGAGGGTCAATAAGGTGAACCAAAAAAACAGATTCAGCCACCGGTTCCAGTTTCTCTGTTGTCTTTTATTCCTTTTCTCTCAGACAAAACATCTCTCCTCGAGCTTCCAAGAGCTCAGGGCTTATATAATCAAGTGGCAACACACCTGCACTTGATTGGACCAAGCCTCAATTAAACAGGTAAAAAAAAGAACTAATGTTTAAAGTTAAGCATTACAAATCAGAAGCAGGAATAAGGGACAAGTGGTAAACACAAACTAAACCACTTTGTCACACCCTGTGACAGCCAAGAAACCTGTCCAGGGTGTACTCTGCTGTGGATACTCCTCCACCGCAACACTGACGGAATAATGGGGAAGGATGGATGGATGGACAGACGGACGGACGGAGTGATGTAAGCCAACCTGCTGAATACACAGAGTATTGCTGCTGAGGAGGGATGTGTGCCTCCTCACACAAAGAAAGGTCTATGCTCTGCACAATTAATGTTATTAAAGCCATACCTATTGCATGTTGCCTATTTTAAATTTAAAGTAAAAGAAAAGGCTGTTAAAGCTTAAAAAATATCTCAATAAATCTGACCAGCCTTGCTTATTGCATATTGTATATTTCACTATTTTCTTTTACCCATTAAAGATAGGGATGGTGTTTGGACCTAAGGCTAAGAGGGATCCAGTAGCTCAATTTTTTTTCTGGACATTTGATTCAGATCCTAGATTTCCCAAACATTTTATGGACATGAATTCATCAGCCCTTTTTCTAATTATAAATTTTGCTAAATGTAAATTATTTATTTGATACCATGATGCAGAAACCCCTATTTATGCGTTTTCTCCTGCAACCTCAATTAATAATAATAGTTCTGTATTTTCTGGTTTATCTAAATCCTCTCAATTGTCTTCAACTAGAACAAAACATTGCAGCTAGAGTTCTCACACAATCCGATAAATTCAGTATATTGCTCATTTGTCCTCGTTGCACTTTTATTTCTGAATAATAAAAATTTTATATTTTACTTTTAATCCCTAAACTGTCTTGTTGCATTATATTCTATAAGTTCCTGATTCCCTACATCCCTTCTAGTAATCTCAGCCCCTTAAATAAACTTTTACTGTTTGCTTCCAGGGTTCAACTGGTCACAGAAAAAATATAGGCTTCTGGGGTATTAAAATTAGGAGATTATTTAAAAATATCCATAAAATTTGTGCATGAAATGAAAAATGTACATTAGAAAATGCGTTTATAGCTATTTGTATGTGCTTATTAATGTACTCATTGACTTGATTTTTTTTATGTATTTATTTTCAATTTTCATTCATTTTTAAATATTATTTCAGTTTAATATGAGAAAAAAGTCAGAATTCTGACTTTTTTTCCCTCAGAATTCTAAATTTAATCTCAGAATTTTGGATCTTAATGTAGATGGGCGCCATGAAGGATGAATGATGGAATTAGGCAACTTTTCACGTGCCCCAGGGGTCCCCGGTGATACTATTTAATTAATGGAAGGTGTTTGAAGTATTTTCAAAACAAGAGAGCTAGTTGCTTGGGTTCTAAAACAGACATGGCTAAGGCTTACGCTTAACATACTGAAACTGTCAGGAATTCTGTAGTCAGAATTTTGAGATTAAAAGTCAGAAATAATTACAGAATAACCCCCTCTATACTCCTGAGATGCCAAAGTCACCCCCGAAAGATTGAAGTCAAAATTCTGAGAATAAAATCAGAATTCTGAGATTAACTTGTAGTTCTTAGATTAAAGTCAGAATTTGGAGATTGGAAAAGTCAGAATTTGAGCAGTCGGAATTCTAAAGATTAAAGATAAAAAATTTTGAGATTGAAGTCGAATTCCCGAGAATAAATCGTAATTCTGAGATTAAAAGTCGGAATTCTGAGAAAAGTTAGAATTCTGAGATTAAGTCGTACCCTTTTTTCACTTTTTCCTCATATTATACAAAAAATAAAATTTAAAAATCTGTTACCTTTTTTTGGCTTTTCGGTGCGGTCTCCGGAGATCCTCTCTCTAAATGAGTCAACTGTTGTATTATTTTCATTCTCAAGATCTGAGTATGAACTATTAAATAATTTAATGATTGTTTAGACAATTGTATGTTCATTTGTTTAAGGATGTTAATAATTATGTCATGTTATATAAAACTGACTTTACATAGAAATAATCAAAATGAGCCAAACTGGAACCTTGAAATGACGTCATCTTAATTTAATCATTTTATAAACTATGATTAGTTCAAAGAAATCTAATTTCTGAAATAAATTAATTTGCACATATATTTTTAGCATTTAAATGTATCTAGCAACATAATAAAAGCCAGACTAATTCTTGACATTACATCTATGAGGCTCATTTCGTCATTATTCGGACCCCCTCGGTAGTTTCCGGGCATCTTCGGCTTTGCTTCGTTCATTTCCGGTCAGCGTCGCCATCTGCTTTCTCGTCCTTCTCCAATCTCCGTGTTGTTGTTCCCGGTGACGCGGCGGAGGTGTAGCCTGACGCGGGCTCTTACGTGTCGGCCTGAATAAAAGTGGAGCTCCGGAGACCCGGGAGTGACGAAAGGCTGTCTCTATCGGTAAGGAGAAGGGATGTCTGGGCTTCGGAGAGGCGGGAGGCGGCCGCTCTAAGTGTCTGTTGGTTCGGGTTCGGTCCGACGGGAAACAAAGAGATCATGGCGCCGCGGTGTGTTTGTAGCAGGATGGAGGGAGGGGAGTCTGCGGCTGTTTGGGAGAATCTGTAGGACTGAATCGGTTTGGATAGTGAAGCTAAACGGGCAGTTTTTCTGTTAACCCGCTATAAAGTCATATTGCGATATTATTGCGCGGGACTGCAAAGGATGTAAAACGGATACATGCGCAAAAATTTGCGCCGTTTTCCCGAATCACTCAATAAAAGCACCTTATTTTATGTTTGTTTCCCCACATTAAAAACAGTTATTTATTTTTCCCTACAGTATTTTGACCACTACATTTCCAATTTTTTTTTAATAGAATTTTTTTCCCCACAAGGTTTTAAGCCCTTCTGTTTGACAGACACTGAAACGGGCTCCAGAAGATACTCCTCATCTTATTTTCTAATAAAGCTTTTTTCGTGCGTTTTATTGATTTATATATTTTTTTGTTTATCGGGTGTAAACGTTTGCCTTGAGGGGGGCGTTGCCCGGCCATGTGGCTCGGCTGTCACTCGAAGAGCATCCAAGTGATTTTTGAAAAGCAGAGGGAGAAATGTGTAAAGCCAATCATGCAGCGGAGAGACGCTACGCACAGTGTGAGATCACTGAGAACAGGGAACAACACGTTCCTGATCATCAGAGGCTGCAGCGCCTCAACACACCTACAGATCCCTAAAGGCAGACCAACACTGAAAGGCTGCTTCTGTTTCACAGCCTCTGCTTGTTAAAGAGTTTTTAGAGGCATTACGAAGAAAAACTAATTAGGGGGTCAACAGAGTAGGGTGACCAGAGTAGGGTTTCTGAAAGGGAGGACCATTTTTTATGGGGGGGTTATTGTTTTTAAAGGCTTAAAATGGTATAAAAATGAGTGTGCCTCACCAGGCTAATGTAGTAAAACAATGACCTGGAAGCCATTGAAGAAAAGTCCCAACTTTTGTCTTTGAAAATCTCTTAAAAATTGAAAATAGCTTAAAATAGCATAAAAGCAAGTGTGCCTTTCATATGTTATCTACTGGCATGATTTCATATTAGGTTAAAAACAAGTCATCAAAAACATTTAACAGTGCTGATTCAGTACTGTGAAATTTTTTGTACCCTGACTGAAAAGGATCCAAAATGCCAGCTTTGTCTAAAAAAGGTTGCACCTGTGCCAAGACACATTTCTCTAAAATCTTTTAAACAATTTGGAAATTGGTCGATAATTTGATAGATTTATGGGATCCAAACTAGGTTTTTATATCAGTGGTTCAACAGCCGTTTTTTTTTACAGAAAGAAGGCACAGTTCCAGAAGACAGACTACTGTTTATTATCTCACCAATAACGGGGCTAATGGTGATCCAAATGTCCATAAAAAAGCTCTAAAACAATTTCTGTTAAAACAGCTGGAGAGACAGGCTGAAACTAGACAAATGAGCAGCAATTTACCACGGAGGGACCCATAATAAAAGCTGATATATCCGCCCTGATAGTATCCACCTTTTTGATAAAAAAATTGAAGGAATTCACTACAAGTTTCGCCTGTCATTTCCAGTGAAGTGGACGGAATAGGATTAAAAACAGAGTCAATCATTTTAAAAAATAATATGGGGCTTGCTGAGATTATTTAAGATTAGATCAGAAAAATACTTGTTTCTTTCAACCCTAACCACCCTCTGCTACTTTTTCCAGCTCTCTTTATGAATCTGGTCTTTCTGCCACTTTCGCTCCGCCTTCAGACAGTTGCGCCGAGCTGCGCGCGCATATTGTCATTGAGCCATGGGTCATGCTTTAAGCGAGGAGGTTCGGAAGTACAACCACTTGTACGATGCCTCAGACAAATTATATAAATAAATATATCCTCTTCGATGTCTAGCAACTCTAGATCCATCTCCGTGACTGTGAAATCTTGCAGACGTGCCATCGTTGTTTTGGAAGATAAACACTCCCGTCAGCGATGCCGAAGTTCTCGCAAGCTCTTGAATAGTCTCCCCCTTGCGCTTTGCCGGGAAACTGCTGTGGGTCCCTAGAAATTCCAGACCGTCTGTGCAGAAGCATACCAGCAAAACTGGTTTGGAACTGTTTGGGCCTACCAGATCAAACTATTGTTGATTTCAGTAAATAATCATTTTGTGTTGCTTTCAACACTCCTACCATAAAACCTGCCGCATTCATATTGAAAGGGCGCACCGCTCCCTCGGACCGCGGCCACCGGCGGGGGCACCGCCACGCTCCATCATAGTGAAGTTCGGGAGTTTTAAGTCCAAAGACTCTCTTCTCCGCAAAGCTTGGCAGATGAAGGGGTTTAAATGGATGGACAAACAAGTAAACCTGGACCACGACTACCCATTGCGCATTATTAATAAACGAAGAGAATACGCTGGGGTCCGCAGGGTTTTGAAAGAGAATCAAGTCCAGTTTCAGACCCTATTTCCTGCCAGGCTGCGGGTAAAATACACAGACGAGATCAAAGTGTATGACTCTGCGGCAGATGCGGTGGATGACCTGAGGAGGAGAGGGTACGCTGTTAAAACTACGAAAGCACCGGAGTCTCTCATGGAGCGGATAAAGCAGTTGACTTGGACGAGAGCGGACCGGTCCACAACCAGGAGCGCGCCCGATCCCGTCAAAGACGCAAGTTACAAGGAGAAGCTTCGCGCATTCAGGCGGCCTTCACCAGGTTCTTCTGGGGAGTGAGGACTTGGGCTTTGGTTTATTTTAATTTTCTTTATTGCAATTAACCATCGTTTTAAATATGGGTAATGATAAAAGGAGAGTGGGTGAGTAAGCTGTGAACTTTCTTATAGGGGTTTTGGGGGTTAACTTCAATATACGGTTTTAGCCACCAAGCACCACCTTCACCGACACAGGAGGAGGGAATAAAAGCCTGTTTTCCATCAGGGTAATTAGGGTCATGGACGTGACCCCGCACAGTGGAGTCATATTTCCGGCGCAGTCTTGCCGGCCTTTGCCTGCTGCGGTTATGTTTTGTTTGGTGTTCTACCCATTTCTTTGTTCATCCTCTGCTGTTGTTTGCAGAGATGGGGAAGCTTGCCACATTGTTTATTAAGTTGTCCACTTAGTTATATATTTACATGCAAGACAGGCCGATAGATTTGTCTCACTTAATATAAATGGTGTACTCAGCAATCAAGCGTTGGAAAAATGTTGTCTCAGTTAAAAAAGGGATAAAGTCCAGATGGCATTCATCCAGGAATACATGTGATAATATTGAACATGCTAAACTAAATAAAATGGGATTTAAAACAGTCTATTTCTTCCCATAGCTCTGGAAAGCGTGAGGGGGTGGCGATTTTGTTGTCCAGTCGCGGTAGATTTTGAATATATATCTGAATACAAGGATAGCGAAGGGAG
>JAGKQL010000062.1:659878-687723 GCA_018398635.1 Cyprinodon brontotheroides
TCCACACACAAGCTAAGCTAATGCTGCTAATGCTACCCGGATCCCACACTAGCAGCTCCTTGCGCATGCGCACCTACATTCCACTTCCGGATCACTCTCTATGTGAAATGACGTCACTTCCCCCACACCAAAACAAAACCAGTGTAAAACGAACTAAACTTCTTACAAGGATAATAACGAATTTCCCGAGAAAATAACTCTTCCCTGTTATGTTATTCTTATACCTTTTTCTAAGGGTTCACATCTGTGTGACCATTTTCAATAATCTTTCTGTTGCTGTAAATTTGCTTATTGTGGGACAATAAAGGCGGATTTTCACTATATTTTGTAAGAATATAGCGCATTGCATTCTGGGTACGCCGCCATATTGGTAGCTAGTTGCTACGGTAAACAAAGACATAAAACAGCATAGAGACAGAGCAGAAAGACCAGTAAACAGCGATGTTAAAAGCGAAGAAAGGATGCGGAATACACCGAGACACACTGCAGAGGGAAGCCAGGGACGATATCGTTATCTGCAAAAGATGGGCTTCATAAACGGACTTGATCCCTACGAAGTAGAAAGCAGAGAGTGGTGCATTATGGGGGCCCTACCGCCCGTTTGCGAGGGAGGGGCGTATTTTAAATTATCAGTGTGTGGCGTCAGTGCCTACACACATGAAGAGTTTCGCTGCTACAAGTGGCTAGAGGCTTACAAACAGCTGACAGATGGAAAAGTTCACGATATGGAAGTAATTCAAACCGAATAGAGAACACAGTCATCAGAGCCAAGGTAAGCTACCGTCTCAGCATGGTCAATGGTGTTTGTTGTGGTGATAAGACTAGAGTGCTGGCACTAACGTAAAACATCAAAAATGTATCTAAATATATCTTGTGCTGACTGTACGCGTGTCCAGGGATAATGTAGTTACATTTTGATGATATATGACTGTCCTAGCATGGTACTACCACGCAGGGGCTTGGTAAAATGGGGGGCACAGGGTTGCCATGGCCACCCAGCTTCATGCTCTTTTCAGGGAGTAGATTTTTAGTTATATGGGGTAAAGGGGAATAATGATGTGTCTCTGCAAGCCATCTAGGAGTCTTTTAATTTGAAATCCCTAGATAAAATATTCAATCAAGAAAGCTTATGATAAATAATCAATAATGTAGATAATAGTGTATGCAAATATAAGTTTGGATGCCGAAAGATTATGTGATAAAACTTAAAGTATTTTATCCACTATACCTTCTATCAAAAAAGCATGGATGTCTAAATATATATGTCTATTTGTTAGCTAAGGCTGTGGGAAAATATAGTTAGTCTTTATTTATAAAAAATGGATGTTGAACTCGTTAATTGTCCTGTTGGAACAGTGTAGATTGTAATCATTGTTACAATGTTGTCATATTTTCCTGTGCCTGTTTATCACTTAAAGGCAACTTACCCTGTGTCCATCTTTTTTGTCCTCAGGTCATGCACTCTATGCGCCAAAATGAGCCTCCACTGAAGCCTTGGGTTATCCTAACCTGTGAGGGCTATGTACTCTGCGCTCACTGTACCTGCATGGCTGGGATCGCAGAATCCTGCACCCATGTTGGGGCTCTGCTCTTCGCCATAGAGGCTACTGTCCGTTTACGTGGAACGAAGACTGTCACCGATGTTCCTTCATACTGGGCAGTTCCATCCGCCATCAGGAAAGTCAAGGGAGAGGTTGCCCACAAGATGGACTTCACAACAGCGAAGGCCAAGCGCATTGCTCTGGATAGAGCAATAAATGATGGCACTCCCATGCCTGGCCCACGCTCACGGCCAAGAGCAGTATACACACATCAGAGCACACTGAGTGACTTGGGGCCACTCCTCAAAGATCTGCATGAGGAACGAGCAGCATGCATGGCGGCAACCGAGGAGTATTACAAATTCTATGCAGATCCTGTCAAGCCAGCAAAGATGCCAACGCCACTGCAAGTCCGGCTGCATGATCCTGAGTTCAGAAATGCGTCACTGAATGAGATCCTCCAGCACTGTGAGACGGTAACCAACGTCGCTGCTGTATCACATGAAGACGCCAAAACCATCCGCACACGTACAATGAAGCAACACAAGGCCCCTGCCTGGTTTGGGGTACGGGCAGGGAGAGTGACTGCCTCCACCATGCATGCAGTTCTGGTATCTAACATCAACAAGCCGGCTGTGTCCACAGTCAAGAATGTGTGCTACCCAAAGGCACACTTCGCAACAGCAGACACACAGTGGGGACTGACACATTAAGACACAGCACGCACTGAATACCTTCAACAACAAGCACCACACCACGATAACTTGACAATCGAGCAGTCTGGCTTCTGCATAAACCCGGCGTTCCCACAGGTAGGTGCCTCACCTGATGGCCTAGTTAGCTGTGACTGCTGTGGACAAGGCTGCCTGGAAGTGAAATGCCCTGCTAAGCACAAACACAGCACTGTCCAGGAGGCTTGTGACACAGACAAAGACTTTTGTCTCCACAGAGTTGATGGCATTGTTCAGCTCAAACAAGATCATAGGTACTACACACAAGTGCAGACACAGATGTTCGTGACAGGTGCAACCTACTGTGACTTTGTGGTGTGGACACTGAAAGACGTTGCCGTGCTCCGTATCCTGCCAGATGTCAGCTTCTGGGAGTCCTGTCTGAGGAAGGCACAGGAATTTTTTCAAAAAGTTTGCCTCCCCGAGCTCATCTGTGGGTATTACACCAGAGACACCTCCACACCGGAGGCCACCAGAGTTCTGGCTGTGAACACTGAACCAGCACCTGCACCAAAACGGCCAAAAAAGGCAAAAAAGAACACCAAGAAAAACAAAGAGAATGTGTGGTGTGTGTGCGGAGGGCCTGAAATGGACACTATGGTTCTCTGTGACAACAGCAGCTGTGCAATACAGTGGTTCCACCTCACCTGTGTTGGTCTTGATGCAGACTCAGCAAAAGAAAATTCCTGGTTTTGTGACGCTTGTCTGTAGGCACCTTATTTTTTTAGCTTGTTTGCACTACTGTTAATACCTAATATGTTTGCACCGCCGCTGTAAAATACTGTTACACACTGTACTATTTTCTACCATACTGTTACACACTGTTCTGTGTTCCCAGATTGCACTACTGTTATTTTGCCTCACATCATTTCAGTACACTGTTTCAACACACTTTTCTGTGTTCTGAGATGCTTATATTGCACTACTTTTAAAACATCATCTTTCTGTACCACTTGTTTTGCACTACTTACTGTTAAGACTTTATTTATATTTTGTACCATTTTTTGCCTTGTATTTGTATTTCCAATGCACAGTTCTTTATTCGCAGGAATGCACTACTGTTAATACCTCATCTTTTTGTACCACTTGTTTTGCACTACTGTTAAGACTTTATTTATGTGCTCTACCATTTTTTGCCTTGAAGTATTTCCTATGCACAGTTCTTTATTCTCAGGAATGCACTAGTGTGACTTAACTACAATTACAAATTCTGATGTCAAAGTAAACTGACCTTTTATTACACTACTTGAAAATAAAAAAGAAAGGCACTCAAATTTGGCTGTGTGTCATGGCATTTTATTGTGGACACATTCAACGTTTAACAACACTCTTGCTCATGTTTGTAAGACTACAACATACAGAAACAATCTTGTCCAAAAATGTTACGTCTTCGCCATCACATGGCAACACAATGTTGATCGGTACTTTTGCTGACAACAGTGTGTACTTGTTCCGAACAACCCCAATCACCCTTTCCACATGAATTCTGAGATGGGCGAGTTTTCTTGTGCTCTCCACATCTCTAGCTTCCAGCTGACAGTGTCCTCTTGTGAAGGCAGGTATCTTTACCTCTGCACACATAAGTCCCACACTTTCAGAAATATCAAAGCCCCGATCAGCCAACACTACATCTCTGGGTAGTAATCTATCAAGAATACCACAGTTCTCTGTGACATGCTTATCACTGATGCGCCCCCCCCAACCCTTGGAAATGAAAGAAATGGTCCCGTATGGTGTAATTCCAATAAGGTACTTCATAGTTGTGTTGTGCTTGTAGTTTGAATAAGCCTGAGCTTGAGCAGTAAGATTTGATGGTCTCTCTGTGAATATTTCAAAGCAGTCCACAATAACAGCAACACGATTTCCAAAGGCTTCCACAAACTGATGGGGCATAGTGGTGTACAGGGCCTCTCGACTTGGCCAGACGATCAGAGGTGTGATGGTGCAGTACAAAAGTTCTACCATGCTATTGAAGGTTCTGGAGATGGTGGTCCTGTCAACACTGAAGACGTAGGCTAGATGTTGCATCGGCAAGTTCAGTCTGAGGCGCATGAGTGTGAGGAGGAGCATTTGAAATGGTGACAGTACTCTACTGCTTCGTGTCATGAGTGGCAGTAGAGTGGCTAAGAGAGACATGAAAATCTTTGCACTTGGTAGTCCAGTGTAATACCTCAGCCTCACATTATCGCCCTTCAGGGAATCTTCATCCATTTTTTTCTGACCAAGCTCTAATTTCAAGGCCCTGTTCTCCTCCAGCAGACGGTTGATTTCATCGCGCCGTTTCTGGCAGAGGTCACATTCTGTCCCCGGTCCTGGTTCAGCTTCATGTTGTGAATCTTCAGCTGTGGATGACAGACAGTTTTTGTTTAGCTCAGTGTGTCATGCAAATACAACAACAGCAAATAGACTGTAATAAATATAAGCCTTATGACCCTCTACTCCAAAGTCAAATTATTCATGTTATTTCACAACCATTTACATTGCATGGGAGCTGACATAGTAATAATCCTTAACGACACTCCTGCTGGAGAGAAGACTTCAGAGCCCTTACAAGGTTATTATTTTTTTTTATGCATGTTTTGTAGGCCTTACCTGGTGTGCCAAGGGGTTGTCTCAGGCATCACTGTGTCATCCACTGCTGATGTGGTCTCAGTCCTTCGGCGTTTCCTTACTTGCTGTCTCTCAAAGCGTGCCGTTTCTGGGGCCTTTGTTTCAGTGTGTCCCAGGTGCCAGTGATGGTGCCCAATCCGGATGGGAGGTGTACATTGCATCTACTGGCTTTCCTGGTGAAACAACCAAAACTATTAACCCTATTATAAACTATTAATGACAAAATAAACAGAGTAGGACAACTGTTTTGTGTTTCAGTGGACCTGGCTAACCCTCTGGAACACAACCCTACTTCAGCTCATGCTACATGCTACAGATCAGCCAACAACGGTTAACTTGAAATGATACATGAATAAAAACAGTATGTTCTGTAACTTACCAGAATGAAAATGCCGGGAACACACTCTCATGGACGCAGGGATTGAGTTGAAAGTTATATTTGGCCGTCTTACAGCAGCGACCCATGCTAGCCGGCGACTCTTTGTTATGGAGGACATTTGTTTTCCATTGAGACGCCTCCAGGTTGGAAAACGGTAAAAAGACAATCCATTTGGGATTTTTTTCCCCGTCCAGTCACAGCTTGCGCTACTACACCCTACGACACAGCAACGCGCGACCATAACGACAGCAGAGGTAAAATGAAACGGCAAAAAACTAAGCAAACTACTAGCAGAAGAAAGCTAGTCCTTACAGGCGCGAAGTCAAAGTGTAAACAATGGGCTGACCAGCTATCAATATGGCTGCCGCGCAACGTGTGACGTCATGTGCCCGAGCCTTATTCTATAAAAGGGTTAGAAATATATAAGTAAATCTAAACAATGTATGTATAAAAATATATCTGCAAATCTCTAATATTTAACAACAAAAAATACTTAGTTAAGCATATTGTGCAAAACAGCAATAAAAAATTTAACTCCTATCAGATTTATAGTTCCCCACACTGCAGATATATTAGAATCTGTCCTTAAATTACAGACAGCCAAATCCATTTACACAGTAATAGATAAAAACCTTTAGATAAACCAAACATTACTGCCACATATCTGACTCAATAACCATTAAAACAAGTATTTTCATTTAAAACCGACGGAGACGGAACTATTCACAGAGTTGTATTATATTAAACTGAACTTCCAATTTTCACCACTGTTAGGCGCCAAGTAACCTTTCCTCTGATCACAGAGCAGCCAGTTTGCTTGGTCTCGCAATGAATTCTGGGTAAACCAAGGATACCGAGGACACATCGGACCCGTCCTTCAAATCGGTCAAAAAGAAGGACGCATTTTAAGGCCGCATAACGAGGACTCTTGGAATCCAAACCAGCAGTGATGGGACTAACGGCGTTGAAAGTAATGGCGTGACTAACGCAGTTACCTTGTTTTAGTAACAAGTAATCCTAAGTAATTACTTTGACTGTAACTATAACGCAGTTACCATTGCAGACACCCCGTTACTGCAAGTTACAGATACGGTTTCCCCTGTATCTCTGCACAGCGCGGCGGCACGATTCACCGCGCAAGCGACAGGAAACTCGCATGCTCGCTAAAGGCGCGCAACAGTCACCCTGACGCTCCACGCGCCACAGGGAGGAACTATGGAGAAGCGTGAACGCTCAAATGACAGCCTTTATGGAGAAAGGGAGAAATCTGGATGGATGGATGGATCAGGATGGATGGATGGATGTGGATGGATGTGGATGGATGGATGGATGGATGGATGGATGGATGGATGGATGGATGGATGGATGGATGGATGGGTATCTATAACAACCCAAACATTAGGGATTTCAGAATCAGACATCCTTATTAATTTCATATACTTACGCAGATCTGAATGCCCTGTTAAAAAACTTCACGCATGGCGTTCCCCCCGATGTCATTTACGTTGAGTTGCAATAAATGCTAAACTAAATGCGGTGGTGGTGGTGGTGTTGGGTGACGTAGCCAGCATGTAGATGTATGTTTTGTTTTCCTCTGCTGTGTGAGATAATCCTGGTTTTTGCAGCTGTTAGAAGTAAGGCAGTTGGTGAGAATAAGTTCGGCTCCACATCCATAAAAGTACTGCTGTTTGTAAGGAAGAAAAGTGCTGAATAAAGCCTGTCCATGGATTCTACTACTCCGCCTCTGCTCCTCTGTGTGTGCGTGCAATAAACCCGGACAGCTTGTTACATATCCTTTTGCATCCTGAGGGAGAAAGACAACTTTTCCATGACATATATTTCGTGTATTATAGTGATCCAATCTTCAATAGTTGGAGGTTCCACTCTCAGCCACCTTCTTGTGATGGCCTTTTTACTTGCAATAAGTAACATACCAAGTAATCTTTTATCAGTGTTATTCCAATTTGTCACAGGAACATCACCCAAATACAGTGTTTCACATTTAATTTTAGTACCAAATACATTATTAACATGTTCTCCTATCTGTGTCCAATAATTAGTTAAAACGTGACATTCCCAAAAGATATGGAAGTGGTTGGCACCAGTGACCCCACATAGTCTCCAGCATGCATCCCCACCACCTTGATGACGTTTCTGAATAGGCGTAAGAAAGTACCTGATCATGTTCTTCCAACTGAACTCTCGCCATGTATTCGACCCTGTTATTGTCCACTGAAGCTGACATATATTGGCCCAACTGTCGGGTGGGATAACCATATTTCCCTCCTTTTCCCACCTCTTCTTTATACCTTCTGTGCTGACCTGTGTACATTGCTGAATGCCCTTATATAATCTAGAAATAATATTATTCTGAGAATGAGACCTGGTTAAAGTTAAGAATATCTGTAAGAAACCTAAATCTTTGTTTTCATATATTGTTTTTAAATTTTGGTGGAAATAATGTCTAACCTGCAAATACCTGTAGAAATCATCTTTACCTAAACCATATTTAGTCTGTAGGGTCTCAAAACTCGAGAATGCCCCCTTGTGGATGAAGGAATAATAGGTTGTTAACCCCTTAGATAGCCATCTCTTAAACCGATCATCATATCTATTTGGCACAAACTCAGAGTCGTAAGCGCACCACCTCAAAATATTTGACAGTTTGCCCAGTTTACACCTTTTAATGATTTCATTCCAGGAATTTAGCAAAGAATCATACATAAAGTCAGAAGTATACAGTGTGGTCTTCTGTAATTTAGTATCTGCCAATAGCGCCATGATAGGCACATCTTTTATAATATCAACTTCTATATCCTTCCATCCTGCGGAATAGGTTGGCGAATTCAAACAGATTAAGGGTCTAAGCTGGGCAGCATAGTAATACTCCTTAAGACAAGGAAGGCCCAATCCCCCCTTCTCCTTAGCCAATTGAAGTGTTTTGTATTTAACCCTGGCTCTTTTATGTTGCCATATGTATTTTGCCAACATCCTGTCCCAATCGTCAAAATATTTCTGAGGTATTTTAATTGGTAAACACTGAAAAAGGTTAAGCATACGAGGGAGAATATTCATTCTAATTGATTCCACTCGTGAGTATAAGTTTAAGAAGGGAACAGTGTTCCACCTCTGTAAATCAGATTTTACCTTCGAAGTTATGGGTCCGTAGTTAGCATCGACCAATTTAGATAAATCCTTTGTCAGAACTACTCCCAAATATTTAATGTACTCTGAGTCCCAATTCCATTTGTACATGTTCTTAATTCTAGTGGATGGATTAAAATTTAAACGTAATATCTGGGTTTTGTTAACATTAATTTTGTATCCTGAGAGTGATCCGTATTCCTCAAGTACTGTCATTAGTCTAGGGAGTGTCTGATTTGGTTGTGTTAAGAATATCAACACGTCATCGGCGAATAGGGCCAGTTTTTGTTCCCCTGCTGTCATTGTAACCCCACTAATATCAGATCTTTGTCGTATCCACTGACCCAGGGGTTCTAGAAATAAGGCAAAGAGGAGTGGAGAGGCGCCACAGCCCTGTCGGGACCCTCTCTGTAGAGTAAAACTGTTAGTCAAATCCCCATTTACTTTGATCTTGGCCGTAGGCTTGCCGTACAGTGCGGCAAAAGTATCAACTATGTTTGAATGGAAGCCAAATTTTGATAAAACTTTATATAAAAAGGCCCACCGTACCGAGTCAAAGGCTTTTTCAGCGTCTAGGCTTAAGATCAAAGTTTCCAATTTATGCTGACTAACATGCTTCATAATATGCAGGGTTTTTCGAATATTGTCTTGGGTTTGCCTTTGTCTAATAAACCCTGTCTGGTCTTTGTTAATGAGGTCTGGCAGTATTAGTTCCAATCTTTTAGATAAAATGGAGGTGAACAATTTATAATCGATATTTAAAACACTGATTGGCCGATAATTACTACACTCTAATTTATCTCTATTCTCCTTTGGAATTATAGAAATGATGGCCTCACTCCACGAAGAGGGAATCACCTTTTTCTCCATTACCCAGTTAAATGCTCTCAGTAATGTCGGCACCAGTTCCTCCTGCATACTTTTATACCATTCTGAATTGTAACCGTCTGCGCCGGGGGATTTACCTGTTTTTAGTCTTTTTATAGCTGATAAAACCTCCTCTTCAGTAATTTTGGATATCAATCTTTCATTTTGAGCATCCGTGACACTTGGTAGATTTAGTGAAGACAGAAAAGTATCAATTTGGTTAATCTCACTTAATTGCGGCTGGGAATACAACTCATTCTGGACTAGATAGCCGGACTCCCAGCTAAAATGATGGCCTCATTTTCGAAGAGGGAATCACCTTTTCTCCATTACCCAGTTAAATGCTCTCGGTAATGTCAGTTCCTCCTGCATACTTTTATACCATTCCAAAGTGTAACCGTCTGCGCCGGAGGATTTACCTGTTTTTAGTCTTTTAATAGCTGAGAAAACCTCCTCTTCAGTAATTTTGGATATTAATCTTTCATTTTGAGCATCAGTGACCCTTGGTAGATTTAGTCTTCTTTTGGATTTCTTGTGTATTTATTTCATTCATTTCATTCCTTACTTCTGCTATTTTTGTTTTGATTGTATCCTGTAGTGATTTGAAATGCTCTTTCTGTAGCCGCCTAAGTTTATCTTCTAGATCCTTCAATTTCTGACTTTTAAGTTTCTTTACCGTGGCAGAAATAGCTATTATTTTACCTTGGATTACTAATTTTAAAGCATCCCACAACACAGTCGGCGAAACCTCTTCATTGTGATTAAACTCTAGGTACGATCTAATTGCAAGTTTCAGTTTTTCATTATTTGCACTGTCTTTTAAAATATTTTCGTTTAACCTCCAAAGAGTAGATCTTGTCTTATTAAACAACTGTAGCGGTAGATAAACGAGGAGGTGATCTGACAGCGTACTAATTCCGACATCACAGTTAATGGATCTAAAAATATTGTTTATAAACATAAAGAAATAGTCAATGTGAGAATATACATTATGTGCAGTGGAGTAATGCGTATAGTCTCGACTTGTTGTATTAATTTCGCTCCATACGTCAACAATTCCCAATTCTTTCATTAAGATATTTATTCTTTTACTAATATTTTTAGCATCAGATTTCCCATTGGATGAATCAATTTTTGGATGTAGCCTAATATTGAAGTCTCCCCCACATATTACAATACCTTGACATTTTGTAGTCATAATGTCAAAGACATGTTTGTAAAATGACCAGTCACTGCCTGGAGGTACATAAACATTGAAAAGACTTACTAGAACACCATGGATTTTCCCAATTATCATAACATATCTCCCTTCGCTATCCTTGTATTCAGATATATATTCAAAATCTACCGCACTGGACAACAAAATCGCCACCCCCCCTTCGCCTTCCAGAGCTATGGGAAGAGAAATAGACTGTTTTAAATCCCATTTTATTTAGTTTAGCATGTTCAATATTATCAAGATGTGATTCCTGGATGAATGCTATCTGGACTTTATCCCTTTTTAACTGAGACAACATTTTCCAACGTTTGATTGGGTTGAGTACACCATTTATATTAAGTGAGACAAATCTTATCGGCCTGTCTTGCATGTAAATATATAACTAAGTGGACAACTTAATAAACAATGTGTCAAGCTTCCCCATCTCTGCACACAACAGCAGAGGATGAACAAAGAAATGGGTAGAACACCCAAACAAAACATAACCTTAACAAACAAATAACAACAGAACACCAAAATATGACTCCCTGTGCAGGGGTCTGATCTATAGACCCTAATTACCCTGATGGGCGCTAAAGCACAAGCCCTCCTCCTGTATCGGTGAAGGTGGTGCTTGGTGGCTACAACCGTATATTGAAGTTAACCCTCAAAACCCCTATAAGAAAGTTCACAGCTTACTCACCCACTCTCCTTTTATCATTACCCATATTTAAAACGATGGTTAATTGCAATAAAGAAAATTAAAATAAACCAAAGCCCAAGTCCTCACTCCACAGAAGAACCTGGTGAAGGCCGCCTGAATGCGCGAAGCTTCTCCTTGTAACTTGCGTCTTTGACGGGATCAGGCGCGCTCCTGGTTGTGGACCGGTCCGCTCTCGTCCAAGTCAACTGCTTTATCCGCTCCATGAGAGACTCCGGTGCTTTCGTAGTTTTAACAGCGTACCCTCTCCTCCTCAGGTCATCCACCGCATCTGCCGCAGAGTCATACACTTTGATCTCGTCTGTGTATTTTACCCGCAGCCTGGCAGGAAATAGGGTCTGAAACTGGACTTGATTCTCTTTCAAAACCCTGCGGACCCCAGCGTATTCTCTTCGTTTATTAATAATGCGCAATGGGTAGTCGTGGTCCAGGTTTACTTGTTTGTCCATCCATTTAAACCCCTTCATCTGCCAAGCTTTGCGGAGCAGAGAGTCTTTGGACTTAAAACTCCCGAACTTCACTATGATGGAGCGTGGCGGTGCCCCCGCCGGCCGCGGTCCGAGGGAGCGGTGCGCCCTTTCAATATGAAGATCCGGCACCTCCTCCTCGGATAACTGTAGACCCTCACGTAGTAGCTTTTCTACGAATGATGCCATAGTTGAGTCCTTTTCCGCGCCCTCGCACACGCCGTATATCCTTATATTGTCTCGTCTGGAGCGGCTCTCCAAGTCTGTTAGCTTATCTTCTAGCTTCATATGTAGCTTTAGCATCTCCGTCACTACGTCTTCTGTAGTTTGGATCCGCTCCTCGGCTTGTTCTATTCGGTTCTCTGCTTCGTCCAGTCTTGTGTTTATTTTGGAAATCTCGTCTTTAATAGTCTCTAGTTTTTCGTTGTTTTCCTGCCGAAATCCTCGGAGTTCCTGGAGGATTACATCTAGATCAGCCATGGCTTTAATCTCGGCGAGCAAGATGCTAATGAGGTGCTAGTTAGCTTTAGCTGCGGCTACCGGGCTTAAACAGTATATTTATCTTTCAACCTCCAAATAAGTTGCATAGGGCGAGGTGTGACCCCTTTGTATTAACAATCTTGAAATAATACTTCTTCTGAAATGGGGCTTTAGGTGAATTCGCTGGGGTTTTGACGGGAGCCCTCCTAACGTGCTGCCATCTTGGCGATGTTCCGGCCGGAAGTCATATCCTCTCTTTCTAAGGGAAGATGGAGGGAAAGTTTGGTTGAGATCCAGTCCTGAAAGTTTCTCCAAAATGTACCAGTGAGCAAACAATAGAAGAAGAGATGATCTGTTGTTTCAATGTCGTCGTCACTAAAGGTTCAGCTGTTAGTGTCAAAGTTGAATCTTTGTCTTAAATGTTCCCTGGATGGAAAAATGTTATTGAGAATTTTAAATGAACTTCTTTAGCTTTAGGACTGAGAGGATATTTAAGGTAAGCAGTTCTCCACTTATTGACCTCTGAATCAGAAAAAAGATGGAGTTTTTATTTGGTCAGAGAGGAAATATGAGTCAGATACTGATGCATCCGTTTGTTAGAATTACTTTGGTCCAAAAGGTTAACTCCAACCAGTTGAAGAGCGGGTAACTGAAGGTTAGCTGATTGATTATACCCATCATGGCTTTGTCAAGATGCTGCCTACCTTTGTGAAGCAGGAAAAAATCTAATACAAAGTGAATCCAGTAGAACTTTTTAATAAAAAGTTCTACTGGATAATAAAAATAAAAAGTTTTTATTGCCTACCAGGAGTGGGTGACAATAGTTGAATAAACTTATGGCTCTCAAAATGGTATCTGTGCCCTATAAGGCAGCATTTAAACAATCAAAGTCAATAGCTTGTAAACTACCATCTCTAAAGTCTTTAACTATAATTGTTTTCTATAAGTAGTGGACTCAATTTTTCCAGATGAAATTAAAGTTCAGCTGATTTATAGCTTTAATGTATTTTTTAGGTATGGCCATAGAATAAGCTTGTAATGATCTCAGAATATTGGACCCAGAATTCAAGGCGAGACAGGCAGTGGGAAAGTTCAAAGCGTTTATTTAATACAAACAGGTGCGCAGGTCTGCTCGTCTGCTGCGGGGCGGATCTCTGCAGAGATGGGAAAATACAGGTCAGTGACTGGATGTGGAGCTTAACACGACTTGGAGCAAAGTCACTGACCTGATTCAAAGTTTGACCGCAGATGGGCGGGCAGAGCCCCCAGAGTTCCTAGAGAGTGAGCGGAGCGGGCACCAGCCAACGCCGAGCAGCAACAGAGTCCAGAAGGGAAATCCAAGGCCAAAGTCAGGAGACAGTTCCGGGTTCAGAAGCCGGTGGAATCCAGGACCAGATACGACAAACAGAGCAGACAGGGGCAAGACAAAACACGAGATCCTGAGGGCAGAAACTGGTCAAAATCGGGAAAACAGACAGACTTTAGTCTGTCTCACAAAAACACACAAATAACCTGGCGCTGATGGGAGGCAAACACACAACCTAAATAGTAGAGGAACCAGGTGGAAATGATCGGCGATGTCAGCGCAGAACCAATTAGACAGCTGAGCAAGGAGCAAAGGAAAAAACCAAACCATCAGTGCCTAGATCATGACAAAGCTGGGTATATGCACCGGGACAGTCACTCCATTTCTGTTAAATAGGTTCTCCCAAACAGGGTCAGATCTCTTTGGAGCAGTCTATTTAACTGAGATCTGCTATTCTTAGGTATATATGAGTTTTTATTTTTTTATGAAAATACTCCACCCCTCAACAGCCAAGATGCAGAGAAAGGGGGAAATATTGGAGCCCTGTTTTACTCCCCTATTAATGGTGAAACATGGAGACGTACCGTGTGGCAGTGCACCTGAACTCGTGGTGCCGTCATTAAAGCTTTTTATTATTCTACAAAAGTTTGGCCCAAAGTGTAAAACTTTGAAACTGATAGCAACCTCTCAAAGGCTTTTGCAAAGAAGCAAGATGATAACTAGAATGACTTGTGGGTACGGCAATTGAAATATATAAAATATATTGAAATGAATTTCTGGATTATCTCAGAGAATTTTATAATTTCCAGGTTTTAAAGGATGCTACATCCTTTACCTCCACACACACCAGCAAACGGGGCGTTATCACCTATAACAAACCAGGAGACAACAAGGTTCTAGACAACTACCAACCAATCACCTTCTGAACTGTAATTATAAACTATTGACATATATCTATAGAAATAGATTAAAGACTGGTCTTAATGATGTTATTTCTGAAACACAGACAGGTTTTATGTCCAAAGATCTATACATGATAACATCAGACTGGTTCAGGATTTACTAGAATACAGTGAATTGATTGAGGATAAAGGCTTGATCCTAGGTCACCAGATCATCCAGTAAAATTGATTAAAAAAAATGTCTATGTAAGGAAAACCAGCTGATTTCAATGACTCATTGACTCGAAGGCATTGCCTCACACTCAGCATGCTTGTAGCAACAGTGGAGAGGAAAAACTCCCTTTTAACAGGAAGAAACCTCCAGCAGAACCAGGCTCAGTGTGAGCGGCCATCTGCTGAGGCCGACTGGGGTTCAAGGAGACTCAAGGAAACTCTACTGAACTAATCATTTGTTTGCTAACTAGTTGTTCCTTATTCCAGGAGAAGTCTTCTGGTGTATGATTAACAGAGAAGGAGATGAGCAGAAGACCGTCTCTCTTAGCTCATTTCTCCCAGAAAATGCTAAATTTGTAATAAAATTCTTAGATTTTCTATCATATGTCCATTTTCCATCTGTGTCATGTCAAAGTCGAGGAACCCTCATTTGCTGCAGGATTCCAATATTAATATAGAAACGTCTATAGAAATTGGTGGTAAGGCCATCAGGACCAGGGGATTTATGGAGTTTGAAGCACATGATGGCGCTGTCTAGTTCCTAGATATTAATATCTTTGTCGCAGTTTTCCTTGAAACCCTCAGAGAAATGAGGGACAGAGTCTTTGACTTGGTTTATTAGAAGGTCGCAGTCCTGGGTTGAAAAATAAGAGCAATAAAGGTTTTGACAAGATTTGCTTGTTTCTTTTGCTATTAGAATTTGATCCGTATATTCATTGTTGTTAGTAATAAGAGATTGAATATGTTTTATAACTTGTCTCCTCTTTTCCATTCTGCAGAATAATGAACTGTTTTTTTTCTCCTTCCTCCGTCCTCGTAGCTCTGGATCTGATAAAAGCTCCTCTGGCCTTTTTTTCATAGATGCTGTCTAATTTAACTTGTAGCGTCAGGAGGTTATTTTTGTCAACATCTGTGTAACACATAGTAGTTTTAACTCTTTAACTAACCTTACATCTTCCAGGTCATTGTTTCTTTTTAGTTTTTTGCTAAAACAGAGTAATCCTGTATCTTATATTTTAGGTAATCCCATTTTTTTGGTATAGGTTATTACTGAATCGTCTAACAGAATCTTTTTTACTAGCAATACAGCAATACAATACAGCTCATATTATAATTGCTTTGCACCGAATTTCCAATATCCTCTATGTCTCAAACTCTCAGGAAGAGGAGTAATTAATAAATTAATGCTGCAGTGAACAGTAAGAGGAGTTGAAGACATATTACAGTCTGATGTTAGTTTGAGAATATAATCTGTTCCTAGCCAAAAAATCTATTCTAGATCTGCTTGAAGCGTCTGATTTAAACCAAGAGAACTGTTTTTGTTAATACACTGCCTCGCCAAAAAAAAGTTGCCACCTGGATTCAACTAAGCAAATAACTCTCCATCACTTCTCACTGCTGTTCTGGGTGTTAATAACATTTTGGAGGAGCTTAAACAGCAGAACCGTATCAGATTTATATTCCCACTGCAGAGATATTAAAATCTGGTCCTGAAGCTGATGTTTTTCTATCATCAATTTATGGAGATGGCAGCTGTCTGTGTTGTAGTTGAAGTCCAAGGTGTAAAGGGTGAAGAGGAACAGAGACAGAATGGTGCCATGTGGGGCCCTGGTGTTGCAGACTGCCACCTCTGACAGCTGCTAAAGTAAATGGTAAATATGGTAAATGGCATGTACTTATATAGCGCCTTTATTCAAGTCAGGAGACTTTACCAAAGCGCTCTACACAACATTCATTCACCCATTCACACACACACTCACACACTGATGGTGGCAAGCTACATTGTAGCCACAGCTGACCTGGGGCTCACTGACAGAAGCGGGGCTACTGTGCAATGGCGCCACCGGGCCCTCTGACCACCATCAATAGACAATGCAGGTGAAGTGTCTTTCCCAAGGACACGAACTGAAACAGGTCAGGGACCCAGGCGGCACAAAAAACAGATCCAACCAGGGATAGGCAGGCTAAAAAAAAAAGGGAGGCAGAAACACATCAGGATCAGGTAGACAGACAGAAAAAATGCTGGATGCTTACTAACCTTGGCTTTCAGGCAATCTGACACTGTCAACTAGTCAGAGGTCTGCTTAAGAAGGCTGGCAAACAGGTGAGAGGAATCAGTGGCAATAGGGCTGAGCAGTAGCAGCACAGGAGGGCCAAATGCACAGAGCAGAAGGGGGAGGGGAAATAAAACAAATACTAGTTGACAGGCCAGAAACATAACACTAAGGTGCTATTGTATTTAGCTAGGGATTCACCATTTGGATTTTTATCTCAAAATATTATATTTTCTTTTGGATTAAATATGAATTTGACTGACCAAAAAAAAATCATTGAATGTTGAAGAGAAAAATGATATTGAATTGAAAAATGAATTTAGATATATGTTTTGCATTTTAAAAATTAGGTCATATGATAGTATCATACCAGTGCAAAATCGGAGAAATTTTTTCAGCCACAGTTGCAGTTCCTAATAAATTTCTTCAGAAAATCAAAAGTTTGACTTTCTTTCTTGTTGAGGGTGTCATGTTCTAACATAGCAAGAACCTTCCTGGGAGTAGGAATAAGACTGGTAAGCACTGTATGTAGGATCCTGGATGAGTTCTTTGTGTGCCACTTCAAGTAAAGTCTTCCTAACATTTGCCTCTGTTACAAGAATTTAGACATCATGGGTCTCAAGGAAATCCAACCCCTCCTCTGTTGCAGAGACAGATTTAAAGTCCTTCATAGCTTGCTCAGCTACTTCATTTTATTCTGAGGGTACAGTTTCCAAAAATGTAGAAAACAAGTCATCATCCATAATTTCAAGTCCCGGACAGTAGAAGAGAAAGGCCTTGGGTAGTACAACAGGAAAATACTTCACCATGTTGTAGCCAAGGACCATGACTTTAGCTATGTTTTCCCACTCATGCTTCATGTCATGTCTTGTGACGGGTATTTTAAACACGTTTCCAACAGTGCACTTAATGAAAAAGGTTTCCCAGTACTCACTAAGTGCATCATGAAGAACTCCACCATTGTCTTTACCATTTCCTTCTGAACCATTGGACTGGACCATCTCGATCTCCAGGAGCCAATCTTTAATAGATACAAGACCATTACTAAAGGCAGCATTTAGTTCTTGGAAAACATTTCCCCTGTGAAACCTTAGCCTAGTGGTCTTTGGTGGTTGGCAGGGTTCCTGAACTGTTAATGGTCTTTCCACCTGAAATGGGTCCATTGGAAGAGTCTCATCAAGTTCATTAAAGCCATTACAAAGAAAAGCACGTCCAACTTTTCGTCATCTGAAAGTGATGCCTGTGTTACAATGAAAACATCTTCCACTTCGCCAATGTCCTGCTCTGCTGACAAGAAACAGAGGTTGCTGAACTGGTAACTGTACTTGTATCATCTCAGAAAGCAGTGTTTTGAGGAGTTGCTGTCATCAAACTAGTTCCTTGATTTGTTACTGTACTAGCAGTTGTGGATGCATGTGGTGACTCACTGTTAAGAGCATTGATTGTTTCACTTGTGTCTCTTTGATTCTTTGTACATGACAAATAAAATCATAGCATCTGAACTTTTCGCTTCTGGTACTGCTGACCTAATGTGGTCTCTGGATCCAGCCGTTCCTCTGTAAAATCCTGCATAGTGAAATCAAACTCACTTAAATTTCCAAGCCTAAAAAAGATCTTTGCCAATCTTCAACAACTGTGCCACTGCAGTAGTCTTTGGTGCCTTCAAATGTCTGGTGCCCCCTCCTTTTCTCTCTTTAAACAGAATATACTGGCCACTGACTTCTTCAAAAAGGCCCATCTGAAAAGCATTGAGCATTTGAGTTACCAGATAGTTTTTCTGAATGCTGATTTCTGTGACTTCTCTTTGTGTTCAGCCTATGGTTGAGCTTTTGAATTTAGTCTTTGTTTGTCGCAAAGGGGAGATTCTTTTCCACATACACAGAGCTCGTTTACACAAAGACATAAAAAAAGACACCACAGTAAACACCAACACCAGCAAAAGTACAAGACATGATAGGAGACATGATACACTCAACGGGGCCTATTGTTTAAAAAAGGTGACATTAGACTGGTTGTTGCTCTTGAAACCGATGGTGTTCCCTCCAAAACAGCCCCTTCCTCTTCTACAGTACTGGTGTATTGCTATTCGATTACCGATTTTTGGCACATATTTCATTAACTGTTCATCTGTCATCTCATTGACAGAATTGCAGTCAATCTGGAAAATAAAAAAGAAAATTATGGTTACATTTTTTTTTTTTACCAAACCCTGGCCGACAATAGCACGATAAAATCAAAACATGTATCAGAAAAAGCCTTTCAATGCATGTTATAACTGTTGAAAAATATCAACTGAAAAAACAAATAAGAATGTAAAATAATCCCAGTAAACACGAAGTAAACCAACTCAATAACTTTTTGACAAATGTGCTTGTTTACATCATTTACATCTGCATACAGGTAATTTGATAGTATTTTAAGTCCAGCGAAGGGCAAAATGTACAGTGGAGTCTATCAAAAAAAAGAGAAAGAGAATTTGTATATCACTGTAATTTAGTCGGCCTGAGAGAGTAATGCTCCTCACTATCAAGCAATATGGATTTATACTTTACAGAGGCTTTCTCCTTCTACAGGGTGGAATTGTGTAATAAAAGAAGGAGGACAAGTTTACTTTTGACTTTTATTTGTTTATTTACTCTCATAGCATAGCATAAGACATGTTATTAAAGACTAACACCTAAAACTAGAACTAATCAAAAGATATTTTTAAAAAACTCTTTAAAATATTTTTCAAAAAAGCTCAAACTAAAATAAAAAAAACAAGTACTTTGTCGAGAAAATCAGATCCACCTCTCCGTTTGTTTTTTCACAAATTGCATCCTGCATATAGGTAACGGAAAACATTGATAACATGGATTGATACGTCCAAAACCCCAAAATGTATTGTTTGTTGTAACATTTTGAGGATCAAGTAATTTTACTTATTTCAGGTGTTATTTCTATCCTTTTCAATTTGTTACATCTACTTTTAGGGTGTGACATACCTTCTCTTCAATTAGGCTGGCAATCGCGGTCTCATCCAGTCCTCGCTGTTCTTGTAAGAATTTCTGGAAATCTGTATCCATTCTATGACAAATTGTTTCTTTTTTTCAGACTAAAAATAATGCAGATTTCTGAAATTAAAAGAGGTTCAATCTGAATCAGAATGTAAGAGTTTTAAAACTGATTAGCTTTTAGATTAATTCCCATGAACACATCCTTGACACCAGCGATGACCAACTCATCCTGCAGTTATTAGGAGTTTCAAGGCTGCAACACACATGATTCCAATCATTAGGTTGTTGTACAGAGCTTGATATGAAGCTCTGCACGGGTCACAAAGTTTATTACCCCAGGAAAACTAATACCTGTAGGATGGCAGCCCTCAAGGAGCAGAGCTGCCCATCCCTGCTCTACACATTGTCAGCTACCATGAAAAAAACAATAACAATTAGACTAACATTAAGCCTGCTGATAATCTAATGCAACTTCAAACTATTAAACATCTAAAAGCATAAATATACTGGAAATATAGCACTGAGTTCAATTAAAATGTTTATAGTTGATTTAGGAACGACTAAACCAAGCCAAAGTTCCAAAATACCGTCACAGCAGTCCACACAATCTTCCTCACACTTAATTCCTCGGCCAAAAAAATGTTAAATACAGTTGGCTTACAGTAGCTACATACATGTGTTAACAGTCAGGCAATGTCACATAACTGAAGAACTGGCTTGCAGAACATGCTTGTATTCAATATTGTGAAAGAGTGGAACCAAAAGCACACCAATATTCAGCCTGTGTCTGATTATGGATAGTATGTTGATTTACTGTTTTGAAAGTCTGTTCAGTTATTAGAGGGGAATGGGAAAGTGGTCACATAAACTAGGGTGACCATATTTTCATTTGGGAAAACCAGGACACCTTGGAGCGGGCTGGGGGGCGGGGGGCTGGGGGTTTGATTGAAAGAACAAATGTCTCATCATCGGGATTTGCTCCGTGATGAGGGGAAATGTTAATGAGAATAGTTGTTTTTAATGGTTATAGAGTCAGATAATAATGGCGGTAATGTTTGATTTTATCTAAAAGGTTTTTATCTGTTACCTGTGTAAATGGGTTTGGCTGTAATTTGGGGACAGATTCTAATAGATCTGCAGAGTGGGAACTATAAATCTAATAGGAGTTTAATTTTTTTATTGTTGTTTTGCATTTGCACAATATGCTCAACTAAGTATTTTTTGTTGTTGAATATTAGAGATTTTGCAGATATATTTTGTAGATACATTGTTTTACTTATATATTTCTAACCCTTTTATAGAATAGAATAGAAAATCCCTTTATTGTCCCACAATGGCCCTATTGGAGCAAATTTACAGCAGCAAGAAAGATATTAGTGAAAATGGTCACACAAGTGAGGACCTTAGAAAAATGTATAAGAATAACATAATAGGGAAGAGTTAAAATATACAAAATAAAATTCTGTAAAGTGTTTTAACAATATAAAAACTGGAGAATTAATAACCAATATGCAGCTATGAAGGACATTTTACAGTAATGGATATTTGAATATAGCAGCGCAACATCAGAGATATGCAGAATGACAGCGGCTTAGGTTATTTAACTGACTAAGGTTTCTATCATTACATTTGATTGGATTTGTTCCTGCTCAGTGGATTTGGAATCTTTATTCCACTCTGGATTCTTGGTAGTGTAGTCTTTGTTCAATTCACAATAAAAAAGAAATAAATAAACAGTTTTGAAAACTTCTGTATTCATTCTTTTCCTGCTTTATGTGTCAACGCTCACGTTGTTAAGTTAACATAATACGGCGGTAAAACCCGCCCAAGGGTAGACCTGTTCGAATTTACAGCCAAAAACTCTTCCGGGCCCCTTATTTTCAAGGACTTCAAGGATCCAGTCTAGGTAGATCACTAACATCAGGACACGTCCTAGGTTTAAGAACAGAGCCACTGCTGTGAATGAGTGAGCTGCCTGTGGTAGGTGACAGCAGCGGCCGTTGACCTCCATTGGCCAGCAGCGCGGACTAGGAGACATCTAACCTTTATTATGGATATTTGCGAGTTTACCAGATGAGCGCACCCGACAGTGTGCATCATCAGGNCAGAGTGTTGTTCAGCATGGGGGTGAGTAGAAAATGAAGGCTAATCACGTTTTGGGTGTACTATTCCTTTAAGTAGGAGAGAAAATTCTGATGGTTTTAAAACCAAATTTATTTTTTTAAGTTGAATGTTGAGATCTTTAGTCTTACATAAAAAAAACACTGACAGAAATATCTATAGAATCAGAGCTGCTCTTTTCAAGTCCCGTCCTTCCACATGGTCATCTTTTACTCACTTCTGTTTGATTTGGTACACATTTATCTCAATATTATGCTTCAATAACCTTAGACACGTTCATTTTTTTGGTAAATGGTAAATGGCATGTAACTTCTTATATAGCGCCTTTATTCAAGTTTTAGGAGACTTTGACCAAAGCGCCTTACACCACATTCATTCACCCATTCACACACACATCACACCAATACTCAGTTCCCGATGGTGGCAAGCTACATTGTAGCCACAGCTGCCCTGGGGCTCTCACCTTTGACAGAAGCCGGGGCTGCCCATTACACTGGCGCCACCGGGCCCTCCATTTTGGGAACAACGGTTTAGAAGAGTGGCAATAATGTGCGAGAACCTGTTTCTGTTGAGTCATTAAATGATCGTAATTGAATACCTCACTGACTACAGTCTTTGATGGTAAAGGAAAAACATTTCTTTTTGTGTGCTCCAGACTTTGGTATGTCACTCACTATAGTCATGATTTAGAAGCAATGCTGCAGGGAGTAGAGGCTTTCAGAGGCAGCTACAGATCTTTGCTCTCTTGAAAACCTTTTTGGCTGGGATTACTTAAGGCATACGTATTGCTAAAGCAAGAGGAGCCTAATGTGTACACAGAGCTCAGGCTTCCACTTTGCATCAACATTGATATGTTTTCTAAAGATTCAAGCCTGCTGCTCACCTCGATGAGCATCCTTAAGCGTGTTATTCGCTGGAAGGGCAGCAGCAGGAAGGAGATAAAGGGCAGCCGCTGACATTGAGGCAGCTCCTGAAGACGGTTGATCATGGCGGCGAACTGCTCGTTAGTCTTCCTGCAGAAAAGCAGATGTCAGTCGCTCACAGCTTAGACACAGCTGAGTGGATTTCCAGGTTTTACAAACTCACGGCAACTCAAAAAGCTGCTAATCATTTCTCACAATCTGACAGATGGTTCTTACATGAGTTTTGAGTAGGTCTTTTCTTGGTAGATCTGGTTGCGCACGTAGTCAATGTAGGGGGAAAAGTTGTGCTGGGCGTGATAGTTGATAATGTCACATATATCTGGGAACACTATCTCCTTTAATATGTGGTTTTCCAGGTCTTTCAGGAACCTGCAGTACATAGTTTGATCAAACAACTCCCAGGTGCTCCAGATAACAGCTTCAGCTGAATTCTGCTGTTAACGACCTAATTATCTCCCTCTGTCTCCCGTGGTGTGATCTCTCACCTTTCGCTGACCTCGCGAACCTTCAGGGTGTTAGAGAAGAGAGTTTTCCTGTCGTTGATGATGATCATGTTATTCAGTTCCCTGTTTTCCATAAAGTGGTCAGTCAGAACGTAGAGGGACCGCAGGTACGAGGTCTCCGACGTCAGGACTTCAAACATGCTCTACCAAAGAGGATCAAAGACAAAGATTAACATTAGGAACTGAGTTGGTTGAACTTTTTATATCTATAAAAATGTAACTTCTTCTCTCCTGCTTGTAATGTCTTCCAAAAACTCAAAAGTTCCTGTGTTAGATTCTTCTCAGAAAATTATTTATTCAAGTTTTTAGTTCATATCAAACGGGATCAACAAGATTAAAGATTATTTATATGGAAAACCTATGTTATGATCTTATCATGCACAGCAGATTGATAGCGAATGGTAAGATGGTGGCCAGGCAAGTAGAACAAGAAAATCAAATGAAAGTTGAGTGGAATTAAAAAAGGGATTAAAAGGTTTTCAACATAGTAAGCCTTAGTAATCAATATAAATGGTTCCAAGTTATCATTTTGTTTATCATTAATCTATATTATACATAAAATCACCACTTTCTGGACTGAATAACTAAAAATATGTTAAATATATGGAAGAAATAGTCTCATGGGAATCTGCCTTTTTTTAACACAGAATTTTAAACACTGAATTTTTTTAGACATTGAATTCCTTACACTCAATTTTTATCTGGTAAAAATTCACCAGAAAAAAATTCAGCAGCAAAAATTCTGCTGCAAAAAATTCAGTTGCAAAAAATCAGCTGCAAAAATTCAGCTGCAAAAGTGTTGACCTTTTGGTGAAATCAGGCCAAAGCACTCAACACTCGATAGAGTCGCAGCTTCTAGCCAATGAAATTAGCTCATTTGGTCACGTGACACAACGGCTGCGCTCGGTGCTGTTCCCGGCTGAATGAGGATTTTTGCAGCTGAATTTTTGCAGGTGAATTTTTTTTCTGGTGAATTTTTACCAGATGAAAATTGAGTGTAAGGAATTCAATGTCTAAAAAAATTCAGTGTTTAAAATTCGTTGTTAAAAAAATTCAGTGTTAAAAAAATTCAGTGTTTAAAATTTGTTGTTAAAAAAATTCAGTGTTTAAAATTCGGTGTTAAAAAAAAGGCAGATTCCAATGAGACTGTTTTTCTTTCATATAAATATTCTTATTTACTGTCATTCATCTGTATATAAAGTGAGACTCACACTTATGGAAGACATTTAAAAACTGATCTGGTGTCTCTTACAGTATGTCACCCTTCAGCTTCTTTTAGGTCTTTTTTTATGTTACAGCTTCTGCATGTTCGTCCTCCTCACCTCCTGGTACTTGATTTGCTCAGAAGTGAGCGTGTCCAGCACTCCACTGTCCCGCACGGCAGGGAGCTCCTGCCACAAGGTGCTATGGCTCATTGTAGGTACGAGGCTAGCCCTGGCTGGCTTGCTTCCGTTTAACTTCACTGTTATGTTCTCGTCATGGCGAGCCACCCAACCCATAGCGTAGTCCGCGCTAGCTTTGCTAATGCTGCGGATGATGCTCTGTTGACGCAGCTCCTTCTTGATGGCAAAGTCGTTGTAGGTTTGGTACAGAGGCTCTGAGTCGAGACAAATTGGCATGTTTTAGGGTAGATATATTCAGAGCATTTTTTTGTTGAAAGAAGATGAACAAATCTTAAAAGCATCAATTATCTCAATATTTAGGTTTAGACACAATGCAGGTGACATAAATATCTTACAACAAGCAGCCTTTAGATTATGAATGTAAATAAGACAGACTGAAAAAACTTTATTATTGATTATTTAATGCTTGACTCTTATAAGGCACAAATAATTGATATTTACCTTGTAAAATATAAATTGGTTCCCGTTCAGCTGAAACGTAATGTTTCTTTAGTTTAAACCTAAATTCTGATGACCTGGACTTTGACTAGGCCATTCCAACACATAAAAACACCCTGATCTAAACTGTTCCACTCTAAATGTTGATTCCTCTGACTATTTTTTTTTACCCAACACTCCTGCCATATATTTGACTCTAATCAACCCATCAACTGTGACCACCTTCTAAGTCCCACAGTATGATCCTGCCACCACCGTGTTTCACCATGAATAGGTTGTATTCAGTCTTTTTTAGTTTTCCACCAGATAAAGCATGTAACTATAGGATCAGCTTTGGCTCTTTCCCCCCTTCCATTAAGTCCAGATTAGCTAGAATAGCTATCCTGTCAACGAATCCTCCCTTCTCCTCTTCTTTTTGAGATATTGTTTAATAATCTAACGGCACGTTAAGGAAAGGAGTCCTGCTTGCGATTAGTTACACAAAATATAAATAGTGTTATAGGGTGGCAGAGGGGTGCAAATGAATGACGTTAATAGAGCTGCAACTAATGATCATTTTGTAAATCCATTGATCTGTCAATAATTGAATGTCAATTTATCAATTAATAAATCACATAGCAAAAGGTTCCTTAAAGAGGATTTACAGATTTTACACCAGGTGAAACTAAAATGTTTTCATTTAAGGACTTCTGGAAAGAGCATATTGATGGAAGAAAAAGTTGTTTTTTTTTAACATAAATATAAAATGTTTATATATTTTAAAAGTTGTGGTATAATTAGTGCTCTAAGATGGTTCCTCTATCAAATAAAAGCACGTTTTAAAGTTTCTGTACTCCTGTTCAAGATCTATCGATTACTAAATTAGTTGACGCTTGTCTTAATATCTATTAAACATCATTAATCTACCCAATTGTTTCAACACTAGATTAAAGTTAATTCAAAAAGTACTGCAGACACAAAAATTAGACGAACACATAGAAAACGTGCAAAGGGAAAAAACTGCAAGTTCAGAAGAACTACAATGAAGTCAAAATAAGAGAAGTGCTTCACATCACTAGGGAGACACTCATAAACTCAGACTGGACCAGACTATAGACATGAATAAAAATAAATGTCTATGGACCTGATCTTTTGCAAAAAGCATGACACCTAAAAGACATCTAGACCCCATTATAGAGAGTGGCCTTAATTTATACTGAGCAAAGAGCAGTTATCCTGAGACTTTATAATATTCAGAATTTTTGGTTTCAGAACAGAGGATATTAGCAAGGTAACTCAACTCAAAGTTAAATCAACCGACAGCTTAGGGTAAGTGTGAGCAAAATAAGAAGCTGTCACCAATGGAACTCAGAAAACATAAGCTACCATGGCAAAAGGGGGAGCTAGGAAGGTGAAAAGAGAACATTTCTCATTAGTGGATAATGGATATTATTAAACCATATTTACCAATAAAACTAATAATTTTCCTGCTGCAAAAAAAGAGAGAAGAAAATAACTTATGTGTCAAAGTGATATCAACTCCATTATTGCCTCTACTGATAATTTCAGTTCTGTGATTTTTGTTTCTCTTATTGATCTTGCGGATTTGTGACAAATTAATTCTACAAAACTGTGTGTGTAGGGCAGTTAAATTAGGTCAAATTCACACGAAGACCAAAGCTGTATCTTTTCATGAACAGCTTAGAGCGAGCTCAACGCTACATCCCAGACAGTTTGCCTTGCTTGTGTTTAGCATCATTTACGTGTTTGCAACAGCTTTTGTAATTGCAGTTCTCTTTGCATCTGTTTTCTCCGCTGTAGCATGTTTTCTTTACATGTGTTTTGTGTGTTTGTGTCAGCCTAATTTTTGTGCTTGCGGGACTTCTGGAATTTTATCTACCTTCATGCATCTGCACACCTCGGCCACTGTGGTTACATTTGAAGCTTAAATACTTTCTGAGCGCTAAATTGATCTGTGAAACTCTTGACCTTCATTTGAACAGTATTCAAAGTGATCAGACAATGAAGTTATCATTTTGGAAGCTAAAATAAGATAATTATATATGCTGAGTTTATAACAATGTAACTGACATGCTTTTTTTTTCTTATTTTCAATGCAAAATGTTATTCCATTTGCAGATGGTTTTACTTACAAGCTCAAATAAAATGCAAATCCACTTATTTCAAGAAGGTCTTACTTTTAGTTCACTTTTTGCATGGTATAGTTCAATGGCATTAAATTTCACTTAAATACATTCAGATTTGTAATATTCGTAAAAAAAAAAAAATAAAAAAATAATGAGAGCTGCCATCCCTTTTGGATTGTTATTTCTGTTCATTTGCAAACAGGAAGAATCATGAGGTTTCTTTGCAGCATTGCATGCTGACTTCTTGAGTTTGACACTAGTTTATCTCCCCCTGCAACTTGGATCATGTTAAGTAGATACTTTACCATCGCTCAGGCGGAACTCCCGCTTGAAAGACATCTTCTTTTTGATTGAAGACCTGAAAAAAGAGACGTATCATGCATATTTTCACCTTGTCTATTGATCATGATGCAGACCAGTAGTCCTAGAAAATATTTTGAATAGTTAATAAAATGTTTCTTCTTGAAAAAGGCAGCAACTTACCTATCTTTACCTTCTTTCTCTTTGCTGCTTTTATTCTCTTCTAATAAAAAAAAAAGAGAAAGGGGTTCCATCATTGCTCAATTATTTGCTTAGCTAATTAAAATTTATCATAGATATAGACCTCTGACAAGTACAAAACCAAAACAAGATGGTGGACTGCATGGAAGCGTTGCTGAGCCTCCTGGAATCTGCGTTTGGAGGAGAAGGTGGGGGTCTTAAAGGAATCAGAGGGCTTCTTG
>JAGKQL010000062.1:688223-777075 GCA_018398635.1 Cyprinodon brontotheroides
AGAAATATAATAACAATCAGGAAGGGCCTCTTCTTGGAGCTGCTTGAACCTGAACAAACAAATAAATTAAATATTATCTGAATGCATTCTGTTCTAAAACGATCATAAAATGCATCATACATTTCTCTGTCCAATCATTCTTACCTTCCGTCTGAGACGAAGGAATTTGGCAAACAGGTTTCACATGTTCCACATTGGCATAAATTTCCTCCATCGCTTAATGCTATAAATTGGCTGGCTCTTTGAATCCCTAACATCAAAATCTGCTATGGTAATTTTGTCTCCCCTGTAGCTGCGGGGCTGCCTTTTTCTTGAGGTTTAGGCGGGAAACGCTATAAACAAGACGAAAAAGAACTTGTCACCGCCCAGCTTCGCATGTTGCGGGTTATATATTAGGCGATGAAACTTCGGTGCTTACTAGCAAAAGAGCCTGGAAAGCTCTTTTTGAAACTATTATAGCCTACAATTCATTTTCAGCTTCCTGAATAATTTTGCTTGTGCAGGATGCCCCTTGTTATCTCCAAACTCATTTTATTCAGCAGGTCTGTATATTCAAATGCATTTGAAAAAGTTGATTTTCGTTTTTAAACAGTGTAACTGCAGTTTAGTACAAAATGGCACAGACTTACGATTATCTTCTGCTCTTGTTTCCTTTCTGAGGTTGTGGTTGCATTTTTTGCTTTTTTTATGAATATATTTTCCAACAACTTACAGATTTACAACAAAATGTTTTGCATATATATGGGTTTTTTTGTGTTACATATTTTTATTCAGAGGCTAGATTTAAAAGGGAGAAATGCATTATGTTGGAGGATTTTGTGACTTTTTTTAAAACCCACCACTACTCCACTTATATGAAAAAAGAAAAATGCACAGCGCTGTACCTGCAACTGAGAGGAAACACCTATTAAATACAAATTTGAAGCGTGCCGCGGACATTTCTCTCCGCTTGGCTGCATGCTCTACTGGCTAAAAGTTGCGCTGTTCTCATAGCTCATTCAAGCTTACTGTGTCCAAATGTCACGCCATAACCTCCTAAGAAACTACATAGAACTGGGACTATATAAGTGGACTTTATAAGCGAACTTCAGAATTTAACTTACACGTTTGGAAAGATAATCCTCGTTTTCTCTCCCTCTTTGGGAGCGTAGCTCCGCGCCTCCCACTGCGAGGGGTGCCTGCGCCATCACTGTAGCCCGTGAGACCTAGCACGTAGCAGCCAAAATCATTTTTTTCCTCTTGAGTTCCAGTCTAGCCTCCAGAAATGCATTGCCCCAGGCCCCTAAATCACACTGTCTGACCAATCACCATACCATACCACATACCAACTTTATTTATGAAGCACTTTATGCACGGACAGGACCAAGTGCTGTACGCAATCATAAAATACAATAAAATTATAAAATAGAAAAAACAAGTGTAAAATAAATATTAGTATACAAAAAGAATAAAACAAAAGTAAAACCTCTCAAATTGTATGTCTGCAGTACATGTGCTCCAGCGGCCCTCTCTCTCGGTATAGCCATGTACGTGAAGGACGCTGGCTCTGATGGCAATTTTTGGCTCAGCTTTGGGTCGGTTTTGGAAGGATTGAGACTTGGGGTTTTACGTTGAAATGGGGAGCAGGAAGAGGCTCTACGCTCATTCATTTTTAAGAAGGACGGATTCACCGTTTTACCGACAGACTGTTTGTTTACACTCCCCCACCAGCTTCCTGTCACGCTTACTACGTCACAGTCAGTTGCACTCATTGGTCAGAGCATTGGCCCATAGGCAATAGGTTTTAAAAACAACAGGTGTCATGAAGGGCTTTAAAGATCTCATGCACATGCAGAGATTCACTCAGAGAGCCAGGGGAAAAGTTAACAGGTTTATTGAGAGGTTGACAAAACAGAAAGAGAGATTATAAGAGATTATAAGAGAGATCACAAAAGATCAGTTCAAGGCCCGTAGGGAAAATGACGGGAGACTGGTGAATTGCTGGAGAAGACTCACGTTAAGGGGGGATTCTTTGTTTCCATCCAGGTCCTAGGTGTTAAGCCTTAAAGGAATAGTACACCCAAAAACATGATTAGCCTTCATTTTCTACTCACCCCCATGCTGAACAACACTCTGGAGTACTTTTTTGATATCTCAAAACCCCAAACCAGATGAAAGTGCGCATTCGAAGCGTCACTTCACTGCTCTGCCAATAATACCAAAAGCGTAAAAAAGAAATGTGCTGCTTTACCTGTTGCAAAAGAAAAAGAAGGCAACGAAAAGAGCTGTTTCACAAGGAATGCAGTTAGACTCGAGGAAATGAACATAAGGTTGCTTTGCGAGCTGAAGATACTCTGGTTTTGACTATGTCTGCTTGACATCGCGGCTGGGAAATCCTATACACTACTGTTTATGCTCTAAAAGCTGTCATTCTAAATGACCCGTTTCGGAGTAAATTATGGGCGCTACCCACTCGGGGACGCTTGAATACATTCCCGGGGCGAGCAGTATGGAGGGGCATATCAGCCGACACGATTTTTGTGGACTTTTATGGACCTTTTCTGCCTCGAGGCGCCATAGACCTCCATTATTTGAATGTCAACGGGCAGCAAAATCTTTCCCCATTCTTCGTGGATCCTCCAGGTCATTTGAGATATCGAAAGAGATGCCTCCACAGTGTTGTTGCCGTGAGGGGGTGGTGCGAAAATGGCTTATCCTCTTAAGGTGTACTACAATCCAAGATGGATGAACTTGTTGAGGAGGGGGCGGGACGAGGCACACTGGCCGTTGGGTCCCAGAGGAGCAATCGAAAGGACTGTCATCGGGTTTTCCTGAAGTGGGCTTGAACAGATCTGATCTGAGGTGAAAGGACTTCACGCACTTTGCTCCAGTGTGACTCTAATAATTCCTTCCAAGAGGTAAAGGACCAGGAAGCTTATCCATTTCAGATCCCAGGAGGGGCATCCCTACCGAGGAACAAAAGACAAGGCAAGGCTTAGACTCAGAGAGAGACAAGGCATAAAGTTGATTTCTGAACTCAATCTCAGAGTATGGCTGGTACCCAGCCCGGCGAAGCAGGCGTTCGGGTGGTGACAGCCTGCTGCTCAAGTTTACTCCATCCTCTTCAATGAGCCTGAAGGTGTGCTTGGCGGCCCAACGAGGACAGGGCACCATTTAGTCTGGTTGCACCAGGCTACCGTCTTTGTTATTATACACTGCTGTGGGGATAAGGACAGCCCTAGAGCAGAGGTCACTGGATTAGCGGACCCCTGGTTCAGATCTGACCCACCTGCTGGCTAATACGGACCAAAACTGATTTAAAACATTGATGAAAATAAAATATCTCGCATTTTGAGGCGAGCAGGTGTCTGAGCCCACACTTGAGCAGCTTCTCCTGTGTAATATGGTAAAGAAACCCTCCAGACTGTCCGGCTAGGCAGGCTGCATGTGATACAAATTAGCCAATGAGCTGTGTCAGTCTGGGTCACTGCTGTGAGCCATTTTTAGACACAGCAGGCAAACCTGTTGCAAGCCGGGTGATCGGAAAGAAGAAGAAGAAGGTGAGAAAAAGAAAGCAGAGAAAGTATGAACTGTTGGAAGAACTGAGTATGAACTGGTGACAGAAAAGTGAAATGGCGTGCTCAAAGATGACACTGCACATTTTGAGTATGTTTGGTTCAACCTGCTGACTGTGAAGCAGGATTCTCCACCATGACAATATTCAAAAACAAATATGGATCCAGGCTCAAAATGAGCACCCTAATATGTGCTTGAGAATGGCTTTGTCACCAATCAAACCCAGTTTTAAATGCTTTGCAGGTCAGCATAAATCCCCCTGCTCTCACCCTAAACAAAAGGTCAGTTCAGGTGTTTTATAAAATATGTGAATCAGGAAATTGTCTAGCATACCAAACTGAACGACTGTTGTTCTCTACTTCAAAAAACACTTATGATACACTAAATTACAATTTCTTTTTCTATATCTTTTTTAATTTAAAAAATCAATGTATCATAAATGCATATAAACCTAATTTTATTTCAGTGATAAATTCTGTTTACAGTAACAGATTATAATTTAAAATGTCTCCGGACCTTTACTGGTTGATGATTTTCTTTATTCGGACTCCAGTGATGTTTAATTGGTTACCCCGGGCCTATGGCAACAGTGGGCCGCTGTGAAAGCAAATCCCATAATTCTTTGCGAGGAGAGCTCTCCGCGTAAAGCATTCTGGGATATAAATGCCTCTACGAAGTCTTTCTTTTCCTCTTATAAACTTTGTAGACACTTTTTCTCTCACGACCCTCTGCCATTTTTCGCCGAACCACGGTTAGAAAGGTGAGCTTCAAATAATGTGGCTGAAACCGTAGCTCACCACACTGATACGCCTAAAAAGTGTGCATGCGTACAATAAGATAGCTAACGGATAGGATAGTCTTACGATAAACATATACTGGATAATATAGTAAAAATTTGTTAAATTAGGGTGTATTTACCCTTAATTTCAATAGGTAAATGAGATAGTAAGAGTAAATCATAAATAACTGTACAAATAAACAAATATATAAATAAATGAATGAATAAACAAATGTTTAAATACACAAAGAGGAAAGAAATACACAAACACAAGAAATGCAAGAAAAACTTACAAGAACAAAAACATTAACTTTTAAGCCATTACCTATTATAATAATATGTTTTATTTTTTGATATAACATTACATTATCTATTCATGTATACAATAGTTAGTGCAAAATTTCCTTAGTTATATGTACTATTTAATTTCCATTTTTCATATTTATGTTTTATTTTAGATCATTTTCTGTCCCCTTCATAAAAAGGTGGATTTTAAAAACATTATTTTTTTGTTGTTATTTTTTTTTTTAGAAATCAACACAATAAAGAATAACTGGAATGAAACCTCAAACAGATGAAGTATGAACACTGGAGATCAACACTGCATTCCGATTTACAGGAGATATTAAAAGTACAGCAGAAACATTCACAAAGATTAATTAATTAAATAACTATAAATGGCAGGTTTATTCAAAAATAACATTTGAAGTCCTTTCTGTACCAATTAAATAGAGGTTATATCTGCTTTGAAACATTTCTTTCTCCTTATTTAGAACTACATTTTTGTGAAAGATTCTCCACCTTTTCTTGTGGAAAACAATGGAGACATTGTTTCTGGATTGAACACTAATGAGAAGGAAATCGGTTTAGCCTCTGCTGAGGTCGACAGTATTAAGAGCCAGGATCCTGGGTAGTTATGACGAGATGGGTGTCATCCACACAGTGGTGTCAAAAGTATTATTTTTTTTATTACTCAAGTAAAAGTATGAATCCTACTGCTTTAAAAACACTTTTGTAGAGTCAGAGTATCAGCTTAAGCTTTTTGCTCAAGTAAAAGTAACATTTATAAAACTATAATGTATAAAGGTAAAAGTAATGCAGTAAAAAATTTAAGTGCGGATGTTTTAGTGCACTATACTACAATTCGAGGATGCCTTTTTTCCTTACCGTATTTTCACGACTTATAAAGCGCATATAAGCGTCTTTTTCCCTCAAAGTAGTATCTTGGTAGCGCCCTATAAGTGCTATTGCGCCCTATGTGTGTTGTTACTGTGGATGTTGTTACAGAACCACCATGAAGAGGCGTTAAAGGGGGAAAGTGATGAGGGTGGATACTGTGTATAAAAGAACAGGTATGTGCTTTTATGCAGAACTCCTCATCTCCTCATTGAGGAAATGATTAAAGAGTGACTGAGGGAGGTGTATGTAAGGGAGACCAGGAATGGAGTGGTTTCCATGCATCACCGCGCTGTTAATCACCAGACGGCATATGCGTGCCCATCTCACAGCCGATGTGAAAACAAGGTGAAACAAATGAGCGCTGTGCTTGCTGTTGTTATTCGGGAGGTCCTGACAAAGGAACTTCAACGCTCACGACATCGGTGTGAACCGGCAGTTCAAAGTAATGCTACTTTCACACCGGACGTAGCAAGAGCAGCAAAATGGCGTCTGCTGCTTCATTTTTGCTCTATGTACCAGTTGGCAGTTCCTGGCCAGCGGCTGAAGCATCTTTAACTGCTTTCTGGCTGCTTGCGGTGCAAAGTGTGTGTCTGACTTCGCGTTGGGCGGAGCTTCACTATCCTTTCTTTGCCTTGCAGCTATATTTTGCTGTGATCAGTGGAAATAAAGTAGTTTTAATATGTTTTTAAGTGAGAAAGTCCACCTGAAAACTTAATCATTGCAGTCAGTTCATCCAGATTACAATGCCACCTTTCAATATTATTTCTGTGCGAGCCGCTCAGACCCCACATACTGGCGGTGCGTTGTCGGTAAGGAATCCCCATTCCACAGCAGCCTCTGGCGGTAAGCCTCCTCAGCCCGCGGTTCACTCGCGGCAGCTGGTTGGTGTTTTCATCTAAATAATCTAAACTGCTGGCACCAGGATAATAAAGCGAACATATTCTGCCGCCAGATTTCTGCATTTTAAGTTAATTGATTTATCGTCAATAAGCCTGTTTCAGAGGTGATCACAGAGCTCTGTCATCAGCTCCATGCGTCTGTCTAGCCATCTGTCTCTGACCAGCTCCCAGGTTCAGATTAATACTTTGTAATAAATACATGTATAAATAGGCCATAGCAAAAATTGGCTTAGAATTAAAACAAAAGGTACAAGTAAGTTCATTTTTTAAAAAAGTGAAGTAAAAATTGTCTCAAAAATTATTACTCCAGTAAAGTATAGATAGTTAAAATTTCTACTTACCTAAGGTAACGAGGTATTTGTACCTTTTTACTTGACACCTCTGCATCCACATAACACTAGAAATGAATTTTATTTTTACCAAAAGCAGTGGAAAGATGAGAAGTAGATTATTAACAGAAAAGTTCCAGAGATGGAACCTTAAGCTCAGAAGATGGGTGGATGCGTTGTGAGAATTGTAATGTTTAAATTACCTTCAATTCAATTTTAATTCAGTTTATTTATAAAGCACCAATTCACAACATGCCATCTCAAGGAACTTTACAGTTCACCGGGTCATACAGTCAAATTGATTCAAAGTTTTGTATCTAACGAAAACCAGTTGATTGCATCGACTCATTGACTTGAATGCAATCCCTCACACACGAAGCATGCTTTTAGCCATAGTCGAGAGGAAAAACTCCCTTTTAACAAAAAAAACTACAGAAGAACCAGGCTCATTGAGTACCAGAGCTGCATCTCCCTGAGGCCACTAAGGGGTTCAGGAGAAGCAGAGATACTGTAAAAAAAGGCTGTAAAGGCTGACGGCCCTGTTCAGGAGATATACAGCCAGGCAGACGAGCTCGAGCCAGCACCCCCATGTCAGGAGGATGAAGAGAGCTACCATCCAGCCAGTCTACAATGTCAGAGAAACAGGACTACACTCTAAAAACAGGGGCTTCGATCTCCAACTACTCTATAAACAAGGGTGCTGGATGGCAGCAGCCACAGCTGATGTTTCTTTCAGGATGACGTCACAGCCAAACAGGAACAGGCGAGGTGAAGCTACTATGTGAGAAAGCGAGCAGAGAGCAGAACGTTAGGAATTGAACTAACAGATTCTGCAAAGTGGAAGAGTAGAGATAGAATGAAGCAGAATAAGACGAAATAGGGGTTCCTATGTTCCTCCAAAAGTCTAAAGCCTATAGAAGTATAACTCAGCTTATAGCTCAGGATAACCTGAGTCCCTCTAACTTCCACCAAGCTTTATCAAAAGGAACGTTTTTAAGCCTTCCCTTAAAAGTAGACAGGTTGCCCTGCCCTCACACTGCATGCTTTAAAAATTGGGATTTTTAGATCCCCGTAAACTCCCACTTAAGATCTCCCCTGATTTTTAGTCGGTTTTCCGACAATTTGCAACCCGATTGCTTGTCCGCGTTTGTCGTGCCACAAATTGTCGGAAACGCGACTCTGGCATATGTGGAGAAGCGACCTCAGCTGTACTAATGGCCCTAATTAGCATATGAATGATGCAGCAAACCGCGCAGCGGCTGGCCAGGTCTGGCAAACTGAATAACCTACTCCCAGTATTGGCTGAAACCACCACCATTCTCAAACAAATGAAATCGGCTGGATTGGCAGCTGCGCAAAACCACATTAGTACGCCAGCTTTAATTTTTCTTACTGAGTATTGGGCCGGAACCACTTCTTTTTAAACAAGTAAATAAAGTGGCTGCGTGATTGGCGTTGGCATATATATATATATTTACATATAGATCTTACATATATATATATTTATGAATATATTTATGAATATATATTTATTCATTCATATATTTATTCATTAGTATGCTGTGTATTTATGTTATCCTACACTACTACATAAATTATTAGCAGTATTTGCCTGAGCAGCGTTCATTGAGCGAAGGTTCATGAACTGCGTTCATATTTTGGAAAGAACGCGTGAACTGAACGGCGTACTGTACTTCAGCTGCCTGATGAACGTTATTGTGAACTCGTTCATTCTGGTGTCTGTGAACGGCATGCTCTCTCAGTTCAGCTCCGTTCAATAGGTTTGCCAGATTTCTATAGAGTCCTCCAGGCGAAACCCGGCTAAATCACACACGTAAAACAGGCCTTAATATGTAGCGGGAAAAAACACCCAATCTGTAATCTGGTAGCACCAGCTACCAGGGCGTCGTAGGCACCACAGCGGCTGCGTCGTCATCAAAACAAAATGCCGTGTGGAAGCGCACAACAGCGTGGAGGCGACAAAGCAGCAGTATGATCACTTAAAACAGTTTTATGACCAGGTGGTTGGTTAGGATGATGGCAACAATCTTACATTTCTCTGCAAAGTTTGCCCGCCGGCTTTCAGTAAAAAATCCGCACTTCAGTAACATAGGAATTCCTACCTCAGACTGGTCCCTCAGTTTGTGTTAGTAAAAATCTTCTTTGAGCCGGAGGGTCTTCAACGGGGGATCAGCTGACCCCTAGAGGTCTCGGAGGTACTGCATGAGGTCTGCATGGTTAGTTGACAGTTTTATATTTCCCCCACTAATGAAATGTCTTTAAATGCTCAGCTAACATGAAATCAACACACTGTAGTAAACAGATAAATGGGCTCAAAGATGTCTTTTCGGCCAGTCATCCCAATGCACATTCATTCAGCCTGACACCACAGGAGCTCTTTCAGAAACGCCTGGCGCACGTTTCCTTCCACAACAACCAGGAATGAAGAGAATCAGAAAAACTTTAATAATCCCGGGGAGAAATTAATTTCTTCTCCATTACTAGCAATCTGTGACTATAGGTGACTATGAGGACATAATTCACATACAATATATATAGTTAGGGGTCCCCGCTCATGCCTATCATCAGTTTGGGGGTCCTTGGTCTGGAAAACATAGAAGACGCCTGTTCTTGAGGGTTTTACTATCCATGTAACTTGTTTGTTAAACCTGCCTGTTATATATATTTTTCAGAGATTCCAGTATTCCTTTTTAGTATGTAATGAAATGGAAATTTCAAATGGAAAAAGATATTAAAATAAAAAAAACATTTGCACCTTAAAGACTACTTTCTATTTTCTTTGTAATCACTCCTTAAAAAAGACCCATTTCAAAGCAGCACATTTTCATATGTTTTGAAAATACTGCTTAGGGAGGAAAGCTGCAGCTGCCTCTGCTATTAGTGTGAAGTGAATGGACAGCAACAAAGCGTTAAAACTTTACAATGAGAAATGCTGTCCTCAATGCTAATGTAAACCCTGGTTGGATAAGAGTTCAACCACTGGATATGAAGATGAAATCTGGCGCACGCACAGTTTCAGAGTTACAACTGATAAAATAATTGCTTGTCTATTGGTTCTACTAGTAGGCTATGAATTGTGAATTGAGCAATATATGAAAAAAAAAGAACATTATGAACTAGTTCATTTTTTTTTTGTTTTTAATTCATGAACTATGAACTGAACTAGTTCATTTTAAAATAGTATTGAACTTGAACTTTGAACTAGTTCACGTAGAAGAGCTTTTTCCCAACACTGATTATTAGGCTACCATCAAGGACATAAATGATTGTTACAGGAAATGAACATTTGCCAGGAAGCTGTTTATGCAAAGAAGGCTTTATTAAAACACACACAACATATATACGCCGGTATCCAAACACATATTGTATCTAAAATTACAACTCCGTGAACAGTCCGTTTGGCTTCCTGGGGGTTGGGGTACAACCTGGCAGCGTTTCCCTCCGGGGCAGGTCCGATGTGCAGGCGCCTGCTGTGCGTGGCCCTGTGCTTCGGCATCGCTTCTAACCCGGGACTGCAGCAACACAGAGTTCAGTGCAGATAGAGGCGGCTCTGAGAACTGGCGGCTGACTGTCCACTGAAATCCCACCCAGAAACCACCTAGCGACATGCTATGCGTCCCGGTCGCGGACATGAGGGCTAGCGGTGGCGCGGACTTCCAAGTTCAGCACCACTCATCTGCTAGCACACTCTGCCTCGGCTTTCAGCAGCTGAAAAAAACAATGAATCCAGCGCTCTGCGTTATGCAGACACAACACATCTATGTAATGCACCTGAAGAAATAGTCACCAAATAAAAGTCTTACCCTCTTTCTTTCATTTACGACTCGAGCAGATTGCTAACGCCTCAGCCTCCGCATAGCGTGTTGGCTGGCTGGCGTATATCTAGCTCCTGGCATTAACCGTCTGAAAATACGTCTTACAGGCAGCTGGAAAACAATTGAAATGAGAGTGGTATGAATAAAAAATCAAGCGCCAAGTCACAGTAACAAGGAAGGAGAAACTTATTAAAACTCAGAAGTCACACACAATGTAGTCTTTATCAACATCGGTGATAAAATCTGGACTTGCTGATGGCGGCTTCCGAGCAGAAATGGGGAGGTCTGTGAAAACAAAATATTACAGCTATGATCGGTATCTATCCGTATCCATTGCCTTTACCGCAGAATGAAAGCATATTCTTCCAGCGTCTTACCCACTTGCTCGGTTCATAGCGCCTGCAATTACGTCTCCGAGTTGTGAGCGGCGTGCTGCTTCCCCTGTGAATCACAAAAATACGCACTTTAATAAAGCTTTGATTTCTTGCAAGGCTACAATGTGTAGCACTTTTATATTCAAGCTGTTATTAGTAAAGCTTTATGCTAAACTGCTTTTAGCTTAGCAGGCAGTAATGAACATATATTTACACTAGCATCTGCTTCTTTGAGTCAGCGCTCTTGCGTGATGCAGAGTGTCCATAGTCAAGACATAACTTCAAAATCCCACATACTCGCTCAGACTGCTGCACAAAGCAAAGCATACATCCTCCACTGTGGCTTCTCCAGCGCCGCTCTGAGTTTCTTGGAGATCGTGGAGATGCGCGAGATGAACCAGGGTTTTCAGCGGATCAATAAAAATAATTAAAATTCATTCTTTTTTTAAATCAAGGAGCTTACTAGGCATCTAAAATTATTTAAATATGTTTATCGAAGTATTTATAATTCTTTAATAAAATGCTTATAAAAACAATTTCATCAGATATATTATATAGGCTCCAGTGGGAGAAAAAGCTAGAGGATATATATATATATATATATATATCGTATGTATATGCCGCCGGAAACTTTTACATACATACAGGAGTCATGGAACTCACTGCTTTCTCTTCATATTTCATGTACACTAATAACTTGTGTACGCGGGTTCTTGTTGATGGCATTAAAATCATTTCAAATATCATTAAAATAGCTCGCCAAATTAGAGTCAAGTCCATACCTAGAAGTAGCGAATGAAGGCAGTCGTTAGTTTTTTTATTAGATATATATAAGAATTGTAGCTATAATTTCTAGTCAACCGATCCGTTGTCTGCTATATTTTAATTTTGTCGAACCAGGAATTTGTTGATGTTCTTTTTCCTGTTTTGAGTGCGATTGCAATTGCGGATCTTGACCTGGCGGACCTTACTTGACCACAGTGTACCAATCTTCTGATGGCTACTTCCAACAGGATAATACGCCATGTTATAAAGTGAATCATCTCAGACTCATTTCTTGAAACTTTTCCACTTAAGTAATTGTGAATTGAGCATATTGACAGACAACATTTTATTTTTTATCTTAAATGCAATTTTTTTTTTAAAATAATTACTGCTCTAAATAGTATTGCTCTGTCAGCCTTAAAGATCTGTTTGAGGTCATACTATACTTTTAATTAAATAAATCAATTCAAGCTAAAATAGCAGAGGCTATACTGAGCCTGCGTCTCCTTTGCATCAGAGATTTTTGCCTTTTAGAAAAATGTCACTTGGGGGTAAAACCCCTGCAACCCTGGTTTTGCATTTGTATAGCCTCACAGCATGTTACATATTTACATGTTAAAGCACTCCCTGGGAATTCCATGGGGGAGGCATGGGGGACAGGATAACTGCCTAACGAAAAGTCCGCGTCAATTTCTGACAATTTCACGTTTTAGGAAGTTTTCGTGAAATGCTGAAATGCCGTAAACTGCCCGTAACACCAAGGGAGTTCCACGACAATCTACAGTGCATATTGCGCCGTAAAATCCCCACACCCTTTTCATGCAGTTTCATGGACTAAAAACTAGTAGTTGGTTCACAGGAGAGGAGCCTGATAACTAAAAGATCTGCCTCCCATTCTGCTTTTAGAAATTCTAGGAACCACTAGTAAACCTGCAGATTGAGAGCGAAGTGCTCTGTTAGGGACATAAGGAACAATCCAGATCTCTGATATAGATGGAGCTTGGCCATTTAAGGCTTTATATGTGAGAAGGAGGATTTTAAAATTCTATTCTGGATTTAACAGGAGGCCTAAGATAGGAGAGATATGATATCTGGCTGCAGCATATTGGATCAGCGGAGGAAGGCTTTTTAGGCGCTACAGCTTGTGGACTTCCTGATAGTAAAAGATTACAATAGTCCAGCCTTGAAGTAACTCAAATGCATTGACTAGTTTCTCAGCATCACCCCTGGACAGGGGAGATTTCTATTTTGCAATAGATCTGGCAGATGAATAGAAGGAAATTCTAGAAAACCTCTTTTGATATGGGTTTTAAATGACAGGTCTGATCAAAGCGAATACCAAGATATTTTTTACGTTCATTATACAGAAATCCAGTTTAATGTGGTAATTTGACTAATTAGCTTTTTTTTTTTTTCAACTTTTGTTCACTCCATGCGGCGGTTTCAGTGCTACTATGAGCTCTAAACAAACTGAAACTCTTCAAAAGTTCATTATGGTGTAGTGATCGCAAACTTGTTTGGCAACTGCTTTCTCAAGAATTTTAGATAAGAAAGGAAGACTGGATATAGGTTTATAATTGATCAAGTCGTCTGGATCGAGACAGTTTATTAAGAAAAGGTTTAATTACAGGAATCTTAAAAAACTTTGGTGCATATCCCTTTTACAGGGATAGATTAATCACATCTAAAATGGGGGAGGAGATCAAAGGGAATGCCTCCTTAAATAACTTGGTTAGAACTGGATCTAACATACAAGTTGAAGGCTTAGATTAAGACAATAGTTTTGCTAACTTTGAAAGTTCAACTGGATCAAAGCATTCTAAACCCAGTTCAGATTCTATGGCAACCTCAGATGCTGCCTCACCTTCTAGAGATAAACTAATCGTAGACAGAGGAGTGCTAATTATCTTATTTTAATAAGATCAATCTTATTTATAAAGAATCCCATATATTATTTTATGGGATTTGAACTGTCCAATGGGATATATTTTTCAGACACCCCATGGTGGTAGTTTTTCACAGATCCTTTGGAGAGAAGCTGCACAGGAAATGTCTATTTATTGTACACAGGCTTCATCACCCCACTTGAGGTCTCCAAGCCATTAGGCTGATCTTCTATCCAGATCTTGGAATATTTGAATAAAAGTGAGTTGTTACTACATCTAACAAATCATAACATAACAAGCAGTCATAACCAAAGCCTAAATAGGATTTTCTAAGCTGACCTTGAAATGGTGGGAATGAGATTAGTGAAACTGGTCGTTATGTCAAAGCTAACTCTTTTTGAGGTGGAGGTGTTTTCACCCACCCTCCTCACCATAGGTTGATTGAGGCTTTGCGGATAATGGACCAGACCTGCTGGCTTTAGGCACTAACTTAGTGATGTCGTAAGCCAGGGATATTTAGGCTGTGAAGAACAGCAAGCCAAATTACTCACCTTCACCCTATGCCACAGTCATATTCTCATCCAGTCTCTTATTGGTTGCTGCCTTCCATTTTAACAGAAAATTTCAGGTTTTTCAATTCTAGTGATATTCACTTTGCATTTATTGCAGGTGTGGCTTCACTCTCACTTTGTTGTATTTGGTCTAATCACACTACCTGCATAAGTATGAAATTTTGTAATTTTTTTCAAATTTTGTCAATTTTGTCAATCATTATTTAATAAGATGTAATTCACATCATTCGCGGTCAGTGCAAATACCCCTTAAGAGGGCAACATTAGAACAATATTGAGACATGCATTTCAGAATAAAATAATTTGAAAAAAAAAGCAAAAGAAACATTAAAATATCAGCCTTATTTATTTATACAGTTTATTTGAAAAAAGGCTAAATTTTGGGTTGGATTACCCTGTAAGTTTTTTGTCAAATTTAATATAAAATGTTTTCATTATCATTGCAGTTCAAAATCTGCCGTTGCCTTGTTAAAGATCAATTTATTTTTGTTTTATTTTCTGTTTTAAATAAATGTTCATTTCTATATCTGTTCACTGTTCTGTGTGGGTCAGCCAAAATGGACGTTCTCATGCTGACATATACAGTAGGTGGCCAGAGCAGCTGCAGCATCACTTTATATGGTAATGCTTTAGTCTGTGCGAGAAGGTATCGATGTTGGATGTTTTGGTGCAACACTTTTTGGCTGATTTTTAGATAAAATGGGAAAGCTGGCAGAGGCTCTCTGCCTTTCAGTGGTCAAGACGTAAGAGTCTAATAGAAAGTGAGATCTTCCTCTGTAATCTGTTCTTGTGTCAATGATGCTGTTAAACATGACTGGAATAAATGTTAATGCTGAAACATGTTTCCTCCTTTGTGTACACTATCTGAAAAACAATACCTACATGGATCTGGACCGGGTAATAATAGGGTCAAATAACAGCCCGATAATTTATCGGGCACTCACAGAGAGATGGTAAAAGTTAGAAAGATAGTTTTTTACTTAAGCAAAAACAGAAAGCGGGTTATCTCAGCTTGGTGGGTCCTGCGGCCAGGAATCCAGGTGCGACTGCACAAAAGTAGAGTGTGAGAAGGTTAGTTGACAGTTGGTGGGGAAAAAATGCTGAAGACAGTGTTGAAGAAAAATGACTATTTTTAGTTTTTAATACAGTTAATCTTATGGCATGTGTAAAAGGTATGTTGAGCACTCTCATTTTGAACATATTTCTTAATTTTGAACAGGTTTGTGAAGATAAACTTTCCTTGAACCAGATTACTGAATTTAAGTTTGTTCTTGAGATTTTATGGCAGGAAAGAGGCCCGCATTCCACACCAATTCTGTGAAACCTTATCTTTGTTCTTGAGAATTTATGGTGAGGCCCCCGCATTCTACAAGCTGTTTGTGAAAGCTTATCTTAGATGACCCTAAGAATTCTAGATGCCAAGACAAGCTTTCCGCCTTTTCTTTGTTAAAACAAAGCAAATGACCCCCAGATTTTGCCGTAAAATTGGGGAAGCTCTAAGTTTTTCTGAGTGTCAGAAATAGCTCCTGGTTGGAGGAGCAAAGCCAGCACTTATTTGAATAAATTAAATACAAGAGGATAAAGCTTTCTACATAGAGAAGTAACAAATCAGATTTGCTCTTGCAACTCTCAAAGATGTCTTTGTACGTCTTTGCTTTCTTTTCCTTCTCTCCATTTATGTCAGGTAATTGAATGTATGTCTCCGTTGTTCTGCAGTTTTGTTGTTAATTCATAAGCTGTTTTTTGTTGGATTAAATTCTGTGATTCTGTGACATCCGCACGCCTTGCGCATACCTTGGGGGCCGCACAGCAGCTCGCCGGCGCACCTGGGAAAGGAAGAGAAAAAAACCAACCTTTTTCCAAAGTTAACTATTTTGGAATAATTTCTTCCTTTAACAGATGCACTGTTTTTACTTGAACTAGCATCCTGAGTTGGAGGGTGTTCAGAGGCTCTAGGTTCTGGAGGCCCTGGCTGGTAGAAGGTGGATGAGTCGTTGGAAGGCAGACAGGTAAGTTTAAGGTGACACAGAGGAGCAGTGGAGCAGACTGTCAACTGAAAGCCTTGATTAGGTTGGAGCTCAGATGAGGTGAGTTGTGGGACTCTCAGCTACCCGAGAGGTTTTCTTCCAGGGCTGGAAGGACTTGAAAAATCATCTAAAGGATCTAAAGGTTTCCCAAAAAAAGCAAACACTCTTGTGAATAGGTGATGACAGTCAGCTGCACATATACTCCTCTGAGGTGAGAGATTCATTGCAGGTGTGGGTAGGTGCGATAGGCAAGCCCTCCAAGGCAGAAGTAACCCAATGGCACCATCTGGTGGACGAACAGTGGAACTAAAAAAGAACACAACCCCACAAACTGGAACCACAACAATAACATGGAAATTAACCTCAGGGTAATTTTCACGGTTTGTTTTACAGGTAAGTGATCGCAAACGTTTTTGGCAACTACTTTCTCAAAATTTTAGATAAGAAAGGAAGACTGGATATAGGTTTATAATTGATCAAGTTGCCTGGATCAAGAGACAGTTTATTAAGAAAAGGTGTAATTACAGGAATCTTAAAAAACTTTGGTGCATATCCCTGTAACAGGGATAGATTAATCACATCTAAAATGGAGGAGAATCAAAGGGAATACCTCCTAAATAACTTGGTTAGAACTGGATCTAACATAACACCACTCTGGGTCCCTGAGAAAAGACTCAAAACCCCACACTCTCCATGGGCGCCACAAAATGGCAGGGGATGGGATAAAGGCAGAGAGTTCATTTCATTGCTTTTTACTTGTGACAGTGTATTGACAATAAAAGCTGGGAAAGAGAAAAACAAAAACAAAAAAACCCTTGAAACTCTTTTGACTAGAACGTACAATTCATCCTCAGCTTCCTGAATACATTTGTTTATTCAAGATGCTGCTTTCGTTCTCCAAACTCATATAATATCCTGTCTGTGCCAAATGCCTGAAAAGGTGTTTGTTGTTTTTAAACACTACAACCATTTTACCAAAGCAAGACACAGAATTACAATTTTGATCTTGTTTCATTTCAGGGGTTTCAATTGCAGTTGTTACAAAATAACGACAACCAATGGAAAAAACCAATGGAGACTAAATGTATTTCAAAACCACTTAAAGATTTACGGCCCAATAGTTGTATATACAACACTGTGTGTTTCGATGACACATTTTTTCACAGTCTAGGCTTAGTTCTATGAATACCTGCTAAAGTAAACAATCAAAAAACTGTCCGAACAGTACTTGCTCATATGTGTTACTTCTTTATCTGTGGTATATAAAGGTTCATTTTGTTACAGAAGAGGATTAAGGCCATAGGAAAATAAAAATAACAAATAAAAAAAAAGTCTATTGATTTCTGGTTTTAATCTAGGAATTATTCCCATAGATTAATGACCACCTGTACTATCCCTACTTTGTTAAAATGATAATCCCGTTAATCCTTCATGATCAGTTTAGGAACTGACTGCTGCAAAGTAAGTTATCAGCTTTTATTTTTACTTTGCTATAGTGTTCCAGTTTTCATGTTATCTATCAACATTTGCAAGTCTCTGATAAAATAAGGCCCTTATTAAAATAACCTCGACACTGCTGACATGAGCTGTTAAGAACAGACTGTCTATCTGTCACCACAAAGGCAATATTTAGACAGAATAGAGAAGTTCCTTTTTTTCGCATTTTATTGTAAGTAACTTTTTGGCTCGTACTGTATCTCTTAGGTTGGATGTTCTTTGTTCTACTTGTTTTAGCTGTTCCTGTTCAGTTCCTGTCTCCGTTTACACCGAAAGTGTTTCCACAACCCTGGTTGAATCCAAGGCACACCTTTCCTGCATAGTCTTGGATGTTTCTCAGGCTGTCACACATGCTGACATCAATTGATAGCAGATTAACCCCTAGAACCCCTCACGGACCCACTGGTGGGTCCAGCTCGTTACGGACCCTCGTAATTTTAACAAACCCTCAGTAATGATGTAAAAACACATTTAAAACACAGTTTAGCGACATTTTTGGATAAATGTTACTTAATGAAAATGGCCTCTCCGAGAAAAAACTTTCTCACTGCAATACCATTCTAAAATAAATATGATTCATCTGATTGAGTCAAAATTCCAATCCTTTTACACAACATTTAGATTTCTGAAAAGTCTACAATGACTTTTTTGATGCTATAAATAATATTTTGGTAGTGTTTTTAAATGTTTATTTCAAAGAAAATTTTGGCCAGGTCCGCACAAATGCAAAATATTTTGTATTTATTATTCCTGTATTTCAGGCAGGGTCAGCTAAATGGTGCTGACACCAGAAAACCATACCCCTGCGACATCTTACCTTTACTGGAAACCAAAGTTTCTTCTTATACATCTCCATAGCTGTGAGGCCTAATTGATTTACACACAGTAATGTTTCTTAATAGGCAAAGTATTACATTTCCCCTTAGAGTGTAAGAGGTTAACAGGGTTCTTGTTTTAACTCCAATCCATCTTGAATCAAGGGTTGTTCGGCGAAGGAAACATCTAAAACATGCAGGGCAGTGTGTGTGCTGCTGTGATGACCAGGGTTGAAGAACACTACTCTACACAATGAGTCCTTTTATAACTACTCAAAACCCAGTTTTAAAAGCATTTAAAAATAATAACTCAAAATGCGTGAAGAATGGCTCTTCATACTGGTAAAGCGTTGTACCAATATAGACATGTTAGATGGATTTGGAGAAAGCTTTCTAGATTCTCCACACCAATTCAACCACCTGTTCATTTTACTGACACAGCTTTTGCGCAACTGTAGCAAATGCTTAACAGATATAGCAGCATGTCCAAAATGTACCATGACTCACTTTTGCTCCCACAACAAGCATAACCACTTTACCAACTTTGTTGTTCAAAAAAGACTTATTAGCCTTCTAGCAATAATTGAGCTGAACGCAACGCTGGTGTTTTTGCTCACCCAGTTTTCATGTATATATCTGTTAAAGTGGTAGCTTTCAAATAATGTATCACACGCCATAATTTGGAGGCTTACAGTTCATAAGTTATTTGCTTCTTCCATTTGGGTACGGCATACGCAAAATAAGAGTTGGGAAGTTACATGTAAATAGCCACACACAAGCCTAAATTCTGTGGGATCTAAAGTACAGGTATATTTAAAATAGACCCTGTCCTGCTGCATGAAGTAGGCTGAAACCTTATCTTAATAAATCAATTTACAAATAAGTAACAACTGCTGACATTTAACAGCCTAGAAAATGTTAAGAATAGTTTAGTAACACATTGAAATCAGTACAGGTACTATTACTCATCTGTAATACTTAATAAAGATTCTTCAAGAAAACTATGGACAGCGGGAAGCTGTTTTCACGCTTTAGTTACTGTGCACATAAGAGAAGAAAATCTTCAAATGCACAAAAAGATTTTAAAAAAATAATTATAAAGTAACATGAAAAAACATTTATATTAATCAAAAATACATAAACAAATTTATGCATAGCCATTTATTGACGTATGGATAGAAACACCCTGTTTCAGTTCAGTTGGCCAGCAGGGGGCACTCAACACCCGATAATAATAATGAAGGTAAATACAGGGAAATCTTTAATTGCCTTTCATTAATTATAATTTAGAAAACCTTATACAAGACCTTATTAAAATCAAAACAGTGATCTAATCTTCTGAGTCATTTTACTGATTTAACCAAGATTGCACACCAGACTTTTTTTTTTTTTAGGTGTTGACTAAAGGAGCCATTTAACACAGGATTAAGCTTGGCCAAATAAAACTTTGTTTTTCACATCTCTAATTCGCTTTCTTAAATGTCTGTGAAATATCAGTTTAAGCAGGTTAATTTGCTGTCGAGCATAATGTTTGTTGGTATTTTTAAGACAGACTGCTTTCCAAGCTCCAAAACAAATGTAGCATATATATATTTTTGTTGGACAACTTACGCCATACTGTATTCGCCCGATGATTAATAACTCTGTCAATTTATTGTTACCACAAAACCTCTCAAATGCACAATACAGAAATGATCAATATATAGACACTAGGCAAGGAACGGCATTGTAGGGTCCTAACTTTCAACCGGACATGAAAAATGGTAACTTTCGCTTTGGACCTGCGGTATCTGTTGAAGCAAGCTGAGACTATATATTTCTTTAAGAAAGAAGATCAATTACTAACCTGATTAATATTAATAGTTTAATTTTCAAGGTACCTTTTATATCCAAAGGTAAAACATTTTTAATATAATAATTGTTTTCACCAGCCTTTGAAAACTATAATACAGAGCTGACTTGATCTGACCAGTTTAGAAGATTTAAGTTCTCTGCTTGGGGAAGGCTGAAGCACTCCAGGGCCAGCTGAGAGACGTAGTCCCTCCATGGTGTCCTGGGTCGTCCCCTTGGTCTCCTCCCGGTGGGACATGTCTGGAACACCTCCCATGGGAAGTGTCGAGGGGGCATTTGATGCCCACGGCACCTCAGCTGACTCCTCTTGATGTGGAGAAGCAGCTCTACTCTAAGCCTCTCCTGAATGACCGAGCTCCTCGCCCTCTCTAAAGGTGAGCCCAGCCACCATGTGGAGAATGTTCTACTTATCTTTTCATTCATCACCCAGATGTAATGACCATAACAATAACTTCCTTTCCCAATCCTCTCTGCTGATGATCATCTAAAACTGTTCTATAACAAACATCTGAAGGCTTCATAGAATTGCTCATTAATCTTTCGGTTATAATATTCACTTTTTACTCTATTTACTAAACTATACTTTTAAGACTTTATTTTTAAAAACATATAGTTATAAAGTCACAAATGTTTATAAAACAGCCTACTATCTTACTTTTCAGCACCTGTGTGCATAGAGTAGCATAGGGTTTTGCCGCTCTTTAAGTCTCTAAATAGAGATGATGCTGTCGCTATCAACTGGTTGCATCTTACATCAACAGATTAAATCATCTGTTATAGAACATAGATTAAAGAATCATATAGAACATTCGTGTAGGTGGGGCCGAAATTGTTTTGTTTCCTATTAGCAAAGGACAAACATTTACTAAATTTAAAAAAGCAAACGTTTCCATGGGGACCAAGGGACCACTCTGCTGTTCAGTTGTCTGTGAGTGAGTTGATGTAGACATCTATTGTGTAATGTGTGTGTGTAAGTGGGGGTGGGGGGTCAGGGAGCTGGGTTGAGGAGGGTTAGAGGGGAGCAGCACTGAACAACCCAGTAGACAGATGAAAGCACTGCATATCCTTAAATCTAATCATAATTTAGTCCTCAGCAGCAGAAGATGGTTTGATCAGAATAAAGAGGGAAACAGGCAAGACTGAGGCCAGAGAGAGGCTTGAATGCGCTAGTCAAGGGAAGGGAGATGTCAGATCGCTCTCAGATGGAGAATGACAGACCAGACAGCCTGATTCCTAACGCTGATGCTTATTTGTTGCATCAGTCTTGATTTCCAGGTGCAAGCATTTACCCTTTAAAGGATTTCTAAGGCTCAGACGGAGCTCCACTTTACGGATGTCTGGACTTCATTCAGACGATGCAGACTTATAACAGATGACACGACAAAGGCTGAACAGAAACTGCAGGCCAAAAAAAATTGAGAGATTTAAAGTTTTCAACAATTTACAAAGCTGTATTTGGGGTCACAGAAAAAATAAGTTAATGATGTGTGCATAAAAGACATTAATAAAAATAAGTTATTGTTTTTATTTTAATCATAGTATTTTAATAACAGAAAGGGCCACACAAATGTGAACTTGTGCTGCAGATAGTATTACATTTAGTGATATATATGAATGGACGAACGCACGAAGTGGATAGATGAATGGATGGATGGATGGATGGAACGGATGGATGGTTGGACCGGATGGATGGATGAATGGATGGAAGTGGATGGTAGATGAATAGATAGATAGATGGGCGGTGGGTACGTAGATGAATGGAGAGTAGATGAATAGATGAATGATAGATGAATAGATAGATGAATGGATAGATAGATAGATGAATGAATAAATAGATATGAATGAATGAATGAATAGATAGATAGATGAATAGGCTCTTCTAAAATTCCAGCCCCTCCACCCCTTAGCATAACGGCACAATTACAAGAAGATAATTTAGGAAGAAAACATTTTTGCAAGTGACAGAAATGTGTTTTTGGTCAGATGAAGGTGCGTTTAATGGTTTGTTGAAAAATTGTCTGATCTGATCTAAAATTTCTTTAGAGCTCAGCCATGTTTTTGCCTGAGAATATCAAATGTTTAGAGAGCCCTCTTGTGGACAAAAATGATGATTGTCTAACAACTTTTGGAATTCCTCTTTTTAACTACACAGTTCATTTTTTTTAAACCCAGGTTGTTGTTGTTGAATATGATATGCACTTTGTTCAAATGTTGATTTTTGATTACAATTTAGTGAATCCAAAGATGTTGTCGATCCACTTGTTGTCAGTTCTAGATCTTTCCCTTCTAGTTTCCTTCCACCTCTGTATAAAAACCAGAGAGAGTATGTGCACTCTTTCAGAGGCCTCAGCGGTGAAATAGTTTTCTTGTAATCATGACGAAAGGAAACAATTAATCAATTTTTTCAATTTTATTACTACATTGATATAATTTTATCATATTCTACAAATTGTTTTAGGAAATGACAAATATTAAAATAGAGTATAATGTTTGTGGAGGGATGTTCACACAGTCAGTCTAAGAGTATTGTATTGTACTGTATTCCACTTCTCCACATCAGATTCTTTGCATTTAGAGGTCAATAATTAATTATAGACCTAATTATAGATTGTGATGAACATAGTAACAACTTTGTGACGTCCCTAAGAAGTAAAATTCCTGGATATTTAATAGATTCTACATCCCACTTCCACTTATAATGGTCTCTAACGGTTTGGGGATGGTCACAATTCAAGGTTAATATTAGAGTTATATTTACTTTAATTGTGTAACCTGAAAGAGTGACAAAATTATGAAATGTGTATATATTTTTTGTCAAATTTGAGTAGCTTTGGGTCAATAATCAGTGAATAAAACCAATTTCTGCTCCATAAGAGTTACCACTGAAATATCAAAAACAAGTGCATCTAAATGGCCCCCTTTTCTCACTCTTTCTTCTAGTTCTCTGGACTTAGTTTGGTCTCTATTAATGTTGTAATTCTTTTTCTAGTTGCTGAGTCTTTAATCCTGCAATTGCTTCAAATGTAGAATTATGAAAGCCAAATTTACTGAGCATTTTTATATGAAGGGCATTACTGCGTTAAATGCCTTTTCTGCATCTAAACTCATCCCAAAGATCTCTTATTGCACTTCATGAAGCACTGATGGGTCTGTCTTTATGTAATGAATCCATTTTGGTCAGTCTGTATCACAGAAACTAAGACAATTTCAAATCTCCTTGAACTGATAGACGCAAACAGTCTGTATTCAAGACACCAACTGTAACTTCTAAATTCTTATCTGTTGTTTCCTTCCTCTGATATGACAGGAGTTATTGCTTCATTTCATAAAGGAGGGACTTTGATTATGCTTCACCCAGTTAAATGTTTCAGTTAGGTTGGAGTTAGGTAACCCTCCATTATCTTCCACCACATTTAGGGCCTAATCCAACTGTTCCTGCCATCTTTTGGTTTTTCACTTCCTTTATCGCCAGCTGGATTTCCTCTTTGGTCAGTCAATCTTTATGCTCTTCTATCAATGTTGGGACATAGTTGCCAAAAGCATTTTTATCTTATTATCTACTACGTTTTGGAAATAAAGCTTTAGGTTGTAATTCTGAAGGCACAATTTAATTTGTTCTTATTTTATTTCAGTTCTATTATTAAATGGGTTCCTATTTTTTTCTTTTTGACTGGTTCTTTCAGTCTGTTGTTTCTTTTAAGAGTTTTGAGGATATCCTGCCTGACTCATAATACTGTTGTTTAGCCACAATGTGCGTTTTTTTTTCAACCTGCACTGTTGTAAATTCAGCTATTTTTTCAGTTGCTTTATTCAGTCTTTTCATTAATATTTTCCAAATGTTCCTGTTAAAGTTTTACCTGTTTTCATTTAATACTGACAATAATGTGATGATAGTTTTTCTTTTTTTTTTTTTTTTTTTTGGTAAAAAGATTATAACTATTTCAATTTATTAACTGCCTTATAAGCATCCCAAATTAGTCCTGGATGAATCTCATTGTTATAATTGTGTTTAAAATATTTCCCAAATGCCATGTCAAGCTTTCTTTTTGAATAACTTGAAATTGTTTATCCTTGACCTCCAAGAGTAAATATTTTATTCTTTATGAGGAAAACATGAAAATGATCATTAACTGGGCAAGCCTGAATTTCATGTTTTTTTACACTGAAAAGTCATCTTTAGACATAAAAACATAATCTAAACAGGAGGTTTTAAAAAAAAAGTTATGAGTATCTTCTCTTTTAGTTGGATAAATGTATCTAAACACATCAAAAACACTGCTCTAAGAAATTATTAATTTTGTCTCATATGCTTCTAGTTTCGCCTTTCCAATTCAAAGAATCAAATTTTGCATTCAGTGTGATATCGAAATCACTTGTCCTTAACTTTAATATGTATTTATAAAAGGGTTAGCAGCCTTCAATTGTTATTTATTGACCTTTTTCATCTTTATATTCCGACAGATGTTTGTAATTTAGTGCCCCAGTTATCAGAATTGCAACAGCCATACTCCGTCCTGAATTGTGATAAGAATAAAATATCCTCTTAACACATAATTTGTAAAATTTTCAATGTTTTTCATCTGAGAGATGTGTTTCTTGCATCAGAGCAGTTTATGCATTAACTCCTTAGGTCTTTCCATCCGTTCAGATGTACTCATCTCCCTCCTTCTCTGTTTTCATTTATTTCAGATTATGTTCATATTGTAATCTGGGTTAAATCAGAATTGTTCTGTTTATTTCCGGAACTCTCTTACAGCACAGCAATTCATGATGATGGACCGACCTGATGTAAGCGACTCTTTATTTTAAAGCAAATACAGAACTCAGAAAGGATTTATTTAGGCGATTTCTTCATTCAGCATCCAGACAGTAATTAGACATGCGAGTAGTTGGTAAAGTTAGCATTAAATAAATGTTGAATATTATCCATCCATCCATCCATCTTCCTCGCCCTTATCCAGGGTCGGGTCGCGGGGGCAGCAGCTTAAGAAGGGAGGCCCAGACTTCCCTCTCCCCAGCCACTTCTTCTAGCCCCTCAGGAGGAACCCCAAGGCGTTCCCAGCCAGCTGAGAAATATAGCCTCTCCAGCGTGTCCTGGGTCTTCCCCGGGGCCTCTCCCTCCTCTTGCAGGCTGCCACCTTATCGTGGTGGAGAGGTTTGAGTGTCCCAATGATCCTGGGAGCTATGCTGTCTGGGGCTTCAGCTCACATGCCCCTGGTAGGGTCACCCAAGGCAGACAGGTCCTAGGTGAGGAACCAGACAAAGCGCAGCCCGAAGCCCCTGATGATGAGTACAACCTTTGGATTCGACGTTCCCTTGCTCGGACGCGGGTCACCGGGGCCCCACTCTGGAGCCAGGCCTGGAGGGGGGGCAAGATGGCGAGTGCCTGGCGGCCGGGCTTTTACTCCTGGGGCCCGGCCGGGTTCAGGCCAAAGAGGAAACATGGGTCCCCCCTTACATGAGCCCACCACCCCTGAGAGGGACCATAGGGGTCGGGTGCAATGTGTGTTGGGTGGCGGCCGAGGGAGGGGACCCTGGCGGGTCTGTGTGTGTGTAGAGTATATACGCAATTTTTTTTTTTTTTTTTTTTTTTACAGCTTTTCAGACAGTCAATGAACATTTCCATTTCATAAAGTGCAGCAGTGATCAAATGTAAACAGTGTGGGAGAAAAAATGGTGCAAAAAATGCATTGATAAGGAAGTTCAAAGCAATAATGGTGCAAATATGCAGTATTAGATTGCATTACATAAAAGCTAAAAAAAATAAATAAAAAAAACACAAATTCTGCAGGTATCCTTTTTATTTCACTGTGCATACACATAACATATTTTACTGTCATCTCACTCAAGAATTTCAAATGATCATGTTGAATAGAGAAACTGTGTATTAAAATGTCTTAAATTGAATTAAGAAAATGACAATCTCATTTTTTTAAAAGACATGTCAACCAACAGCTTTTAAAAAAGCCTTTAAGTAATATAACTGGTGCTTTTGTTGTTTTTCTTTCCTTATGCGCAGAAAAAGATCAAATTACTCTACACTCTACATTCTACTACTAAGGAGAGGGAAAAAAAGAAGAATCCAGTTAAAGAACTTTAATGTTTAATTGTACTTTTTTAGTGGAGCATTGTCAGGATACAATGCCTGAACATGTCCGACTCACTGACACTCCAAATATTTCTAGCAATGGGAAGTACTTCATGTGTGCCTAAAATTGTTTCAGCCCTCATAAGCACACTGTTTGGAGGAGAATAATGTGTTTTATCACGTTAGACAGATACTTTGGGTGGCAGGTCAGCTTTAAGGAGCCCATTAGCAGAAACCCATTCTCCACCTCTGCTGTGCCCTCCTTTCTTCTGCTTTTTTTTTCCCATTTTGGTCAGATTTGTCTGTGCAGACGTATTTCGCTGACGCTTTCTTTGTGAGAAAAAATAAATGTACTCCATCCTGCTGCTTTTCTTGGTATCGATCATGCTTTTTAGAGATTTTTATCCCATTTCATGGTAATGATAATAATGGAAATGCACCGTGTTTCAGGGAGTATTGGTTTTGACAGCATAAACCACATCAGAAGTACAGTTCTTCAAAAATCACGAAAGGTTTATCAGATTTCTGCCAGAAACATCTTTGATCCTTGCCAGCATAGAGTGCCAGAATGGAAACAGGCAATAGTACCATGGTGTTATATGTGTTACTCAACATATTTTAACAGGAAAAAATCGCCAATACGGTAGGCTTTAACTAATATGATTTAGAATGAACGCTTTGTCTTAACAATGAAAATAAAAATAAAACCACAAAAGGGCCAGTAGAAAGGATGATTTTTCTTCCTGTTATTTCAGCAAAAATATTTTGCACATAAAATGAAGTACATCTAAGTATTCATTTTTACTGTACATAAGAATTATTTTTCCAAAAGGTAAATTATTTTGTTTTTATTGTGTCTATAATAAGTGTAAATACATATTTTTTACTCTATACTATATAATAGAAGGACTGTGAGAAATGAATAGTTACCTTTCCTCTTTTAATTTAATGTGCATTACATACATGCACTTTTATTTTTTTCTAGTTTATGACGGCTCTGTTTCTGTATTAAGCACCTTTTCCGGCACATAGTTTTTGTTAGAGTTTCTCTAAGCCTTACATGGCTCATTGTACCAGTTTTGTTGTATTGTTTCAAGTTTTAGGTAGAAGAAAATAAAGATTCATCTAATCATATTTTATTGGGGGTTTTGTTCTTCCTTCGATGCATTCTGCCTTTGTGTCCCTCATAGTGTACTTTATAAGCATATGAGAACTTTTTAAGCTCTACATTTTTGTGTACATTAGCAAATACACTCACTGGCCACTTTATTAGGTACCCCATGCTAGTAACGGGTTAGACCCCCCCCTTGCCTTCAGAACTGCCTCAATTCTTTCGTGGCATAGATTCAACAAGGTGTTGGAAGCATTCCTCCAGGAGTTTTTGGTCCATATTGACATGATGGCATCACAAAGTTGCCGCGAGATTTGTCGGCTGCACATCCATGATGCGAATCTTCCCCGTTCCACCACATCCCAAAGATGCTCCTATTGGATTGAGATCTGGTGACTGTGGAGGCCATTTGAGTACAGTGAACTCATTGTCATGTTCAAGAAACCAGTCTGAGATGATTCCAGCTTTATGACATGGCGCATTATCCTGCTGAAAGTAGCCATCAGAAGTTGGGGTACATTGTGGTCATAAAGGGATGGACATGGTCAGCAACAATACTCAGGTAGGCTGTGGCGTTGCAAGCGATGCTCAATTGGTACCAAGGGGCCCAAAAGAGTGCCAAGAAAATATTCCCCACGCCATGACACCACCACCACCAGCCTGAACTGTGATACAAGGCAGGATGGATCCATGCTTTCATGTTGTAGGCGCCAAATTCTGACCCCTACCATCCGAATGTCAGCGGCAGAAATCGAGATTCATCAGACCGAGGCAACGTTTTTCCAATCTTCTATTGTCCATTTTTGATGAGCTTGTGCTAATTGTAGCCTCAGTTTCCTGTTCTTAGCTGAAAAGCGAGTGGCACCGGTGTGGTCTTCTGCTGCAATAGCCCATCTGCCTCAAAGTTGGACGTACTCTGTGCGTTCAGAGATGCTCTTCTGCCCACCTTGTTTTGTAACGGGTGGTTATTTGAGTCATTGTTGCCCTTCTATCAGCTCGAACCAGTCTGGCCATTCTCCTCCTGACCTCTGGCATCAACAAGGCATTTCCGCCCACAGAACTGCCGCTCACTGGATGTTTTTCTTTTTCGGACCATTCTCTGTAAACCCTAGAGATGGTTGTGCATTGAAAATCCCAGTAGATCAGCAGTTTCTGAAATACTCAGACCAGCCCTTCTGGCACCAACAATCATACCACGTTCAAAGTCACTCAAATCACCTTTCTTCCCCATACTGATGCTCGGTTTGAACTGCAGGAGATTGTCTTGACCATGTCTACATGCCTAAATGCACTGAGTTGCCGCCATGTGATTGGCTGCTTAGAAATTAAGTGTTAACGAGCAGTTGGACAGGTGTACCTAATAAAGTGGCCAGTGAGTGTACATTTTCATTTAACCTTTGTTAAAAAAAATACTAAAAAGAATTCAATTCAGGGATCTATGTGAAAATATGTTGTATTAACTAATCCTTATATTTGAAAAACTTTTCACATTTAACATCTAAGTGTTTAAGATTTTTTATTAAGTTGACCATCACAAGGAAATTGTAAAGGGATTGAGAAGAACACAAGCTCCAAATATTTCTGCAACTAAAATCTGTAAATTCTGGTCAGCAACATTTGAGCTTTCTTTACTCCAACAGCCCTAAATATAATATCCAAATGAAACCAAGAGTGTTCAGAGTTCCCTTTAGCAAGTAGATTCCATCTCTGTGTAATTTGACCCTAGAATAAATCCATCTGTTAAATCAAGGCCTCAGCAGTTTGTTAGAGAACATTAGTGTAGAAACAGCCCTGTGAAGACCAAGGAGCATAGCTGACAGGTAAGGGAAAAATTTTTTTGAGAAACATACAGTAGGGTTAAGTTATAAAACAAGCTTACAAGAACCTTACTGAGCATTTTCTAATCCATTATCCAAAAACAGGAAATAATCCACTAAGACTGACAGTCCACCTAAACTAAAAGGGAATGGAAGCAGAGGATTGATAAGATAAGTGTACAATAACAAATTCTGGAGGTTTGTCAGAGTTTAGCTCTGGGGAGGATCACCATATTATTAATATGAAAAATAGTTGATTTAATTTTATTTAGAAAAACCTGAGATGAAGCAATGATATCATACAACTATAGAATAACATTATTTGGGGAATATTAATGTTTATGTTTAATGTTTATGCATTTAGCAGATGCTTTTATCCAAAGCAACTTACAAAATAGACACAATTTTAGTTTTTAATATCAAAAGTTTCTTTTGATATTATGATACATTCAATACATTATGATATTATAATATTACGAATCATTGTGTTTTTGCTGCTTGTTTTAATTTAAATACACATGTTGCATCAACTGTTATTTGTAATATCTAATCCTGTTTCAGTTTTAACTGAGTTTAAATTTGTTATTTACTGCTAAATGTATATCTATATGAAATTTGTAGAATTAAATTAAATTACCTATACTGCCTTTTTTGATGAACATTTAATTATTTAAACAAATTATTGATGACTTTTGAAATATGGAGCACAAATGTATCCCCACTTAATTAGTTAAAATTCTATCTTTCTTACTAGAACTAAGAAAGTAGAGGATATAAGCCCTATTTATAAGTCCTTACACTGGCTCAGTCTAGCTAAGAGAATAGACTTTAAAATCCTTCTGTTAGTCTATAAATCACTGAATGGATCAGAACTTTAAAGGAAAAGTCCAGTCTTAATCAGAATTTAAACTTCTGAAAGTACTTTAAATATAAAAGCATTGCATACTGTTCAATAAATGATAGGTGTTTTAATTAAGAGTAGTTTTCATTTGAATGTGCTTTACTGGAGGCATCCATGTTTGTCAAGGAACACTACTGCCACCCACAGGTTTGTTATGTCACAGTGTGGTATCGGCTGTCCAGCAAGTCTCAATCCTGTATCTAGTGTTTGCCACAACGTGTTATTATCCAAGGCATCTTGAAAACATTCTTCTTCAAAATGTTAGCTACGTTTTTTTTTTCTCTGGCCAGAAGTTCAGTTGCAAATCCTCCCTCTGCAAGTTGGCAATCCAACAACGAACCCTCCGTCGTGGATCATGAATCGGAAAAGTAAAATAACGATTTTTTTCACTTTTACCTGATGTATTACAATATCCAACTGCCATGCACGAGGGCATTTTCACTTTAACTATAGACCTTGCACATTTCAATAGTGAAGTCATCTCGGAATCTAAAATAATTGTTGTTGATTGTAGGTGTAAATAATAGTTGCCAGTGATTTTGCTTGTAAAGCGAGGAGAATGGCCATACATGTAGGCTTAGGTATAGATAATGATCCATTGATTATTCATGCTGTCTGGACTTTTCCTTTAATAAATAACAGATTTGTTGTCAATGTATCAACCTCACAGATCACACAGGTCTTCTAGTTCAAGTCTACTCAGTCCACCCAGAACTAGAACCAGACATGAAGATGCAGCATTTAGTTTCTATGCTCAACTTATCTGAAACAACCTTAAAATAATTATGTATATGTCCTGAAAGCCTGAGCTATTAAATCAATTTTTTTAGAGCTGCCTTTGACTGATGAATTTAAATTTTAACTGAGGTACAATTAGTTTAAACTTGTGGCCCAGCAGTTTTATTTGTTCTACTTTCTTCTTTTATCATGTTTTTATCTTTACTTGCTTTTATTCTACAATTTGAATCAGTTTTGTTCTTAATTTTGCTATATACATAAACTTACCCCACGTTCCCTAATTTAAGGTCTCATATCTAAATAGATATTCTAAAGATAAATAAATATATATACTTCGCACAATTTTATTTAAAACAGAAAGGTTCACAAAGAGAAATTCTAATCTATTTTATTTTTTTTTTTTGTGCATTTCATCTTTTTAATTTCTTTGGGTTATGATTCGCATCAAAAATGTTAAACATCACTTGGAACCTTATTTTCCAGCCTGAGTTGCCCATCGGCGACTTTCAAGCCGACGGACTAGAATGACATAATGGTAAACAGAGTAAGGTGAGTCTGATATATCTTTACCGGTTGGAGCATGAAGACAGTTTTACTAGCAGACACTGCAGCAGCAGTCCAGTAAAGCCTTTTGATCGTATTCCGAGTTACTAAAACATTTGATGCTAAAGCCACATCGATCTGTGATGGAGAGCGTTAGCCATTAGCGCCCATTAGCAAAGGATAAATGGGCCGAATTCTCCCAAGTTTTCCTATCAAATATGAAATTATTAAAATTATTTGTTTTGTTTACATAGAAGCGCGTGTCTGTGGTACATTATAATTTACTAAAGCTGTGCAGAAAGTCAAAGGCGGTTTCTATTCGGTTTCTGCAGAGATGCTGAATCCTGATGGATTCGGAAAATAACGGTGGAGTTGAAGTGGCTGGTTAAAGGGGCCGTTTAGTGATTTGTGACAGCTACTACTTCTTTGAACTACTTTTTAAATTTTTTATTTAATTTCTTACGAAAACGTGATAATAAGCGCAAAGGAACAATCCAGTGTATTTTATATCAGATGTTCCTCTTTTTGGGATGTAATTTGGTTCACGTTCAATATGAATTCTTAGAATTACAATTGAAGAAAGTATTAATATAACAACTTTTACCTGTTATTAGCTTCGCTCGTGTTAGATGCAGGGGCGGAGCTAGATGGGGGGCCATGGCCACCCTTAGCTAATCATTGGCCACCCCTACCATTTATTTCCCCTTTAATACAGACGGTGGCAGTAGTAATACTTTTAAGTGAAATATAAAAAATAATAATAATTTTTCAAATATTAACAATTACTTGACAACAAAAGCACTGTGGTTGATTATGCACGTTATAATACTAACATTAAAGAGAATAATCCATGCTCTTTTCAGAACTAGATTTATGTGTTATATGGGGTAAAGAGAAAATTATGCGTCTCTGAAAGCCATCTAGGAGTTTTCAGTGAAATCATAGATAAATAACTATTTTAATAAAAACTTGATAATTAATTTATGTAGATATTAGTATTTGTAAATATCAATTAATTAATTGTTGATAAAAGTAAGTAAATAATAACAAAGGAAGACATGTTTGCCCCAGAACTCAAAGCTGAAAGAATTTAATTCACTTTACCTTTTATCTAGAAAGCATGGAAGTTTTATATATATGCGTATATTTGATAGCATAGATTGTATGAAAGTATAATTTGCCTTTATTTAGAAAATGCAGCCGTTAATTTTAATGTGCTCGTTAATTTTCCTGTAGGAACATTGTAGATTGACCCTGAGGTTCTGGCGCGTATCTACTTTCAGCCACCCCTCATTGTACCTTGGTTATTGCCCGGCCACCCTTATTAAATTTTTCTGGCTACGCCTCTGGTTAGATGGTAAATTGTTCTAGTTAGAGGAATGAAAATGCAAGATCTACGTGATCAGAAAAGATAACTCACCTAATATATAATTTATTTTGTTGAGAATAAACAGTTTGTGGAGATGTATATAAAGCAGTACATATTTCAATTCAAGTATGAATGGTTCTGAGTTCTCACAAATATGTATGGTAAATTGAGCTTTATTCTGATCAAACAATATTTAAAAACAAACAAGCAAAAATAGTAAATGTATGTCTAATGTAGTGGTTCTGGTTAGGACCATATATTGGGATGTAATCACTGTAAAATCGATACTGCTCTAAAGAATGCCAAACTTGTTATTGTAAAGTCAAGCCCCATTTGTCAATAATCCATTCTGCGTGTTGGACTCCAGTAGATGCCCTCATTTAAAACAGATTATAGTGTCCAAGATGCTGAAAGTCAGAGTGTGCTTTTAGTGTCTCGATGGCAGCTTAATTTATCAGATACCACAAGTAGAATAATATGGTCGTCTTTAATTTTTATGATGTTTTTTTATTATTCTATCAGCTCCAGCATTGGTTTACAGAATTTGTATGGAGCTGACATGAATTAGCAGGTTGATCCTGTAAGAATGAGCCCAGGGAATACCTGACGAAGGTTAAGATGCTGTGTAGAAAGTACCTTGCATAATCTGCTGAGTGTGCTTTCCATCACATTATGGATTCCAGCTGGAGGCTCGCATCCATGTGTAATAAACTTCCCTCCTATTGGTATTAAGACCTTGAATGTATTTGCAATATTTATCAGGAAGTGGAAAGCAGAATCCAGCCAATGTCATCAAATTGAATATTGACTGAATTGCACATAGCCCTGACCCCTCCAACTTAGCCCTAGTCGGGAGAGCTCCATCAGCAGTCTGTTTAAACTCATTTTTGTATGTTGGTCAGCATTCGCACTGCTGCTTTTCAAAGCCTAAACCTAGGACTGTACTGCAGGAATGACATCAAATTGAATGTGCAAAGTTTCGATTACTTGGATGCAGTGAACCATGAAGGACTTTTTTCATTTGCCTGACAACAGGCGGTCCCATAAACAATAAACGAGTTTCCACCTTTATCTAATCGCTTATATTGTAGGACTTTACATACCAAGTAGATGTAGAAAAAAAAGGTGTTGAAAAACCAGTGAGATGCAAACCATTTGTGTGCATAGAACAGAAATATTAAGGTAAACAGAGGTGGCTGGCAATGCTAAAGTTAGCAACTTACTTTTAGCTTCCTAAATGGACTAAAATAAAGGACTGTTTCACTTTTTTGTGGTTTTCTAAGGATTGCACACTCTATTTCACCACCTCCTTAAAAATCTTAAATACTTTGTTACTCCTGTAGCTGATAGTAACTGAACATAGATGCTTTAAACAGTTAGTTCTTGCAAAAGCAAACATTAATTTTCAATGCTTAGGTCATGTGCAGACCACTTTAAATTGAGGTAAACATGGTGCTATGTTGTCACGTGAAAGAACGACAGCACTCTTTGGCAGATTGTGGTTCTTTCTAACATATTTAAGCTAAACAGAGGAGTCTCTATTTCTGTGGATTATAAATAATCTACAGCAGTAGAGATTTAAACCAACTGTCCTTGTTGATGTTTTGCCCTGAAAGCAGACTGCATGATGCTAAAATAGGTATAATTCTACCAAATTCTTCTAACTGTTGATATCAAATCATGTGATTCTACAATCAGAAACAGACCAAACATGTTCTATTTTCAGGGGAGTCATGTAAATAGAAAGCATTTTATTATTCAGCAAGAATGTAGAAAAAAAACAGGACTTATGGAACAACCATCTTTGGAAAGATAAAGGTTTGTTTCCCAGCAGAAGAGCCTCATAGAAAGTTTGACAAAATAGAGATTGTGGTTTGTATTGGTTTATTTTCTGCAGTTTGTCAGTTATGAAACCTTCTATAATAGGGGAAAAAGTCGCCATGCTGGTTAAATGCTCTTTATATGTCCCCACATGACTCAAATCTTTGGTGACAAATGCTAACCCACTTGTTGGCAACAATATACACAAATGCACCCTGTAGTAGTTTTGTCCAAACTTTGAATTTCTAACAATAAAGTACCTGGAGATAATCTCTACATTCAGTAGGAGAGGTACTTATGTTATTTGTTTTCTCAGACGTGGTATTTTTCCATCTTCCCTGTTACAGTGAGTAGGCAGCATGGTTCTGGCTGCTCTTTGGGTTTCTTGTGATTCATCTAGAATTCAGAAAATAAGTCAGTGAGTAACTGATGGACTCAGAGCCCGTCTGCAGGGACGATGATGTCATTCTATAAAGGGTGGGTGTATGTGGTAAAATGCTGATTATTACAAACTGGACAATACTAGTCTTTTGGTTAAATTCAAAATCTTTTGGATTTAACAAATTTTAATTGGGAAAAAAAAAAAAGTTTAGATTTGAGACATCTTTTTAAGAACTTGCCACCAAAAGAAGGGGTGTCGAAATTAAGCACCCAAAATAACAAAAACTAAACAATTATTTTAAAAACACTAAAATTTGTCACTCTTTTAATGCTTCGAATCTAAAATGATTTACAGATCTCCTTTTTTTTATTACCCTAGTTTGTGTGCTGCATTTAAACATTACATTTTTTATTTTATTTTGAAGAGGATAAAATAAATATAATCTAAATGAAAAGGAAATTAGGTTTCAATTTCAGATTTGATTTGTTTTCTGATAGGATGCTGCTTACACAAAGAGATTAATTAATTTAGTTAAAAAACAGTAAAATCATACATTATTTCTCTCTTATGGGCAAGATCAAGGTAGTTTTTGATGTAAAAAGTATGAAGGCACTGCTTTAAAAAAAAAAAAAAAAAACTATGATAGGACCAATTTTCACAACCGGGTTCTCTGTTGATTTTGTAGACATCAGTAGCTGTCATGTGCGGTATGGTAGAAAGGGACATGGGCCAGATTAAATGTTTGCATAGAAGAGTGAGACTTTTTATGCTTTCTGTGGTGGAAAGATAGTGATATTGACAGAGAGCTTAACAAATATCTTATAAAATTCCACCTGTTCATAGCATCTCTATCTTCAACTAAACCTAACTTACCTATGGCGGCAGGATTCTGTCAAAAAATCATTTAAAAAAAGTCAGAAATTAGGGTGAAGTGTACTGATGTTTCATAAAGTTCCTTTATTTAAGGTCAACTGACCGTTCGACAGCTGATCACTACTTCGCTCGCCGTTGGTCATATAACTCCTCCCCGCGCAGGCTGCATGTCTGCCTCTTTGTTATTTTTCGTCGCTGTCACTACCCGACAGCAGGTAGCTGCCTCAGCAGATCCCATGATGCTATATCTGCTCGCCCTAGTGACCATGGATGATCACTATTTTTCAAGGTGCATTGTGGGAGATTACAAGTTCACTACTTTTCATCCATCATTTAAAATGCTGTATTCACTATATAGTGCCCTATGGTGATTTGGGCAGACATTCAGAGATGGCCCAAGATTACAAAGGAGAAGTTCGGGTTTTGACACTTTTTAGCCCACATTTTCGTGGTAAGGTGTCAGGATGAAATCGAGATGATTATCATCGTGGCTTTGACAATTGGTCCTAAATCTCTGCTTTTTTGGCTCATTTTAGAATCCACCTCTGGCTGCTTTAGAATGGCTTGGCATAGAGCATGTCCCGATAATGTCCTTAAAACAATATACGCGTTCTTGTTTTAAAATATGCTACTCACGGTGTCGAGGGCTGTTCAATGATCGTTCTGTGCGCTCTTCGCGGAAAGAAACGTTCCTGTAGTGTTTTATTGCATTTTGTAGTCTTCGGTGAGTTCTGTAGGAATAGTCAATCGACTTCGCCTGCCACCAGGAAAGCGAGGAAATGGGGCCTGTTTACCCCTTAGTTGTAGTCTTTTCGGGCTTCACTCTGTGTACTCCGGACAAAATGGTGCTTAAGCGTCTCTGTTAAACAACTTTAAAAAAACTCTGAAAAATGGAATCTGAGAAAGGTGGATTCTTGACCTCGGACGCCGGAGTACACAGACGTTCCAAAAAAAGACCTACAACTGTGTAAACAGGCTCCATTTCCGTTTCCGTGGCAGCGGGGAATATTCACTATTCCTACAGAACTCAATGGGATTTCGCTAAAATGCTAAATAAAACACTGCAGGAACGCTTTTTTCTTCATTTAAACTTTTTGGAACGCCATTGAACAGCGCTGACCGACCCGAGTGAGTAGCATATTTAAAAAAAGAACGCTTAAGGTTGTTTTTAAGTGACATTTATCGGACATGCTCTATGGCGGGTTTCTTCATTCTGAAGCAGCCAGGGGGGATTCTGCATGAGCCAAAAAGCAGAGAGACGAGCAATCAATTGTCATCAAATTTCACGGTGTCGATCATTCCCGATTTCATCCTGGACACTACAGAAAATGGGCTAAAAAGTGTTAAAACCGAAACTTCTCCCTTTAAGAGAAAAAATATCCTGGTGAACCATGGTCGAGCAGTAAGCTAGTAAAAAATGTTAGAGAACTTCCTCTAAAGCCTTTCAAAATAAAGCAAAAAAAAAAAGGAACTTTCCTATCCGTCTGTTTACTTTATATTTGTGTTGGTTGGGATTTATGAGGTTAGTTACAATAGTTGATCATCGGTTTTACAATCAGTCCAAATATCAAGCCCAGAACAACACAGTAAAGTTTTTACTTTGGGTTTGTTATACTATGCTCCACAAGCGCATTCTCATTCACCACAAGCTTATATAATGCTAAACAAGCGTATTTTACTAAACTTAGGTGAATATCTGCCGCATTGATGCTTATTATAAAAGGCTTGCAGATATTTCAGTATTAGATAAGCAATTTATCTGTATATTTTCCATACTTGTAACCCTGTATCAACAGGATTTAAGGCTGGTTAGTTCCCTTTTATCTCCAGCTGATTCCCTTAAATTATTAATATAACGTAATATTATATGATCATCAATTATACATGATGTTTGCATGTGTCAAATTTGTAATTTTGTTGGATTGTCTGGAATAAAGCTGGACATTCAAGACTCAAAGGTGCCCCAATGCTAAAAGCTGATTGGTCAGTCAGCCATCTGTGTCCATAAATACATTTGCAGAACTACATGTCCAGCAAACATAGGTTGTTGCAAGCAGCTCTTATTGAATCTGTGGATGGAAGTTGTTTTATCTAAAACTGAGCAGTATTATGTGTTTGCCCCTTTTTGTGGCTATAGCTTGGGGGGGCTAAGTTGATAGGGCTTTACATCATCGCATCTAAAGAAAACATTAAAAACTCCCCATTTGTAGTTCTGAGTAATTTTCCTGACCATGTGCTCATATGGGAAGCACCAGATGTTACCTTCTAGTGATGTAATGTTCATTTAATAATTAATAGATGTAGAAGGAAGATCAATAGGAGCACAAATGACAAAGCGTATGTAAGCATTGTATGGAGGGAGGAGGATGAGAAAGGATGAGAACGTCTGGCAGACTGATGGAAACCCCACCCAGACCTGATTCCTTGCCGCTCCGTCCGCTGATAAGCAGCTGATGAGGAAGTGGAGCAGTATTTCACAAGGACGTATAGGGCAGGATGATCAACTCTATTGAGCTAATCAAGATACTGTTGGTATGTTTGAAGCTGATTTCTCTTTTATTCTTATCTCATGTTTGCCTTGACAGAGTCTCTGTTTAAATAAGCAAAAGCAACTTTGAAAATAAGCACTTTTGTTCCTTTCTTTCCAGAAATTAGATTTCTCACTGCTAGTAATGTTTTTGTTCTTGTTGCGTTTGTACATGTTGTCTTGACTTCCTCTTTCTCTCTTTTGTTGCAGCTAAGACCCAGAGAGCCTCTGTCAGTTGACCTCATAAGAACCAAAAGAGCATTGATTTGTCCATGTCTGAGTCTGGCAACATATTTTTTTTTCAAAGGACAGTAATCATGCGGGCCCCTGGTATTATTTTTACAAAAGCTCCTTTTCTAGTGAGAAACAAACCAGACTTTTAGAGCGGAAAAAGGGAAACTACAAGACTTAAAAAGTGTGGAAGACGCCTTCAGTTGCAGAGCAAGAAAAATCTTTAGACAACCATTTAAAAAAAATTCAAACATCCTGAAAATGGCTCTCCTTCCTGGTTCGCCTGACCAGAAGACTCAGATATGTCGGTGTAAATGCTAGTTTGGCTTTTTGGTCATGATTGCAAGTGTTCTGCATCGTTACTGGAAAACTGTCTTCTTGTCAGATCGTATCTCAGGGGTAAGTCTGTGATTTTAAAGCCATGGAGGGTCTTGAGCAACTTGATGTGGTGGGTGATATCAGCCCAGCCCTGGAGGCAACAGAGGACTTCATCCACTGCATGGATAGGAGGATCCAGAGTCAAGGCCCAAGCCTGGCTCAGACCAGCCACCATCAGCCTGCCAGGCAGCCTAAGCAGCTGCAGGATGTGTCCAGTGCTGCTCTGGGGAAGCTTAGCTCCAGCGGTGTGTGGAATCTTCTGGCCGGAGAGCAGCCCGAGGTTGGGCCCCTCGGCCTAGCCTGGGCCGACAACTTCAGCCTGCTGGGTCTGGGCATGGGTTTGAGGCATGGCAAGAGAAACCGAGCACGCTCCACCAATGACCTGGTGGCCCATATGCAGGAGTGCAACAACAGCACGGGAAGTTCCTCATCCAAGTCTGTTTTTAAGAAAGGACACAATCGGTCCAGGTCCGACGTCAACTATCGTCCGTCTGCGTACACGGACAATGGACTGCCCACAGTGGACTGCAACACTCTGAAGAACATGATCCTCAACCAGCAGCAGGACGGTGAGCGAACATTAAATTGTAGAAGAAAAGCATAAAAAGATTTAAGTTGATTCCTACTTCATAGATTAGGCTTTAAATTCATGATGCTTCAAATAATTCCCAATTCCGTGATCTGTTTATATTTCAGAAATGGTGTATTAGATTTTACTGGGGCAGTTCTTTATCTCTAATTTTTACTTTTGACCCTAGCTTCTGGGAAGTGCCCATAGTCTGTATATGCTTTGTACTTTAACACCATTTGTACCAGGCAGCTTGAGACCAACCAGAATTATAACGTTTGATTTCCCTGCTTATTTCACATATAAAAGTATTCCTTTAAAACTTCCTTATTTGTCAGAAATTGACATTAAAGTATGCTCCACTTTAATTCAACGCTATCTCAGGCATTTATTAGCTAATATTCGTCCAGTCTTGTTCAAAGCACAACTCAAAGATCTGTTGTGTTAACAAAATATCTATTTACAAATGGATACGATTTGACCCAAAGAGAGAGAACTACAGAAGAAGAAGAAATCTTTCCATGGATGAAAAAGCAAGTAGTCAAATTTTTAGCCCATAAAAGCATTTTTAGTTCCTTTATTGTATTAATAGAAAGTCTTTTGTTCCTTGCAGGTGTTTTGTTTTAACTACTTTTGGTTCCACCATGACTCAAAGTTAAAAACCTTCAGTGTTATCCTACGGTAGTGTACTAAAACTCTATCTCCATTCATCTTTTTTGTTTGTCGAGAAATACGATCATCTTCATGATGTCTGGGCTAAACAAAAAACAACTGACGAAGGGGTTAGCAGTTAAACTGTAATGTAAACTGGACCTCAGTAAAGCTGCATCACTGATCATTTTGACATACTCCATGACAAGCTAAGGCTATGTTCACACTGCAGGCCTTGATGCTCAATTCCGATTTTTTTGCGAAATTCGATATTTTTACGTTGCCGTTCATATTTCCAACTATACCATACTACTTGTATGTGATCTCCTGTGTGAACTGCATTTATACAATGCAAGTCTCCAGCATGCGCAGTAGAGGACGCAATGACATCATATGCCAGAGTGCTCTTTTTTTACGGAAGTAAACATGGATAGTAGTGCCGGCGCGCATCTGGCGATCTTTTCCAACCATAAAAGCACAATCTTTTCAAGATGGTTAAACATAAATACTGCTCTCCACTTTATCATCTGCCATGGTTGTTGTTTTTCTTATAGCTTCTGTGTAGCAAGACGCATAATAGTGACGTTTGTTGGGTATTAATGACGTTCAGGTCGGAGGAATCCGACCTGGCCATTCAGACACAGGTCGCATTTGAAAAGATCGGATTCTTATCGGATTCAGGACCACATAGCCAAGTGGCCTGGGTCAGATTGGAAAAAATTGAATCTCTGTTTTCAGACTGCCATGAAAAGATCAGATTCAAGTCGCATGTGGGCCAAAAAAATCGGTTTTGGGTCAGTTCAGGATGCAGTATGAACGTAGATTAAGCGAAACTCTACCTCCCTCCTGTAATTTCATGCAATTCTTTGATAATCATTATAGGTAAATAATCTAGATGTGGGGCCAAACTAACACCAAAGTTCAAGTCAAGGACATTTATTAGAATATTCAGAGAAGTATTATACTTCTGTCCACCTATCCATTTGTATTTAAAACCAACATTATGTAGAAGTCTGGCTTTTAGTTAGGAGTATTTCAAAGGGTGTCCACCTTGGAGTATCACATCTTTAGGCTGTGAGCGGGTAGGGGGATCCAGGGGGATCCTCCCTTCTACTTTTGTCCTTATTATGGGAAGTATGTGTGCTTGACTAGAGGTGGGCATTTAATAAGGACGGCATTAGATCATTTTTAGGTACAGTATTAAGTTTCATACATTAATTCAAACAATCAAAGTGTAATGCTACGTTCACAACGCAATTTGAGCTGCAAAAAAAGCCCTTAGTGCATAATTTTTTATGTTTGCACACAGGTCAGATGTGTACAGATGCATCTGATGCTTCTGCTGCTCTTGTGTTCAATGGCACAGAGTGGCTTTGCTATATTAACTGTGATCAGTGGGTAAAAGGTAGTTTTAAAGATTACGATCCTGCCATAAAATATTAACTCGCTGTTGGATCAGCGCAGACCCCAAGATACCTGTGGTGCGCTGACACTGAAAATCCCCAGCAGCAACAGCCTCAGGCTTGATCTCCTCTTGGGGGATTTCCCCTGCTGTTCATGGCGTTCATGGAAGTATATGTTGGCGTTTTTTAGGTATACGCTACAAACTGCAGGGAGCAGAATAATAAAAGCAAACATATTTTTCTGGCAGGTTTCAACATTTGAAGTTAATTTAGGCGTAAATAAACTGTTTTAGTGAAGTGAGCTCTGCCAGCTTGCAGATCAGCTTCTCTGATTGGTTGATGTGTTGCGTCGAGCAGCAAAAATTCAATTTTTCAAGCTCCAGTATCTACTGCTTGTGAAGTTTAAAACATATATGTTTCCAGGGGGTAAATTAAGGCGTATTAAAGCCATACATCCCGAAAACTTTTTTAGTAAAGGGCGTACAATGTACCCCTGTATGCATTGCTAGCTAAAAGCCTGGTAAGATCTGAAAGAGAACGGAGTGCAATAAACATTAGGAAAACATTAATAAAACAGAGTTACCTTGGGTTTGATACCTTTCCTTTTGATTCCAAATAAACTTAACTAATATAATCCTCATCCAGCTCCTGAACTGTGACCTGGCTGAGATTTACAAGGTAATCAGCGTTACTTAGTCCATGTGTCTGTGCTTTCAGGGTTCGGCCCCCTGGTGTAATCTTTCTCATTTAGGTGAACTGGCCCTATAATGACATGGTATTTACCTAATTGGACATTTACGGTGCAAATTGTTGCTTTGCCTCTTTGAAGATGATGTCAAGCCCTCTGTTGACCAAATCATTGAACTTGAAGTATTCCTGATTCTCAGCAGACGGCTGCCCCTTACCTGAGAGAGGCATCCACACCGCCTCCCCCTCCTCCTTTCTGATCGGCAGTCCATTGAGTGAAAAGCTTTCTCATCTTTTGAGAGGCTTACGGAGGACAGAAGTCCCCGACTATTTGTACTGCAGATCGGGGCGTGTGCCGTACTTAGGTTGAAGCATCCCCAGAGAAAGCAATAATGATAGAAGATGATGATATCTTAAAATGACACAGCTGTGGCTTGACCGTCCATATTCAGGCTGAGAGCCCAACACACTCACACACACTCAGAGAGAGCCTATTTGTTTGTGTGTTTTGGCTATCCGAAGACCTAAGGAGATCCGAAGGGATCCTGGGGGATAATAGCCCGTAATCCTGTCAGCAAATGGACTCAAATGAGGCGAGAGAAGAGGCAATCCAATTACCGGGCCGCTGATACTGGCAGGATTATTTAGTATTAGCATATGTGTGAAAAGGTATCAGGCTGTTTGGACTGGCGAGATGTGAAGTGAAAGACGAGAAGTAGGAAAAAGACGGTAATAAGCAGAAAGCAAAGTGATTTAGCTGGGCCTCGCTGTGCCTCTTTATTCACATAAATAACAATAAGGAAGCCTGTTTTGTTGCCTTTCCATTAGTGACAGCTGGGGATGCTTAGACGCTAAATGGAAATGATTAGCACAGTTTTATGGAAGCAGTATGTATACTTTATGTGTATTTGGATAAACAAAGCCAAAATAAAGCTTACTTTTGTTTCCTTTGTACTTTATTAGAGAAGTTCTTTCTCGGTTTACAAAATTAAGATAAAACACAACTGTTATTGCTTAGTTTATGAGTTATTTAACCAATGCCTGGTGAGACACAGGGAAGACATCAGGTGCATAAGTCTTATTAAGAGAAAGGGTGCAACTCGCACTCGTTACTGCTTTTATTATAGTAAATGACAAATTAAATATGTCATTTAAATACTGCTGCTGAAAACTGTGATGATGTTTTTTTCCTCCTATCCGCTCACATATTATTTCTTTGCTATAACAAAGCGGCCCAGCCACACTACAGTATAAATTAGGTGTGGGCTTTAAGGGTAGTTGCCATTAGCGCTAGGGGTGTGCAAAATAACGAACATGATGATGCATCGCGGATTCTAATGGTCTTTCAGCGATCTACTGTGACTCATTCTTGATGTTAACTATCGACATATTAATTAAAAACTGCACATAAATAGTAATTGGTACATGAAATGTTTGGCTTAACATCACAAAACAAGTGTAATACAACTTCCAGTCCAGTAGATGTCGCTGCAGATGTGTTGACGCACACCGCCTTGTGTCACAAGCATTCGGGCCGCTGGATACTGGGCGCCGAAATAATAAAACCAAAACATTGAGGGAGAAAATATTGCAATGCATTGCAATAATGCAAGTATTGTGATACATCGTGGATAGAATCAAGATCGCGGGCCTGTGAACGCGGATAATGAATCGAATCGCGGACTTCGGCAATACCCACCCCTAATTAGCGCTGGGTAATTTAATTCGCAAAAAATACTGCAATTTAATAAGATGCATGAGTTCAATCGCGAGGCGCTTGATTCTCTTAGCTGACCACATTTAACAAGAGAACAACATATAACATTTCTCACTGCAGCGCTTCAGGGGGCAAAAATATATATTAAAGAGGTGTTTCCTGCCACACAGAATAGAAAAGATTTATCCAGCATGGTGATCCATGAAAGTAAATAGCAGCACTTTATCACATAAAGGTTATAATACGTAATCCTGCAAACAATAGACCGAATGAGCAAGCTTTGAAGGTAATGTAAAAAACGGAAACCCTGAAATTAAACATTTACAAGTTTGTTTTTAGTGCTAATGAAAATCCAGATAAAACTAAAATTGCTCAATCAGTGGCATGAAAAATGGAAAGCAATTTTGATTTTTGGCATAATCCTTCAGCCATAGTCTACATTAAACAAATTGGCCATATTTTATTATCAATATGAAAAGTACATGAAAGTAGGACACTTAAAATATGTCATCCTTTTGAAAATTCTATCCAAATTGCTTTGCGATTGTCATAATCCACACACTGATATTATGACAACATTCAAGATGTTGTGCCGTTTAACTATTTCATATCCGCCTTTTTTTTATTGCACTTAAGCCAGGGAGCTCAAGTTTTTTATTCACACGATGAAAGATGGGTGCCCTCAGTGGCCATATTTACTGCACAAGAACAGCTAAGATTACTTATCTTATTATATTACGTATCACATTTCCTATAATTATTATTGAATCTCATGCGACGCTATCCCATAAAGATGCTTTACTGACCTTGGCTTGAAAGTAAAACTTGGAGCATCAAATACTTTCTTAACCATTTATTTAATTATCTGGCGGCAGTACTGACATTTATACCTTTGAGAAACGGCAGGACTCGAAATCCCCTTTATTTTCTTTCCGCTCCAGCGTTCATACCAAGATAATTAACAGTTTGACTGTAGCTTAACACTGGTAGCTCCACTTAATGTCTGTTCTGATGGAAACCTGTGTTAGCTCTGTTATTACAAAAGAAATATCCAGTCACTTAAGTAAACGAGAAGACATTGATATAGAGAATAGATTGAAGTGATAACATGTAACAGCCAGGATAGCCGTCAGACTGGAATTAGCTTGTTTAATAAATTATAGTTTCGCAGCATGATTGAGTGGAATACTGAAGAGTTATTTAGTGGTATTGAGTGTGACGTATGATTTATTATTGAGGGTTTGTGTGTGTTTACATTGGACTATTATTGTGTAATGTAAAACCCGAGCAGGTGGATGCGAAGGCTAATTTAATAAAGCAGTTTCCTCTCCGCATTTCTTAATTCTCATCTTGACTCTCCCAAGCGTGAAGTCTGCCAATCAGTTTGGCCTGGTTTGAGTTGAACCTATTTGCATATTTATTTATTCCTCTTAGCAAAAGCTTTGTTAACATGCAAAGTCTGTGATCTAGAGCGACTCCATGTCTGCCGCCGGTTTGATAAGATTGATGAGAGCCTGCTCTCGCCAGCCGTAAGTTAACCAGGGCTGTGAATTATTTCCCTTTAAATGTTTTCTAGCTGAGTGACCCAGCGCATTAAAGAAACGAAATTCTTTTTTATTTATTTTTTTTGCCCATTAGGTTGCATTGTGCTACTCAATGAGATTGTCAGACTGGTTTAGAAGCGGACCGTAAGTGATTGCTGTTATTTAAATTATAAAACTCCACCTAATAATACAATCAGACGGGGGTCTTCCAGGTCCTGCATGAGGTACTATATGGGGGTCGTGAAAGTTTTGGTTGATTAGATTCTTCAGCTTCTTTTTTTTTTTCTTTTTTATATCCCTAAAAGCTTCAATTTTTTCCGCTAATTGAAATGTCTTTAAATCCACACAACATGAATTCAATACACTGTAGTGAACAGATAAATGGAGGCAGTAGATGTCTTTCAAATCAATGCACAGTTACAAAAGCAGCTCTGTGAAGCATGGTCAAGCAATCTTTCATTCACAACACCTGTTCATCAACTAGAGAATCAGAATCAGAGAAACAGAAAAACTTGCTTCAACATGACTCAATCTGTAATGTGACTATAGGACCAGTTTGATATGACACATTTTTACCTCATATAATATATATATAACCAGGGGTCCACGACTCTATCTCCCCATCAGTTTGAGGATCCTTGGCCTGGAAAATGTTCCAGGCATTTTTCTTTCCTTAAAATATTCTTAACTTTTGTTGATATACATCCTACTTTGGTATTTCTACTATATATGCTTATATACTTGTATATATATACTCTTTCATATATATAATAGGAAATATTTGCGGTAAATTTCTTGAGGATTTCGCTTGAGTTGCATTTATAGAAGCATTCGATGCTATATTAAATTTCTCAAAACCAATGCTGTACTTACGGTGGACTACTTGATATTTCTAAAGTACCCTAATAAAACACTCTATTGTTTATCCATATCTTTTTAGCCCTAATATACTGCTCCAACAGCAGTAAACGGCTCTAAAAGCAACATCACCTCAATCATTCATTGGTTGTTCCTTAGTCGCCATCTGGCTAAAGTGTGGTATCTACTCGCACTACTGCCGTTCACTGTAGAGCTAGGCTAACACTAGCATGTATGCTCTCTGTTTTGATAAGTATTATTGATGATTTAGTTTGCAACAGATTTCAAACAAATCACAAAATTTGGAGAAAAAGTTGAACGTTTGACGATGGGTATTTCACTCTCCTGGGTTGCCCTTCAGCATAGAACCCAGAGCAGAACCCATGACATGGAGGCAGGGAACCATGGCAACCAATTGTCCTTGTTTGATTGTCGACATTATGGTAAAGGGTGACAAAAGAATAGTTTGGGATACGCTGTCTAACAATAATATATTGTACATTTTTTAATACAATCTTTTAAAGCAGGCAGGGATTTAAGAAAAAATGTTTTTATAATCATAATATATTTATAAAAAATAGAATAAAGAAGCCTCATAGCTTTCATTTTGGTGTTATAAGGGCTGCTACGCTTTGCTCACTTCCGGGTCCAAAAAAATAATAGGAATAGATAAAAAAAAAATTAACCATGGTGCAGTGTTTCTAATTTGCTTTCCTTATTTCAAGCATGTTTGTATAATTTTAGCCATTTTTGTGATTGTAGTAAGTCATTTATGTATATTCTGCAGGTGGTTCTCTCTGTTCCTCTTTTTACTGGGGAAATGGCTCTCATCCTTTTCTCGCATGAATTTATTAAATTTGCCATCTTATGCAACTGTATATTGAACAGAGTGAACATATCCTTTGTTTTCCACAGTGGTGAAATTCTGGATGTTTTATATCTTTTGTTTAAAGCTTTAAGCTTTTTTTTGTCACATTAAAGTCCTTTTAAGACTAAATTATATATAAAAAAACAACTTTTTATGATTTGTGTGTCCACAGAAGCACTAGCTGACTGATCAGCGAGTTGTTTTTATTACACTGTTGACTGAACTTATCCTGAACACAAAACTATGAGTCATTTAACAAGTTTCTCCTTTTTTGTTCTATTTGTGTCCAGTTGACAAAAGCAGTAGTGGCAGTGTGGTGAAGCAGGGCGAGATGGAGCAGCGTGAGGGCCCAAGGAGCCGCTGGACACCCTGTTATGTTGAGCTGACTCCCTGTGAGCTGCGGCTCTACACTTTGGACAGCAGTGCCAATCGCCAACTAGGCACTGCCTTCTCCCTGTCACACTGCCAGAGTGTTGTCGCCCCGGCACCCTGCAGCCAGTCGAGTCAGATGAGCCAGCCTGGTGACAAGCGCACACTTCAGGCCTTGTTTTTCAACAGCACACGACTCCAGCTGAAGGCGGCCAACCAGTGGGAGGCAATGGAGTGGAGACGGCTGATGTGGGAGAAGGTTCAGGCAGCTAGACCCATAAGGCAGGACAACCGCAAGCATAACAGTGGGCTGGATATTAAGCAGAGTGCTAAGTTTCCCATACCGATGTCACCTTCCTCTTCGCCCTCTCCCTCTGCACTGGACACTCAACCTGATGGGGACAGCGACACTCCAACCTCATCAGATGCATCACTTTCTAATAATTCTGGAGTCCTGAGCAGACCAACCACCCTCCCTCTATTTAACCAGCGCTTCCAGGATGTGCTGAAAGCTGGACTTCTTCATCTGCTGTTGGATCAGAACAACTGGCGGCCCTTCACCTTTGTCTTGACAAGATCTACTCTCCAGGCTTTCCCTACAGAAGGGAGGGGCTCTGTGTCCCAACCAGTCCTCCAGTTCTCCCTAGCGTCCTGCTTGTCAGTACAGCAAGATCCTGTACCAGAGACTGGAGAGTCATGGGTGGATAAAGGGCGGTATTTCCAGGCTGTGTTCCCCAAAGAGGTCCTAAAACTCCAGGCAGATGATCATCTAAAAGCTCAGGAGTGGGTGGAAGCTCTACAGCAGGCAGTAGATGCACAAAAGTCCACACAAGAGGACAAGAGAGAACCAGGAGAAGGACCTGCTGGATTACAGGGAGTGTTGTTGAGATCCAAACCATCAAGGAGGCAGAGGGAGGCCCAGAGAGCCAAGCGACAGTCAGTCACCACCAGTTTCCTCAGTATTCTCACCTGCCTGGCTGTGGAAAAGGGACTCACTGCTCAAAGCTTTAGGTGTGCTGGTAAGTACCGTGCAAAATGTCCAATCCATAGTCGAGATCTCTTTAAAGTAAGAAGTGTACATTTGTCCTCCTATAAATATTTAATCTAAGAAACCCCTTAATGTCTTCTTCTAAATCTTCATTGGAACTTTGAGCTCAAACTTTTGCCAAAAAACACACTTTTTTAGGCTTTTTTTCAGGTTTTAAAAGATTGATGTTCCAAAACCAGTAAATACTTTTAATTGTAATTGGTTAAATGGAGCATAATAGTGAAGTGTTCCCTCTATTCTATCTATTGCTTATGATGCTAGTCATCGCATTAAAGAATGACAACTTTAGCTTTTGTAAAATGATTTACCTTGGCAGTCATTGAGTGGGACCTAAATGAGCTCAATCCATCGCTAACTTTAAAGCTGGAAGCTACAAGTTTAACTCCTCCCAGCCAGTAAGTGGAGCCCTCACATTCACCTAAGTCTACATCCGTATGGGTTCCCAGCCACTAGCCAGATCTGCTAATCCTCCTCCGGTCCTTCCATACGTCAGCACCGGTGCTCAAAAGCCTAACCAGTCTACACACCCTCATTTTGTGTCATTTTTGAAGAAGCTATTTCTTAGCTCTATCTTGGCAGCTCCAGCTCATATTACATCAACCTACTGTTCGTTTTGGACGTTGGCCTCATAAACAGAAGTAAATATTTATTTATTTTGAACCAGTCAAAATTGATAAAATAGTTGTTTATGTACAATATTTTGTTTTCGTCAGTAGAATTTATACTTTGGTTCTGCGTCACAAGACGTGGATATATTGTGATCTTTGAAAACAAAAGAATTTTGATACAAATGTTGTAGCGATGACCTTTAATTTGAGGCGAGCATTGGCAAGGGTGCTTCGATATGATGCATTATTATCACGATATTGAAATATGATATACACTATATTGCCAAAAGTATTTGCTCACTCCATCCAAATTATTGGAAATCATCGTGTTCCAAATCACTTCCATGGCCACAGGTGTATAAATTCAAGCACCTAGAGTATGCAGACTGTTTTTACAAACATTTTGTGAAGAATGGGTCGCTCTCAGGAGCTCAGTGAATTCCAGCGTGGAACTGTGGATAGGATGCCACCTGTGCAACAAATCCAGTCGCAGGAAATTTCCTCGCAAACCCTAAATATTCCACAGTCAACTGTCAGCTGTATTATAAGAAAATGGAAGTGTTTGGGAACGACAGCAACTCAGCCACAAAGTGGTAGGCCACGTAAACTGACGGAGCGGGTCAGCGGATGCTGAAGCGCATAGTGCGAAGAGGTCGCCAACTTTCTGCAGAGTCAATCACTACAGACCTCCAAACTTCATGTGGCCTTCAGATTAGCTCAAGAACAGTGCGCAGAGAGCTTTCAGTGGAATGGGTTTCCATGGTCGGTACAGCTGCATCCGCCATACATCACCGCGCAATGCAAAGCGCCGGATGCGGTGGTGTAAAGCACGCCACTGGACTCTAGACGGCAGTGGAGACGCTGCTCTCTGGAGTGACGAATCGCGCTTCCATCTGGCAATCTGATGGACGGGTCTGGGGTTTGGCGGTTGCCAGGAGAACGGTACTTGTCTGACTGCATTGTGCCAAGTGTAAAGTTTGGTGGAGGGGGGATTATGGTGTGGGGTTGTTTTTCAGGAGCTGGCTTGGCCCTTCTTAGTTCCAGTGAAAGGAACTCTGAATGCTTCAGCATACCAAGACATATTTGGACAATTCCATGCTCCCAACTTTGTGGGAACAGTAGCTGGAGCTGGCCCCTTCCTCTTCCAACATGACTGTGCACCAGTGCACAAAGCAAGGTCCATAAAGACATGGATGACAGAGTCTGGTGTGGATGAACTTGACTGGCCTGCACAGAGTCCTGACCTCAACCCGATAGAACACCTTTGGGATGAATTAGAGCTGAGACTGAGAGCCAGGCCTTCGCGTCCAACATCAGTGTGAGCTCACAAATGCGCGCCTGGAAGAATGGTCAAAAAATTCCCATAAACACACTCCTAAACCTTGTGGACAGCCTTCCCAGAAGAGTTGAAGCTGTTCTTAGCTGCAAAGGGTGGACCGACGCGCCATATTGAACCCTATGGATTAGGAACGGGATGTCACTTAAGCTCATATGTGAGTCAAGGCAGGTGAGCAAAATACTTTTGGCAATATAGTGTATGTGGATTTACCGGGTTAATAATATCAAAATTAAATGTTGACATTAAAAAAAAATGGCTGCATACGTTCATCAAAAGATATTGATTATCCAGTTATCTTGATAGCCATGTTGTTTGGGGTTTAAGTCAGTTTGCGTCCACCACTGCCTCTACTAGAGAAATGGCGCTGCCCCGCACAGCATATGGGCTCCTCGGCACCATCTACTGGAGCGGTGGTGCAGAAGTGGCCCATTTCCCCCCATTGTTTTTGGTAAAAACATTATTTTTATTTTTATCGATAATAGGAGCTGAAACATCAGTATCACATTGTGTGACAGAAAACTGCAATATATCTCCAAATATTTTTTTTTTTTCACAATGTAAAGGTGTTTTAAATCTGATGGTAAATAGTTTGTTTGATGGCCGACTGCAGGTTCAGCTACATGAGCTGATAGCCCATCTAATTATATCTACAGTAACATAATCTTTTAACAAATCTTTTTTGAAAAAGTATTAACATTATTATTATCAGCCTTTGGTATAGCTAAATTGTTGTTGTTTTTTTTGTTTTAGAACAGCCCCAATGAGTACCGTATACATCTTTTTTTTCCATTAATGGTTAGTTCAGTATTTGAAGGTTCTAATTGCAGAGTAAAATGTGCAGCTTCATGTACTTAATTTAATCTATTCTAAAGCTTTTTACAGATTAGCAATTCTCTATTGATATTCAGTTAGTCCTTACACTAGGTCCTTGGACAGCTCTACAAATGCCAGGCGGTGCTTTTACTCCCCCTGGGTGTGAAACGTGGGCTTCCTCTCACTCTCCCTATGGAGGGCTTTGAATAATCGCCGTTCACCTCCCTTTTTTATTTGTAACCACTGGCTTTATTAATGCAGAGCTGTTTGAAAGGACAGCTGAAACGGGAACAAGGATGGGGGGCCATCCGGGGCCAACTGATGATAATTGGCGGGCTTAAAGCACTGGTGGAGAGGGAAAGACGGATGAATGAATGAATCTGTGAGTGAATGAGAGCAAATGAAAGCTGCCTGGGGATGCTACAGTGGACAGCTGTGAGCGGAGCTGTTTGTTGGAGGGGTTTCAGGTCAGAGCTGGATGGACGGGACAGCTGGATACGTCTGTTTTCTATAGAGAACACACCTCGGCTCCTTCACTCCGTTTATTACTCCTTTTCATTCTGCTTGCTTTCACCATTTCATTCATGTTCATAACCGTGTCCTGTTTTTGTCTCCATTTCTCCTGCTGTCCACCCATTGAAATGACAGTATCCCTTCCTACCCTCCTGCTGTGTTAATTAGCACAACCTGAAACTCCATTTAAGCATTTGGATAAAAAAGAAATCAAATTTACAAGATTTCTCCCTCCTTGTTCTTCCCTCTCTGCTATTTTTTGTGCTGAATTCCTCTGCAAATCCTCTAATATATGCTAGAGTTTTAGGAACCATGAAGTTCTTCCAATTTAGAGGCTACATACTGTAAAACCCCTACCGCACTACAGTGAAAGTAAAAGTCTAAAATACAATTTCCCTATGCAGACGATTCATTTGTGACAGCACTAAGCGATGTTCATCCTCCCTGTGTCTGTAAGCCTTTGGATGTTCTGTTATTCAATCACAAAGTCCAACACCGGAAGGATACCTTACACCAGGTATCACCTACTGTTTAGAGTTCAACAAAGAAAACAACATATATTAAAGCAACAGTATGTCATTTACAGCCACTAGAGGTGCTAGACCTGTATTTCCCAGCTTTAGCAAGCCTTAAAGCAACACTGCACTGTCACACAGTCAAACAGCCTCCCCCTATGAATCGAAATCTGATGGCATATCACTTTTGACCAGGAAATTAATTAGTAATAGAGTTACTTAAAATGATAAGGCCACATTCAGCTCTTTAGATTAAATGCTACATCAGAGAACCAAAAATAGCTTTTTCTATCTTTATTGGTTCTGTGTTTAAGGGGAACTCAGTCTGCTGTAAAGTGGCGCTCTGGGTCACATGACTTATTAACTGACAGATCCAACCGTTTTAAAAAGGTCAGCCTGTCAGAGCCTCACTACATGCAGTGTTAATTACCTGAAAGATCATTTTACATATATTTCAAATTAAGCTAATTGGGGCTGAAACAATCAGATTAATCGTGATTAATTGATTAATGAAATAATCCTCAACTAATTTAGTAAATGATTTATGGTTACCTGGAGTATAGAGACTATAAAGCATGCCTTTAGCTGACAGAGCGACCTACTGAGAGCATTAAATATATGAAAATTGTAAAAAAAAAAATGTCTGTCAAAATGCTCTATCAGAACTACTCAAGTAGAAATGTTTCACCTGGTTTCAATTTGTAAGATTTTTTCTTTAAAAAACCTTTTGCTATCCAATTATTAATTGATTACTCAAAAAAAATAATCAACAGATTAATGGATTAGCAAAATAATAGTTACTTAAAGCTAATACTTTGTCAAAACTTACGTAGAAAGACTTTAACGGTGGATTAAATGTAATTTAGGTGCCTAAAATAAAAAGAACTTAAAGTACAGTTTTGTGAAGAAATAGAGGTATATTCAGATGAACTATGTAAACATGCCACACACAATCTCTTTTACCCCTTTTTTATTGGCCGAAAAACCGGTTTAAACCCACGAACAATCAACTTTTAGTGGCATTGGGAACAGCTCACTGACCCATGTCGACCCGGGTAAAACGACTCAAGTGACCCAGGTTAAAATCGCCTTTGAACGGCTCTGCTCCGATCGGCACACAGTGGGAACATCAGACGTCAACAACGGTGCAAGTCACGTCCAATCTAATAAGCCAAAACAAGTCTAATTACATTCAATAAACATGGCGCAGCAATGGGCAGAGGGATTTGGATGGACAAAAGCGGCAACCAATAAAGAATAAAACACCATTACTTTGTCCTGGCTCTCTACCATGTTGCTCTCCATTGTTCTTCCCTGATTACCTCCCTGATTTCTGTCGCACTGGTGAGATCATTAATGCTAACCCAGCTTGATGGCATCACCAGACACGCAGTGGTGGGGGGGGGACAGAGGCCAAACAGTTTGCCAATGGGAGGTCAGTGGGAAGAGAGCCAAATGTTGATTGTTAGCGGGTCGACCTGTGTTTGACAAATCTGTGTTAACCTGCTGATTTCAGTGGGGAAAAAACTATCCATGCATCCGTGTGCGTGCATGTAAACAGCTGCCACTCAAAGGTTAGCGGCGTAGCGTTGCAACAAAATGGCCGATGGTGCATCCCGCAGACAGAAATGTTCACCGAAGACAATCAGGGCTTATTACTGTCATAGAGGGAAAAAAACAATCTTCGACAAAGAAATTATTAGATTAGGTAAAGGACAAAACGAGGATCAACATTAGCCTTATGTTTCTGAGGTAGAGAGCGGCTTAAGTGCTAAACCAGCTAGCTAGCTAGCGTTTCTCCTCCTGGGGTGGTAACAACATGAAATCAAATGATTCTTGTTGATTGATTCAACATAATGCAGCAATTGTGAGATGTGGGATAACACTGTCTGTTTGACCAGCAATGGAACCGACATTACCGTTATAAGGCGTGCATCGTGAGCTGCCTACTGTGATCCTCACCAACAATAAGAGCATTCTCTTTTTGAAAAAAAAAATACAACATTGAAACGGGTCCACTTTGAACATGCTTTAGTCCACCCTTTGCATATGCATATGCTATTTCTATCCAGTGTAGTACATCAGTAGTTGTTTAGCATCAAAATCTATGCCGCTAATTACATATGGGATGTGCTGCTTTCCAGATTCCTTTTGAAGGAAGCGCTTTACCTTTTAAGACTGTGACTCCCCGTTGCCCCCTTAAAACCTCTCCCCACATGTGTGATTACGCACACACACCACAGGTCCTGCTGATTGGTGGCCCCTGATGTTTCGTTGGAGCACGTTCTCAGGCCCCCTGGTTTACCTTACCAGTCCATTAGAGTTGGACTGGGGGTGGGGGGTGGGGCTTTTTCAAGTGAAGTGGGAATTGGTAAATTCAAGGGAACTGCGGAAGTTGGAGATTCGCTTCAAAAGATTGACAGTCGCAGACACACAATCTTAGACTCTTCATTTGTTCACGTTTTCATTGGAGTGTTTGGTCACTGTGAATGAAGAACATCAAAGCTCGCGCCTCTGGTCTTTTCAGTTCTAATTCACTCATGTAAAGACCAAACACGCGCGCACACACAGCAGTGTCCTGTCAGAGGTGTGGTGGTTTGAACCAGCAACGGGCAGATGAAAAGCATGAGTCCTCTTCTTCTGATGTCATCTCTCTCTCTCTGCCTGTGTCCCTGTCTCTTTCTCCCAGTGCGAACAGGTCAAAGTGACCCTCTCTCACTACAGAGAGCGGCAGTACAATCGGTGGACCTTTGAGCTACGTTTGAATTCCCATTCATCTTCCCCTCGGTCCCTCTCCTCCTTCATCCCAGAAAAAACACATGAAAGATCGGAGATGAGCAAAACAATTCAGTTGGAACTGTTATTTTTTACGCCTAATGTTTAAGAAAATAACAGCTTGCTGTTTTAGTGTAAAAATGGTGCACTTTACAATCTTAAAATTCCTTAAACCATTAAAGCATAAAAACTATAATTAATTAAGATCCTAGCTCCCCCTTTAGCCAGCAGATGTAATACCCAAGATGCCTCTCATTTTTGAGGAAACAAATATTCTTTAGATTCAAACAATTAAGCATTTATGTGGTAATAATTTTAGGAAAGGGGTTAACTTTGGCTTAAAGTCAATCTAATAGTAATTAAATGCTAAAGAAAAGTACCCGACTGGTCTGTGTTAATAACAAAACAAAAATATTCAATTCAGTTTTTTGTTTTTTTTATAGCGCCAATTCACAACACGCCATCTTAAGGCACTTTACAGTTCGGCCAGATCATCCAGTCAAATTGATTCAAAGTTTTCTATCTAAGGAAACCAGTTGATTGCAGTGACTCATTGACTCAAATGAAATCCCTCACACTAAGCATGCTTCTAGTGGAGAGGAAAAAGAGGAGAGGACAGACTCCCTTTTAACAGGAAGAAACCTCCAGCAGAACCAGGTTTCGTGTGTGAGCGGCCATCTGCTGAGGCCGACCAGGTTCTAAGGAGACAGAAGCAGACATGCAAAAAGAAGCGTGGATACAAAAGGCAACTGTAAAAGGCGACCCCTTCCAGGAAACACACAGCCAGGCAGACGAGCTCGAGCCCACTCCCATGTCAGAGGAGCACATCCAGCTAGTCACAATCAGAGAAACAGGACTACACTGAAAAACACGCTGATCTCAAACATCTATAGACAGATGTGTTGATTGCAGCAGCACAGCTGATATTTCTCTCCAGGATGGTGTCACAGCCAAACAGGAACAGACGAGGTAAAGCTACTATTAGAAAAAGCAAAGATCAAAGCGTTAGAGATTGAACTATCATTTCAAGTATAGAGCATTAATGCCTCCTAACCACTCTAATGTTTGCCTATTAGCCTATATTATATAAACTCCTTTAACAATTTGAATTATTTGGTTCTTATTCACATATAGTAGGACACAAAGATCCAATTGTTGGGACAGACTTTTATGCCAGGCAGAAACGTTAATGCATTAATCTGTCCACTTGTAACTAAAGCAAGCAGAAGCCATGTTGTTTTTAAACAGGATCTGAGAACTTAGGCCTTGAGTTCAAGTCTAGGCGCCTAAACAGGCTGCTTCTATTAAGAAATCGGCCCAGTTTGAATAGTCCTATCGATTTTTAACATTTAACTTTTTACATTTAACTCATAGTGAGAAGGAGACAAATATTTTACATTTTCACTCACTAAAACCTGGAAATTAAGTTGTGTTTTTTTGTGTTTTTTTGCACTCCATACAGCCGTCTTCCATAATAACAGCTTAGTCTTTCAATATTTAGTTCTTTTCTGGATTCTATAATAAAGCTATATTTCTGTCAGATTGATCTTTCTTGCAGAGACCTTATAGAGTTTGATGTGGTGGATGCACTTTTGGTGCCATGTGTTTGTTTGTGTGGGTGTGTTCTCCTCTTTTGCTCATGATATAGAATTTGAGGTTAAATTTTTAGGTTTGCCAAGGTTTTGGGCTTTTTTACGTGTGCATCTTTGTTCCTGCGGTCCCAGCAGAGGCAGACCAAGTTTGAGGCCACATATGGCCAGAAAACTGCTGCAGTGGTTTGCTGCTTCCTCGAAGTGACACAGTGTTTCCCTGACTGTTAACCATGGCCTCGGCATGCTGCCTTCCAACCGGTGGACTGTGGTTTTCTGTTGGAGCATCCACCCCAACACCAGCATGAGCTCACTGCTATAATTAGCATTACTTCTGAAAAGTTTAGAAAATATATATTATGAAGGTCACTGTTTTTATTTTTTTTGTTTTTTTTTTTATTTTATATCTCCCATAAATCACCCACAGGTGCATCACTATATACTAGCATATCAATCTTGAGGTTTTATTTGCCTTCAGTTTTCAAAACAGTATTTTTATTATAAATTTGCATTTTTTTCCAGGGTTTGTTTCTGTGAATTTAAAAAGCTATAAAAGGAAAGTTATCCAGAAAAATATTGCACCATATAAGACTGTTTAATTTGTTTAATCCTCATTGATTTTACATAAATTTTTGCAGAAAGCTTTCTTTAAAAGACAAAAAAGGGCAATCTGTAGAGCAGTGCAGAGTTGGGGGGTGGGGGCATCAATGATCTATCTGCCAGTCAGCATGTGACCGACATGTTACTGAGTTACAGTCATGACTGTGAATCATTCACACCAGATGCTTACAAGACGCGGATCTTAACTGTAAGCGTAAAGACATTTGCTCACATACCAAAGCAAAAAGGATTTTGCGGTTGCTAAATAGGTTTAATGCAGGGTTTTTAATTCTGGTCCTCAGGGCCCACCGTCCTACCTGTTTAGGTGTTTCCCTGCCTCCACACACCTGGCCTGAATGAAAAGGTGATTACCAGGCTTTTACAGCATTTGATTGCTGCCAAAGAGGTAATTCAGTCATTTGAATCCAGTGTGCTTGAATAGAAACACATCGAAAACATGAAGGACAGTGGGCCCTGATTACCGGGGTTAAGAAATGATGGTTAAATGAATAAACACTGTAGTGATGCATTGAAAGAGCCATCCTGTTTCTGAAGGGGTGATTTCTATGCCAATAAAAAATAAATATGAATCAGAATTATTTCAAACCTTAGTTTGAAATCTTGTTTGTGCACTTTTGTTAAAACAAAAGAACATTATGTTTCAGTGGTATATTTTTTACACTCGTTTTATTTTACAGGATTATTTATGCAGGCTATTAGGGTTATTTTCGTTTAAAATCTGTCTAAACCCTATCCCATTAAACCCTATCTCAGCAACTGTTTGACGAATACAGTTTTATTCTGAAATCCTTATATGTCCCTTCAATTAATTACTAATGTTTTAATCATTAAAGCAGCTCAGAGGAATAATCTTCAGTTTTTTGTTGTTTTTTCCTGAATTCCGCGTGGTTATTCAGACACAGTGATATAAAAGCCAAAATGGCTCCATCTTTTCTCAAGTTTCTAAAACATGAATGTGAACATGCACTGCATTTGGTGCCAAGCTTTCGTTTTATAAGGCTTGTCTTTTTTTAGGAATAATTTTAGGTGGTAACTTTGTTTGTTCTAACTAAGAGTACATAATTGAAGACAATATAAGTTAAAAATTTCCCCTCCAAAGTACAGAAATTGCAAATGATTTGATATGAAACTTAAAAGATAAAGAGAAAAATGGTGGATAAATTAAGCTTCGAGAGTTTTTGGGTAAAGGTGAAGCTGAAAAAAAAAAGATCTTGTCTCTACGCTCAAGTGTTGTGGGTCTCCATGAGTCAGATTGATCAGCTAAAAGGTAAACCAGCGCAACTTAGAGTAGTGATGTAAATATTTGGCTGAGAAAACGGTTACACAACTAATGAAGATCTTTATGGAAAGTATGGATGAATGTGATTTTATTATTATTAATTATACTTCAAAGATATAAATATCTAAAACTTTAGTTTTAACTATTTCAACTATTCTATATTGATAAAAGCCTGCTAAAATAGTCTGACTAGCTGTTAGCCATTCTCCTCTTGCTGAGGTCAGAGTATTTTAAAAGACCCTCAAAACAGTAAGACGGTATACTTATTAGATGTAAAGGTTCTGCTCTACTTTAGACTGCAGCTTTAAACTTCTCAGGTTCTAAAAGAAATTAAGTAGCCTGATAAACCAGACTAAAAGTGAGATTAAATGTGTAATTTAGTCTGGCCCCAATGAATGAGACATCTGAAGATTGTTGAAGAGAACAACCCGTTGTTTTTCAAACCATGTCTGTGCCTATTGGCCAACGCTCTGACCAATGAGCGCAACTGACTGTGACGTAGGAAGCGTGACAGAAAGCTGGTGAGGGAGCATAAACAAACAGCCTGTCGGTAAATAAGTTCTTCTTAAAAATGAATGAGCGTAGAGCCTCTTCCTGTTCATGTTTCAACGAAAACCCCAAATCTAATCCTTTCAAAACTGATTCCAAACCTGAGTCAAACGAGAACTGTTCAATAGTTGCCATCTTCCTTGTTGTGCTTTCTCCTGCGTCACGCAGCTTTGTCGTCACGCCCTCAAACCCCCGCCCGCTTTGCATCCAGAAATTCAAAATACATCCCTGCGTTCTGATTGGCCCGCCAGTTTTAGGGCCTGGGGCATTGATCGAGGCTTGAACACTCGCAGGCAAGAATTATTTTGGCCGTGTGCGGGTGAGGCTACTTTACTAGGCTAGAAATAAAGCTAATTTTCAGAGGAATTAACCCACAAACCAACAGCTTACGTGGCGGTTGTCAAATACCAGAGGATGCACGCTTGTGCTCTGAGAAGGTTACAATCATCTGGTTTGATCGGCACAGCCTGCACTCTGGGCCCCTGTGCAAGGCCCTTAAACGGCTGGTTAAACTCCCGCAGCAGTGTGTCCCAGTGAGCTTGTTGCAGATATTTTTGATTTATGCCCAATTTATTTATTATTTAGTTATTCCACGCCACAATGTAAGAGGGACAATCAGGAACTAGCTATGGGTGTGGATACGGCCAAGGCGGTGAGGAAGTGGGCTGCCATTGCCGAACAATGGCAGCCCACTGCTCCCCAAGGGGATGAGTTAAATGAGAGCTCATTTTGTTGCTCTGTACTTGTGACAGTGTAATGACAATAAAAGCTGGAAAGAAAAAGAATCTCCTATCTGTGACCTTAAGGTGGTTTTAATGGTTTAATGCATATCTGGGTTCCTGTGGTATCAGATGATTCAGTCTATGTTGGAAAAATATAGTTTTGTGAAGAAATAAAGGTATCTTCAGGCAAACTATGTAAACATGTCACTCATAATCTCTTTTACCCCTTTTTCACCAGCCGAAAAACCCCTTTTAACCCGCGAACAATCGACTTTTAGTGGCAGTGGAAACTTTTCAAACTTTATAGTGTCACTGCGTCTCTGTGAGTTCAGTTCTAACCTGAGAGTTTTTAGTTCTACATCAAATATAGAAATTCATCTTTAAATGCTGATTGTGACATTGTTGATGCTGATCAGACGACAGGAGATAATAGGGAACTTCCTGCTCTGACCGCTCCCCTAATGTCTTCCTTCATCTCTCTTGATCTCTGTTCTTTTCTCTGTTTTTCTTTGCTCTGTTTTTCTTTTCTCTCATCTTTCAATAGCCTGTTCTTTCTTTTTATTCCATCTTTTTTCCTCTGTCTTCATCTGGAGCACCATGGACATGCTGGTACATGTCCGGCCACTTCCTTCTTCTCTTTTAAAAGTAGGGTTCTGTTTTGTTTAAAAATAAGCGATAATAATCTCACATTTCTTTTCTTCCGGAATCTTCTTTTGCTCTGATTTGCTGTTTTCATCCTGGTTTCATATCCTCTAAGATGGTGTGGATAAGGGACACCTGTTGTAGGCCTTCAATGCTCCTGGGTTTAGAGGCGCCTGATTACAGAGCAGGCCCGGGTGTTTGGGTGAAGAGCAAACTTTAAAGGGTTGAGAAGACAAAGCAGACCAGAGAAACAATGGGGACAAATAGTAAAGAGGATCCGCTGGACTTGTTGGTGTGCAGAAATCTTTTATTTAAGGTGCTTGTCATGGCTGTAAAAAAAAAACAAAAAAAAAACTCTTTTATCTGAAGCTGTAAGTTGAAACTTAAACAATCTGCTCCTTGTTTGGGTGTGGTTATGTTGGGATTACCACACCCAATTATTGAGGGATTCATGTCTTCAGTCTTGTAGCTAAAAAAAGCTCCTTTAAAAAAAAACAAAATCCAAAAAATCACTTTTTGTTTTGCTTTGAAGGAGGTGAAAGGAGAATTTTTAAATTGAGATCTCATTGAACACTAAAGTGGAAAAGTTGCTTCCTTTTAACCCACACTTTTTCACAATTTAATCAAACTGATGTTTTATTCCTTCCGATCTGCTGAGTACAAGGAATTTCCACTTAAAGCTAATAAAAATAAGTTAGGATCATAATATTAAAATTAATTTTTTAAACATAATTAATATTTTAAACATAATCTTCCCTGGGAATTGGGACACCCCTCGCTGCATAGTTGCCGTTCTGGTATGTAAACAACTGCATATTTATCAGGGCTGAAACAATTAATCAGATTAATCATGATTAATCGACTTTTTTTAATAATCCTAAACTAATTTAGTTATCGATGAATCGTTAACTGGAGTGTAGAGACTCTAAAACATGCCTTTATCTGACAGAGCAACCCACTTAGAGCTGTAATTACACCAAGATTGTAAAAAAAACAAAAAACATTTCATATTTAAGATAAATATGCTTTTTCCAGAACTCATCAAGCGGAAAAGGTTTTTGTTTAACCTGGTTTATTTTATTAAAAAGTCTTCTTTAAAGAATCGTTTTCTAACAGATTATTGGTCAATTAATCAACAGATTAATCAATTAGCAAAATCATCGTTAGTTGCAGGCCTAGTATTTGTGCATTCGCATATATAATATACGCACCCCCGCCTTTCTAAGTTCAAGTCTCACACACTCCCACAAACTGCCACTCTGGGTCCCTGAGCAAGACCCTTAACCCCAGACTGCTCCCCGGGTGCCGCACAGCAGCAGCCCACTGCTCCCCAAAATGCAGAGAGTGAACTTATTGTCCCCCATTGTGGGACAATAAAAGAGATTTACATATAAAAGAGGACACTGGGCTTTTTAATAAAAAAAAAAACATTGAACAAGTGGATTACATTGAGCTTGGTTAACTGTATCAGATATGGTTATTCTGTAAAGGTGTTGATTAAATACAGCTGACAAAATTCTAGTGTAATATATATATGATAATTACAAAACAATAGGTAGAATTACACAGTTCCTGGTTGTCTTTTTTTTTTTGAAAATGGAGAAAATAATGTTGACAAAGGATGCAGTGGAGAATACTCTTAAGAGGTCTTTAGGTCACTTTTGAAAAAGTCGTGTTGGTTTACCCCTAGAAGGACTGTTTCGTCTCCTACCTCCACCGTCCAGCTTTTGTCTTTCTTTCTGTCCAGCAGGCTGCGCTAATCCTCCACTGCTCTCCTTACATCTCCAGCAGTTAGCCTAGAGGCTAGCTCCATCCAGCCGTAGCCCCTATTTGCTGCCTTCTATCTCCGTTCTTTTGCGATGTTTCCCCTGGGAGCAAATCCGATCTCCTGCTGAGGGGAGCTCCAGAGAGGCTGGCAGCCTTCCGTTTCTGGTGATATCTCTGCCGGTGTTCTCGTGCTGATTTCCTGATGCTCCTTTCTCAGCTCCAAAACAACAACAACAAAAAAACTGCAAGTCGCTCCCCAAAATCCCCATTCAATGGATGGCAGGTCAATCCATCCGTTCATTTTCTATCTGTTCATCTCTCTGTCAATCAATGAAGGTCTACAATATTAGGATTTTAAATTTAATATTATTAGAAATGTTGTGTTAAGATGCATTTGGCAAAAAACAGAACTTTATTAGTGTATAAAAACAACAATATATAATTTATTCTCTATCCTATTTACCTTAAAAGTAACATCCATCTGTCAATTTTTCTTTTCTCATCTCCATCCTCATTCTTAAAGCCGTAGTTAGTTAATGACTGTAGTTTTTGCAATTTCCTTATAAAAACTCTGACCACTTACAAATTGACAGTGTTTTGTAATATTTATGTTAATAGGGGGATAAAAATGCTTGGTAACCAAGTCTGGAAATCTAAATCTGGAAAATCAAACGTATGTTGGAGCCCTGTGTAATAGCTGCATCCGCCCACAGGCTCAGTGAGTATCTCTCTCTCTCTCCCCAGGTTGCCAGCGTCCGGTCGGCCTGTCCAGAGGAAAGGCAAAGGTTTGCTGCTACAGTGGCTGGTACTACTGCCAGAGCTGCCATCAGGATAACTCTTTCCTCATCCCTGCACGACTGCTGCACAACTGGGACACCAGTAAGCACAAGGTGGGAGACACACACAGCTAGCCTGGCCTTGTCCCGAAGTAAAGAAAAACTGAAGGCATGTCTAAACCAACATGCTGCATCCTGTCTTCATGATCTTTACAAAGCTTAGTCTTTATGTTTGGCTTTTTAAAACCTACTTTATCCCATACATGCTTGGAAAGTACAGCTTGTGTGGGATTATGTTTAATGTATCCGCAGCGCTTGGAGCAAAGATCCAAATATAAACACTTGTGTGCTCCTGCAGGTGTCTAAACAGGCCAAGGAGTTCCTGGAGTTTGTGTATGAGGAGCCTTTGCTGGATATCCAGCAGCTCAACCCCTGCCTGTATGAACACTGTGAAGCTTTGAGCACGGTGCTGCGTCTCCGTCAGCAGCTCCAGTCGCTGAGGGCCTACCTGTTCAGCTGCAGGGCAACCATCGCTGAAGACCTCAGGCGAAGGTGGGTCGGTTTCCGTTTTTTTTTTTTTCCGTCAAAAGTTTAGAAATGATCACATCATCCTCTCCTTTCAAAAGCAGCTGTGGATAATAAGTGTTGTGTGCTTCAAACTAAATCGCCACCTGGTTTTAAGAAAACAAACAGGTAAGAGGCTCCAGTTGGAAGAAACGTTGCATTGATTAATATGTGTCAGCTGGTAAAAGGCTACGTAATCCTGAATGATGCAGTGTGCAGCTGCTCTTTTCTTTAAACAACCTGAAATAAACATCCTGAGGCTGTGGAAGCAATATATATAAATAAGGCCTTTGGAACAATCTATGTCAAAGTAGTTTGAATATACATTAGAATATAGAAGACCTGACCTAAAGAAGAACAAATGAGTTGGGTCTATTTAGTCTCTGGGTTAGTAAAGTGATGTAAATATGGAAGGACGAGTGTGACATAATCTGTCATCTTAAATAAATTACCGTAATTTTCGGACTGACTATAAGCCGTGGACTTTTTCCCCATTTTTCGACCTTTTGCGGCTTATGCAAAATCGCGGCTTATCTATGGACTTTTACAACTAAACTAACCGCCACTAGCGTTATCCACCATGTTGCGACGCTCATTTGCTTCAACACACAAGAAGTACGGTAGCAGTGCGCGGGGGAATGCGGAGGTCCTCCGGAAGCAAGACTTCTACCGAGAGTGGTACATGTACAGAACGACAGCGAGAAATACGGACATTAAACATAAAAAAACCTGCGGCTTATAGTCCGGCGCGGCTTGTATATATACAAATCATGCAATTTAGCTTCTGTGGCTTATATTCAGGTGCGGCTAATAGTCCGAAAATTATGGTACGGTTATAAATAGAGATGCACCAAAATGGTATCTGGACCGGATACCGATTTCAATATTGACTAATTAGGTGGATCGGAAATCAGTGATTTGACATCAGATATTGGAAATCCAAGTCCATTAAAATTTAGGGATGAAGCTGCTGTTTCTTCTTGCTGATTATTTCCAGCATACAATCAATATAAAGTATATTAATATCTGTGTTAATTTATCAACTTATTTTAATAATGTTTATGTCAAGGCTAAAGCTTTTACTCACATGGCTAGATATATGGTTCATTCATTCAACAGCTGAATTGGATCGTATTGGCTGACACGCTCAGCCCACGTATTGGAAGTTAGAAGTTATTCTTTTTCCTTTCTATGAGTTTAGATAGCTGAATTATGAATACCTAAATAAAAGCTTTATTGATATATTAATTGCGTGTGTAAAGTCCAAATATCTCTTTTCCAGGGTCAAGAGTATCTAGTCTGGAGAAGCGATCCATTATCCTTATAGCTGCTTTTGGTGCTGCCATATTGATTAGACATGAAGGCCGATCATAGTCGCCACATTGGGCTCAAAGAAACTAGTCAATCTATCTGAGGTTAACTAAATAAATTCAAACACTACAGTTAAATTCAACTAATCTTAACAGGTTGTTTTGAATAGAATAATGCTGTATCTGTTCATTTTAAATCCAGATTGTCTTCTTTGAGACAACATGAGCATATCTGCAAATAAAATATAAAAAAATTCCATTAGGAAACAATTTGTTGTTCATCTTATTTTTATTTACCACAAAAAAAGTAATTGCTGAATTGATTGTTTTCTTTAGTATTTAGCAATTCCACTTTGACAAAATAAGAAGAGAAAGTAACAATAACACTAAATTTTAGTATTAATACTTTAAAACATGTTAGTGAATAAATAGCATGTTTGAGGTAAATTGTGTATGTTATAGTAGGATGGTGTAAGTATTTTAATATCTGTGCACTGTATAAGAGCATAGATTTATTATCAGAGAAAGAAGTGCAATGGCCCAATACTGTTAATGCCTCATTTTAAACTTTCTTATACAACTTAGAGCATCAATGCCAACAAAATACAACTAACCATATGACTGAGAGATTGTTTTCCAGAAGCTTATGTTGTTTCTATGAGGTCCATATTCGCAAATTGCCTGCATGAAAATAACTTTGGAGGTCAAGTTTTGTGTGTTTTCCCAAATGATTTATCCATCCTTTTTCTAATTCAGCCACAAAATGGTCTAGTCATAAGCAATGCTAAAGATGGTACAGATTTTCTCAAATCTCGTATCATAATACTTTTTATTTACTTGATATAAATAGAAAATAAATAAAGTTTGCCATAATTGTATGGCTCCTAACAATGGAATAATCTCAAATAAATTTAAGACAAGAAAAGTCATTTCTATTAGCAGATCATTTGGAAACCATTATTAACATAATTACCTTCATGAATAAAATGATCAATTCAATCTCTATTTAAAATATAAATTTTTATAGAAAGCTTTTAAATCAAAAACAACACGTCCTATTACTTTATTTTTTTAACATATAAAGAGATGAGTGAACACATGACCTCTTCGAATTGGGTTCAACTGTTTATTTATTGATAAATTTTTTGTCAGAAAAAAAGGGAGATATAATGGATTCATGTCTCACCTTGAGCTCTTCGACTAGGTTTTGTTTATTTGCTTTTTTTCTTACCGCTTCGGCTGAATAGGCGCCAATTCTTAAAAACGCTCCAGTTTTCATGATCTCGATATTTGAAATGACACACACATCTAATATCTCCTGAGAAGATCCGTGTGTTTCTGGGTTTGTATTTGTTTATATTGCCTTTTATCTTGACGCATTCCTGTGCAAGACGATTGGAGGCGGCGAATGACTGTTTATCCCATTGAGGTCCCTCACTGAAAGCCTCGTCTGCTCTCTGATGGATTCCTCTTGCCTCGAAGTGGGTCACTAATACACTCGGCTGATGGAGAATTTCTTAAACAGACAGCTTAAATTAATTAATGCTTTTACACACGTAGTGTTTGTTGGTTATTTATGGTAAAATCATTAAAACATATGGTCATGCTGTCGATTTCTGCAGCCATATTAATAAGTTGGATCGGGAAAATTCTATAGCCGCAGAACATATAGAGGAAAAGCTTTTATAATATGAAGATGTGCAACATTAAAACCGTAAAGAACAGCTTTGATGTATTTGGTTGGCTGTTAAATTGCGATGTTATTACCCTCCGTATGGCAGTAATGTATTCAACTGTTTGGATGGACTTCCTTTGATGCTCACCTCGTGTGTGATAGCCTACAGTCTTAGGAAGAGGCTGGGGCTATTTGGATGATTGGGAGAAAAAGGTAATTTATATGTAGGTTAATCATAACTGTCATTACAATATTTAAATATTTAGGGGTAAGTTATACAAAATATGTAAAACTTTTAAGAGCTTTTTTGCTTTATATTAAGTGATTTTGACAATATTAACTGACTAAATAAACCAAAAATTGTACAGGTCTCTGATATTTAAACAATTTTCTGTTTTAATAAAATGTATTTTTGTTAAATACATTTTTTTTATGAAGGCTGCAGTGAAAATGGTGTAACATTACCATTCAAATCTCAGCAGTTTTTTCTGTTGCTGGTCTTGACCATGAGCTAGCAGCATATTCTAAGATCTCCTTAATAAAGCTTGATGCTGCTCAGAGAAGCGTCTGTGTTTACTTCTGTCGCATTAGTGATGCCGGCCAGCCGCCCACCACTTCCAAACATGCAGGATTGATGAGGTCTGTGGCGCTAAAACCTTCCTGATGTCATCAGCCTGCATCTGGAAAGAGAAATCTGTGGCATATCGGCTGAAGGGCTGAATAGAATGATGTCACACGTACAGACACATGTATGATGCCGTTTGATTGAGGAGTGTTTGTTGGGTACCTATGCAGCAGTTGGACCCTTTTCACCAAACTGGTCTTTTTTTCTATATTTTTCCCTCTTTCCAATCTTTCAAGTTTTCTTTTAGAACAGACAAAACATCCACTTCCATCAGGAGGTAGGGGGTAAACAGCAGCCAATCAAAATGCTGCGATCGGCGTGTTTAAAACTACAGCTTAAGTCTTTGATCACCTAAATCTAAAACATTGAACAGTGAAAGCACTGCTTTTAAACAACAATTAGATGTGAACTTAGTGACAGAACGTCATAATCTGTCTTTATCTTTCAGAAATTTATTTTGAAATTGCTTTTCATAGATGCAGTCTGAGAGTTTTAACTCTGTTGGTCTTTTAATATCTCCAGGTAGTGTTAATAACGCTGGGTTTTCCACTTGCTGCTGCAGATCAGAAATCCACAGGGTTAGGATTGTGACTCGTTCACAAGCACTGCTTGTGTTAATAAACTATACAGTGCTGATATTTGGGAAACTGTAATGAAATTTATGAACTGTGTGGTTAAATTGACCCCATGCTCTGCAGTTGTTCGAAGAAATGCCAAAAGGTGGAAAAGTAGACGGTTCGCTTAACTAACCTGAGGTAGTGCAAACAGCTCTGCTTAAAAACAGGAATATCTCTGGATTAAAAATACTACCAAAGCTTTCTTTTGAGATAAAAAAACTTACTTCTTTTAGGTTTGGGTAGAATTATTGCTATGCATAAACGAAGATAAAAAATAGTTAAATCTGGTGTTGTCCCTTTGATATAATTTAGTATATTTTTAAGATCTAAAATAAACGAGAAGACTCCCTCTTGTGAGTTTAAACCTCTATTTAAACTTCATTGTATCTTTTCACATTAAAACTGGAGGGTTTTGGTTTAGTGGGATTATATTTGCTCAATCAACTCGAAATATTGCATCAATTTGAATTTTAAGGAAAATGATGCATAGTTTCCTAAAACAAATGAAAATGTTGGTCTGCATTCCCCTCCCAGAGTCTTTACATGGAGAACCACATTTATAAAGAATTACCTCCACTCCAGATTATGGTTTTGTTCCACTACTAAAAAGTTTTCTATTGTTGACATCTTTCCCTGTGAGATGCCCGTCTTCTCTCACTGTAGGGTAGAAAAACTCAGTTTGTTCTATTGTGCAGAGCACCTTTCTCCACTATGTTTCCTAATAGGCCTGCTGCAAACATGGGTGCTTATTGTTGGATTCACACTCTGAATCTGGAAGCTGATATAGAAACTGATTGCATAATAATTACTTTTTGCTCCCGGTTTGTTTTTCTTGTGAATTCTGAATGAGGTTTTATTTATGCAACAAAAGATCCAAATGACTGTCGGAAATTCATCTAGGATTAGATCAGCTGTTGATAGGAAAACCTTGGTTTGCATAGGATTGGATTGTAGTGTCTTAGTGTGCCACTTGCACATTTCCAAAGCACCACAGAGTCCACACACCTAGTCAGGTCAGACGTACCTTTGGTAAACAATCATAATCCTGTAGTGATAAAAGTCTCAATAAAAGGCGTGTCTCTTGTAGTGGAAAAATCCTTCGGGATACTGCTTTAAAATGTCGAGTTAAGGATTATAAGGTCTTACTAATACAAATATTGAAGTAGTTTCTATTTGTGTGCATTCCCAAATCTGTGTGAACCGCTTCTAATCTAATCTGCTGATGTGTTAGCTCTCAAGTGTTTTCAAAGCAAGATCAACACACACAGCACACTCTCCGTTTTTGTGTCCATGTGTGCTTGTTGTCACGCATGCTGGTTCGGTAACCGTTGGTAACCTGCCAAACATTAGATTATCAGTGGTGTCTATCACCAAGGCGCGTTTGGACCACACATACACACACACACACGTCGGTGCGCCTTAGCGACACTCATCACAGCTTTAGATGGGATTTAACGCGGAGCCATCTGATTGGAGGAAGCCTCGGCATTCACATCCTGAAGAAAGACCAGCTGATTTTAGTTTGATGTATTTCATCAGGGGTTGGTATGATAAAGATGGCTGTAAATGCAGAGTACATTTTTAACTTTTTTTTTTTTATGCGATAAAAATGTCCAAAATATGTTTATAGATTTTCAAATGCAGAAAAATGACCCCCCTCCTCCATTCTGATCAGCTTCCCTGTCTGTTCTTTATAAACTAACCAAACCATAATGCTGCCCCCACCGTGTTTCATCCTGACTTTGGTTTCTTTTCGCATTTGGATAAAAATGTTTCTTTCATTTTTTTACTGTAGCATCTTCTTTCACATGTTTTCTAAATCTTACATGGCTTTACTCAAAACTCTTTTTATTTAAAGGTAATAAAGTAAAGGAGGCTTAAAACCGATGAAAAACTTGTATTGTTTCTTCCACCTTTTTTTGCATAAAATCCCAATAAAATACTCTAAGGTGTGCTGCTGTAAATTGTGCATGGTGCCACACTTTATTTGATTGATCATCTAATTACTACATGCTGACCAGATCACCTGCTGTGAGGAAAGTGATGCACTAAATGTTTTTGTCTCTCCAACAGGATTTTTCCCAGGGAATATCTTCTACAGCACATTCACCTCTACTCTTTGGCTGACCTGCAGCAGGTATGCATAAACACACAGGAGCTGTAGCCATACCAGACAATATATTTTATATTCAGGCACTGATTAAAGACAAATTCTTTTTTTTTTTTTTTTCCTCACCGACACTTTCAGTTTAGGATCTATTAGCATAACCAAATGTGTTTTTTTTTAGCTACATAACATAGTATTAAGAGGGATAATCTTTTAGGGACAATTTAGTTAATTTCTTATAGTCAAAATCAACTTTGGCTGAGATTACTATTCCTTTAAAAAACCCAAATGAAGCACTAATGACCTTAGAGTTAAGATTTCACAATTCAGACCCTGTGCCCCTTTTTTGGATAAAAGGGATCGTTTTGTCGTCTCCTCTGTTCCACACCACAAGGGCTGGACTTGAAAACAGTTTCCAGAGTGGAAGGATTAAAAAACAACCCAGATTCTGTTGTGGTTTTACAAAGGAAAAAATAAAATCTGGCTATAATGAAAAGTCCTGGCCCGTACGTGGTATGGAGGCCATCAGTAGAAATGAAGGCAAGCAGCAAAACAGATGCTGACCACAGTGTTGGTTTTGTAATTCAAAGTTGGCTGAATACTTTAACCTGGTCTGTAAAACTTTCTAGTTCCTGCCATTTTAAGAGCTTAATCAGTGGGGGGGTTGTTTCCACGCATATGCATTTTGTTGAGTTTCAAAGAATATTCTGCATACTAGTGGCCTGGCAGGGATATTACACCGTCTTTAGTGAGATCACATTAAAACAATGTCATTTTTAATTGATAGTAGTTTGCAAAGGACCTGAGAAAGTAAAATCTTTGGATGTATTTAATTAAACTTCTCTCTTTGGTAAGCTTTTTAATGCTCCTTATATGAATTATTTCATTATTTTCTATTATTTTTAACAGCATAGCTCTAAAAAGGAATTTGTAGCACACTCCCCTGCAGTTACAACCAATCCCCGACCAGAGGGTCTCCCCTTACTCAGGAAATCAACGCTTTTGGGGGAAAATCATTCTGTTTTACATATGGATTGCTAAATGAATCACAATGAACTCCTTGGTTACAATATTTATATAGATACTACTTTTACAATGTTGTGCATTCATGGCATTGATATCAATAACAGACTATTCTACCTTAAATGTGTCTGTCTTCTCTGAAATGTATTTGAACTTTAAAGGCATTCTCTTCTCCATCGATCGGGCCTAATTCATTGATGGACTCTTAATTCTACATTAACAAGTTATTAGAACATCCAAAAGCTGTGACTTGGTGGTTGCTCTGAACCAATGCTTTTGGTAATTTTGTGAATATGGACAGTAGGATGGACATCGGTGTAGAAAGTAGATGGAGAGCTTTGGAAAATCTTCTGTTGTAGTAGCATAATACCAATCTGAAGAAAAAAGAAAGAAAAAACTTGGTTAACAAATGGTTTGTTAAAAGAGTTCATATCAAGCTTTTAGAAACTTCTCATGCTAACATTGCCTGATGTTTGTTGTCTCACCTGACGGCTCTTAATGTTTCTTTCTGCTCACTTTTCTGCAATTAAACAGTTTATATCACTATTTAGTTTTTTGTGTGTGTGTTATATGAAAGACTCGCATTTGTGTAGCAAGAACGAAGAGAAAGAAAGCATGCCCCGGCTTCTCTGCAGTCCAGAATCGAGCCGTCAAACTGAGTCGGGGGTCTGAGGAAAGCAACCAGAAATGACTGAAAAGTCCTTTTGTTTGTCATTATGTTCATTATGTAGTGGCTCGCCCCTATTTTTTTTTTTCCTCTTCTTTCATCCCACTCTGACTCAGAGATCGGCCTCAGACTCTCACGGTGAAAGAGATTGGACCCCCCCCTTCCATCTCTTCCACTCCCACACTCTGTGTCTCTCTGCTCCACTAATTGGTCAGCCATTCAGAATCTCAACAGGTGAAAATAAAGCGCGGACATCCCTCCATTCTACCAACATCCTCAACCTCATTGGCCGCACATGTACGCATCCCTGTTAAAACTCCACAGCTCACTCGAAGGACCCCCCAAAAAAAAGCAGACATTTGCTACTAATTCCAACAACAAGAGTCTTTGATAGAGCCTGCCCTCTCCTCTCTTCCTCCCCCCGTCTCTTTCTCCGTCAGAGATTCTCGAGCACTCTGCCTCTTAATTGGTTTTCCATATTAACAAGCTTGTTTCTTTTGATTCTCCTCCTGAATAAAATGACGCACTTAATCAACGTGGCTTTTTTTGTTGCAGCTCAGGGGTCAGTAAAGGCTGCATTTCTCCGACCATAGCTTGGACCACATTAGTCTTTTCACCTCCAGATAAACAGCCTCCACCCATACCCCCCCTGCTCATTCTCTAAAAGCCATATGTGTTTGTCTAAGGACACTCTGCGCTGTTCCTCTGCTGGCTTCAGGGCCGGTTTCTGTGGTTTTGAGCAAAGACTAAAGTAGCCTGAAAAATGTTTGTGTGTATGCATGCAGCTCGCTTCCCACAGTGACACCCTGGCATTCCCTGTATGCCTGGCATGCCTCTCCACTCACACTTGACCAGACACACAGAGGCCTCTTAAGTAAATGTTAGGTGTTCTCAGAAAGGTTTCCACGTTCTCTCGTGGGTTCAAGTGCAGGAGGAGCCCTCTAATCGTAGATGGAAAAGGAGCTATCGGGGGTCTAATGTTTTACTGTCATTTTTAAAGCAATTTATTGTCATTTCATTTTAAGGAACAGCATAAAACAAAACATTTTTCTTTATATATTAGTCTGAAAAGTGATGAAATAGGTAAAAAAGCTAAATTTCCTACTTGAAGCTGAAAGTTGCAGATGTCAGATGGTTCTGCTGTTGGTCAATTTGCAGGACATTTATAGTTTTCAAAAAAAGCATTTGGAAATGGTATGAGGATTTAGAAGGAGGTCTGAGAAACTTAAGAAATAAAGGGAAATTGGTAAATTGCTAATGTGATAAAAACATTGTACCATTGCCCTGACGAAGATACTTCTGGCCAAGATGCACTGTCATGTTTTTAGCACATCAGCCATGTACCAATAAAGGCTTTTTATTAACCTTTTTTTCCTGAGGGCCTCAGACCTTCTTCTAAATGTTCTACTTGATTCCTTACTGAAGAACATCCTCTCACTCCCTAGAAGCACTCCGAGCCCAGCTTCCTTGATTTCAAACGATGGGAGGAGTCTGCAGTCTGTTTGACAAACATTTCCATCCTAAACCCCAAAGACGAGCCTCTCTCTCCAAGTTAGTTGAGCTCAGTCATAAATCATTAATCAGGTCAGCGACATCCCACACACCTAAGGTATGAATTTGCCTGTTTTGACGGCGTTAAACCGCTTCAGTAGCAATAGGAGTTTTAGTTTGCTCTGGTTTCTGTCTGATCTGATCTGATTTGGATGAAATCTTGGAAACTCTGTGATGTTGAAAACTAAAATCTCTCCTTTAAACATTAGCTTGTTAGCACCTACAAAAAGATTCTGAGTTCAAAATGCATCTGGAAAAACTCCAGATGCAAAAAAGTTCCATCTTAAGAAAGGTAGGCCCAAATCATAATACTTCCACTGCCGTGTCTCACAGGGAGTCTTGAGTTCTCCTCCAGTGATCCAGGGTTGTTTTTAAACATAACGTTCCTTTTGTAACTATGGCCCAAAATAAGTTTCTCTCTGTAATGCTATTAGTCTTTACCTTTAGAGGGGTTTCCACTTGAAGGAAAGTGTTTATTTTTGCTCTTACTTGCTGAGGAAATCAGAAATGGTATGTTTGTAAAGCGGATTCTACATGAGTAGGTAGATTAATTGTTTTTAATTTTGTTACTACATATTGAGAAGAATAGTTAAAAGGTTGAATGCACTTAAAGCACTTAAAAATGTCCAACTGGAGGCTGAGGGGCCTTTTCTATATTGTTATTAAATGACATATCTATGGATTTATTTTGGCAGCAGTAGGATTTTTTTTTCTGTATTTAATAAAATCAGTCTGCATGTTGTAATAACCTGATGCTGCAAAGCAATTGTCTTTTAAGAAAAGGTTGACAGATTTTTAGAAACTCCCAGGTTAAACAGAGGGACAGACTCCACATTACACACGGCAACATTCATCATGTTTTGTGTATTTTCCCTTTAATGGAGGAGAGCGTGTTATCTAAACATAGTTCACCCTGGTTCTTCCCAGCCTCGTTATCCCAGCTGGCCGTCCGGTTTCTCAATGGAGCTGCAGTGTGTGTGTGTGTGTGTGTGTGTGAGGGAGGGAGTGAGGAGGCCACGCTAACGGCTGTTAAACAGCAGTAATGGAGGATTAGGAGGTTTTGGAGCACAAAGACTCTGCATGTAGCAGAGAAAGAGTTTGAACTGGAGGAGGAGGAGTCTGAAGTACAAGAGCTGAGATTGAGTGTTTAAGAGTTTTTTTTAGAAAGGGGGAAAAGGTCAAATATATGAATCAAGGTCCAGAGATTTTAGTAGTCAAATCCGGTTAATTCAGTTAATGCAACGCTCTCTGTCTGTCTGAACATTGACATTAAAAGCTTTTGTTTTATTCCAGCTGCTATTATGTTTTTTATTTGAAGGAACATCTCTAGAAAACTTAAAGTTAGTAACTGCTGTATTGGCCATTAAATTATCTATAGTTTCAAGGGCATGAACAGCACACCAAAGGTTGTAGTCGTCCATGAATGTGCCCATTCGCAATGATTAAAAATAGTAAGACTTTTTGATTCAAGATGAGGTTTTTTTATTGCAATAACTCTTTTAACTAAGCACAAGCGTGTTGATGTTTTACTCCGGGGTTTCAGTTTTTTCATGACCTTGAAAGGCTGCTTGTCCAGAGTCCAGTGTTGCAGGACTTTGTTGTTAAACTTGCACAAACATGTTCTTACTTCTACTACAAAGCATTAATATGGGTGCTAGCTGCAACTCTGTCTTCCCTTCTGTCCGATGACATTTCCACTTTAATTTTATTACTGCTACCTAAATGGCTGGAAGGAGAATTTTTTTGTCTTGTCAAATGTATTGTGGTTAAACTTGTGAGCTGAAAGTTGCATTGTTCTATATTATATTATAATTATATTGCAAATGCAATTAATTGCCCAGCTGTACTTTCATAGAAACTGTAGGGATAATCTTCAAATAATTTCGGTTCAGTCATAGGACACGATGGAGGCCTTGTGCACCAGCCTTGATCAAAGTGTGACAAATCTGCAAAAGGTTAGAACAGGTAGAACAGGGGTCTTTCAGCTATGTATATGTTAGTGTTTCTCTGTAGCAGTTTCTAAAAAATAACACCTCTACAATTTGATGTCGGTGGCACAACAGGAACACCTCCCTCTGTGGGGGTTTTCAGAAAAAGCGAATTTCTTGTATTTTCCATCAGATAATCAACCTGATTCACACCTTAATTGCTTCCTTTGCATTATCTTGCTAATCCATGCAGTAACGTATTTGTTTTTTGCATCATGCAATTTACCAACCCCATGTCTGTCCTTGACCTGGAGATCACGATGAAGGTATTTGGCAGACATAAGTTCGATGGTCAGATGTCCATAAGGTTCCTAAATGTATTATTTCTCACATACGATTTAATCTACATTATTCTGTAAAGACTTTAATCTACATATTTCCATTTAGTTTCATCGTTTTCAAATTTTCAAACAGAAATCCACATTTCAACTGTAAAAAAAAATTCACTGGGTAATATACGGGCAAAAAAGGAGCAAAAAAGTACAAAAAGACGCAAGTGACAAAGTGGTCAGTAAATCTATTTGTCCCCAGCTTTCTGAGAAAAATCCCATGTCCATCTTCCTCCTGCAGAACCAGGATATCTAACTGGATGTTTAGCTTAACATGTAACAGAGGGTGTAATGGCGTTTACGTTAGATGCCATTCAGACTCAACATGACTTCGGACACCTCACACCCCAGAGCTTGTGTTGTCTGATCTGGAGAAATACAATCCCATCGTCAAATATCTGAATATCTTTTTTTTTTTTTACTCTGAAGAAAATGCGGTTGACATGAACAGACGGTGTTATCCAGACCTCATTAATGTTTGAAAACTCAAACTACTCAGAGACTGTCTAAACTAAAACCTAATCACAATCAACCACTTAATTTAATTTCCTTGTTTAGTTCCTTAGAAAGGTAAAGCCAGGTTTTCTCTGCGCAGCTATCTGCCAGGTTGGATTAAATCTATGATTTTAAGCTTGAATCTGGTTGTTTAGAAAGACAAACTAATACAGAGTCCATTTAACTCATTCAGGAACAACCTGCATGAAATTTCAAGCAGGGCCTGAATTTGTCATAAAAAATAATGCTGTCTGATTATTGCTGTCACAGCAAAAGTCAGATTATAGTCATTTCTTTTCTATTTGAGTTCCTTAACCATCTGCTTAATCATAAGATGGACATTATAGTCAGAACTGTCTGACACAGGCATGCTGACGGAGAAGTAGTCAAGTGTGGCATCTTCAACTACAAGGTAACAGGTTGGTTTTCTGATACAAAGCTCACACTGTGTGACAAGTTAGAGTCCGGTGTAGTTTTCTAGAGATTTCAGTGTCAGTCTGATTGATGAATAAGAAAGCTAAATGAAGTTGGCATATATGGATGTTCAGACTGCATGTTAGGCCTTTTAAGTTGTTAATATTAATGTTATTTTCAGTATCAGTAAGTGATTTTGTTTTTGTTTTTTTAAAGAAAACTTTAAAAGAAAAGAAAGAAATGTATTAGTCAGAAAAATCCCAGAGACACAGGAGCTAAAAACAGAAAACGTTTATAAGAAACAAAGAAAACATTTCTTTTTCTGACATTTCAATGTTGTCTCACAGTCCTTCAGCAGAAGAGAGTAGGACTTTCATCAGATAACAGGAAGGTAAAAGGGAGAATAATGTTAGACCTTTTATATTTTAATTTACAATCAATCTTCTTTTAGCAACCTTGATAATTGTTCTTTAAGAGAGATACGCTTCTACTGAAGTCTGCATCTGCAGGTTAAAGTTTTACAAGAATTGGAGATCACATATCGGTATATGATGGCTCTATCTGAGATTTTTCAAATGATAACATGGTGATGACAAATATGGGACTCCACAGTCTGTAGTAGTTAACTTTAAATCACAACCTGAGCACTGGCAGCTCTACTGTTGGCTCAGAACTAGTTACATTTTTTAATATGTTCATATTAAACTTCATAGTCTGAGTTACTATCCCGCTGTGATCGAACCGGCCAGCTTCACTGTAATGAAGCTAATAAAACAGTCAGTTATTATTTACTGCAGCTGGAGCAGTTGATATCTGAGCAATCAAGAGAAGTGAAAGCCAGTTTTGGCCATTGGGATAAACCAGGCTGGTAATGGCTTTATGAACTGAGTGTATCAATATGAAGCAAGCTGGATCTGATTGGCTTGTTTTCTGTTTATCACCTTTTCGCTTTTCCACATGTTTAGTTTAGTCACTCTCCATCAGGCCAGCCACCTTTGTGTCCCTTTGTCCCCCTCCAATCAGAGAGCAAGTCACCAGAGTGCTGCTGCATTTCGCTTGACTCTGCCCAGTCCAATTATAGGAGGCCTTAATTACCGAGCCTGTCAGCCTCCATCAGCGGAGCCATTCGTCATGTGGACTGGGCTGGACCGGACTGAGCGGGCCTGCTTTACTTTGGCTTGGTTTGGTTTGGGTGCAGGGGGACGCATGTTTCCGTCTGCCTCCCTCAGTATGTCAGTTTCATCTGGCTTACTTCCAGCCTTGACGCAAGTTACTATACTGATTCCTGAATGCGTATGAGGCTACCTTGAATAGCACGTTCTTTTTTCCAATCTTAAAAAAGTCTGTTATTGCATCCTATTTATACCCCAGGAGAATCTGTATAGTCTAATGTCAAGTTCCAAGAGACTTTAAAAAACAAAGGTACAATTTCTGCAAAAGTGCTTCAATTACATTTCTATTTAAGAAATTACCAAAATGTGTTTCACCTGTTGACATATTAGTGTCTGTATGTGAACATATCAGTTAGGTTTGCTACTGAAGGATCTCATTTTCGTTCTTTGTCCTGCTTTATCTGATTAAGAGCAAAACAGGAGGAGTATATCTTAGTGCTTTATGTTTCATCTGTGTGCGTGTGTGGTTTCTTCCTCCACTACCTACCTCGAGTCCTTCTCTTGTCCTCTCATCGCCTGAAAAACAGCATGAAGGAGGTTATAATTGGGAGGTCCAGAGCTCTGCCAGGTGGAACCACTTGTATCTGAATACAGGCTCTCGCTTCTCTCTCAAGACCTCTTGTTTATTATACCTCCAACACTCTCACCTACTTTTTCCGCTGTTTTTCTGCTACTTTCTCCTTCTCTGTTGAACATGCGCAGATTTTATTATGCTCATGAATTTATCTGCCTTTCTAACCTGACATGATGAAGGTTTGGAAACACGTAGAGTATTTATGTTCTCTGTTCAGTCAACCATAGAAGATAAGCAACAATACAAATCCTCCCCCCTACTGCTAGCCCACTTTTACCTCCTCCTTTAAGGAAGTTGTTGTGTTTCCAAAAATTAGATGGTCGTTCTGTAAAGTGTCATCTCCTTTTTCTGCTCTTCCTCTCTGTTTAAAGCCCTTATCTAAAAATATCCTTGAAAAGGAGCACCTCAGTGCTTATGCAAACAAAAACTTGTGCGTGCAATTAATAGGTATGTTGTGGTTGATCTACAACATCACCCCCGAAACGATACCGGGTGCAAAAGCTTTGACGGACTGCCCTATTTAAATTAGGATTGGGGGAGCATTTTGGCCATTCAAGTATTTCAAATCCATAGTGATGTAGGAAATAATACTTATAGTAAAAATAATAATATTCATGATAAATATTAAAAGAAAATGTATAATGCATTTCCAGGATAAGAATTTAAAAGTACTTCAAAACAACAAAAGAGTTTAAGAGATCAAAATAATGATGTTAGAAGATAAAAAATCAATCCCCTCTTATGTTGCTTAAAGTTATAGGATCCCTGATAGTTTGTTTGCTCTGGTGGCTGCTAATTTCACTTTTATTTATGAACAAGCTACAATAATGAAGTGTAGTTGTGGTGTTTTTCTGTCTTCGTTTGATTGTATAAAGTTTGTCTGCAATAGAGATTGACTTATATAAGTCGATGGCGATACCGATTTTGTTAATTTGGTCTTAACAATGGGTGGGCAATTCCAGTTCCTGAGGGCCGGTATCCTGCAACATTTAGATTCATCCATTGTCCAACACAGCTAAATCAAATGGCTGAGTTATCTCCGCAGTATGCAGTCAGTTCCTCCAGAGTCCTCTCTATCATCTCATTACTTGATTCAGGTCTGTTGAACCAGAGGAACATCTAAAAGTTGCAGTATACAGGCCCTCAGACACTGGAATTGCCCACCCCTGGTCTAAACAATCCCCAGATGTGCGTCTGATATTTTGGTCCAAATCAATATTGCTTTTTGCTTCTCCATTTACATGATAAAAATGACCCAACGATAACAAATATTTCACATGTCTCACTTTAAACAAACAAAAAGAGAACTTTTTTGACAAATCAGATAAAACATCACAGCCAACCTCTAGTTTGGACCGCGCAGCACGGGAGTATATTTTTCCCCCATAGGTTGTGCAACATTGAGCGGAAAATCAGCACAATTTCCATCCAGTACAATCTCCTTATTGTGGTGTTTTGGTATACATTGATGGTTGGGGAATTATGGTCCTACAGCTCCAAAATATAATTCTTTGATAGATACAGTATATTTCTGTTATTGTCATTTATGACTGTCCGTGTTTGAAATTTTTGGCCTGCTCCCGGATAAATCACATCGCAGTTGGTAATTACATTTGCCTGTCCTCCTCCCATTATTGAGCATGTTCTGATGATCAGCATATATGTTGCCTTTTTAATTAATACACACAAAACGTTAGTCTAATATCCATTTGGTTCTAAAAGAGTACCTTTCCTAACAGCTTTATTTCATATCAGCAATGTGAAGAACAATTACTTAAATGTATCACTGACTCAAAAAGAAACTAGTTTAAACCATACTAAACAACAGATTTTTTTTTTGTACCACCCTTTTTAGCTTGATTTTTCTGCCTTTGTGTACAGCTTGTTGAATTTAGTGTTAAAAGCTTTTACTGTGACAGATTAGTGAGATTCGTTGCCACTGAATATTCTGGTGGAATGAAAGATGGCCTGGTTTATTTTTCCAGCATAAAATCTAAACCTTCTCTCTTGAGGAACCTGGAGTATGATTTAAATGCTCTGCAGATCGTTTGGGTCTGATTAGTGATATGGTTTTTGTTTTGCTACTCCAGACCTTTTCACAGGCTCCTTATCTGAATGTTTTGTCTGCCTCATTGTACAAGAGCGATCATAGATTTTCATAAAGCATACTTCATTGTTCTCTCTCCCATTGTTCTTCAAAGGATTTTCTCAATCCTAACTTGTTGACTTAAAGCCCAGGGCTGTTGTCATGATGATATAGTGAGTTAATTTATCATTATGAGGCCTCACAGGGTGACTTCTAACATTTTATCAGCAGTACATATCCACCTTAACATCGTCTTCACTTGTCTTCTCTATTCCTTCTAAAGGTGATTGATGGGAAACTGGCTCCCTTCCTGTCCAAGGTGATCAAGTTTGCCAGCTCCCATGTGTTAAGCTGCAGCCTGTGTCGGGAGAAGGGCTTCATCTGCGAGCTCTGCCAAAATGGACAGGTCATCTACCCTTTTCAGGAGAATGTCGCACGAAGGTACACACCCTCACGTTAGCTCTAGAAACCTTAACTCACCTGAAGCGGTCCGTTAAGAACTGGATTGATATTTCTTAAACCTAAGATTAGATTTAGATAATATGTAAGATGATCTGCCTGCAGTTCTGATAGATCCCAGATAGTTTCAATCAGTATGCACAGTTACTGGAATTGTGTCATAACCTTCCTGTTTCACGGGTACATGTTTGAAAAATGTTATTTATTAAAATTAGTTGTTTTCTTTGGTTATTAATAATAAAATCCTTGATATATAAAATGTTGAGGTAAGGTGATAATATGGACGTGTCTCCTTGAGCTTTCATTCTGCTTTTTGTTCGTAACCCCATCTGAATCAGAGGGAGAGGAGATTGTCTTCAACACAGTCTAGAATAGAGGTCATGGATTAGTGGACCAAGGTCTAGATCCAGACCCACCTGCTGAATAAACCGGACCCAACCTGGCATAAAACATTTATAGACTGCCGCATGTTGTATGACAGCAGTGTCTAACTTCACTTGCCACCACTTCTCCTGTTAATATACGGTAAAGCCCTCCAGGGCATTTGGGACCAGGCTGCATGTGATATAAATTTGCCAATGAGCTGCTGTCAGTTTGGGTCACTGCTACTAAGCACTTTTAGACACAGCAGGCAAACCTGTGGCAAGCGAGGCGATGGGAAAGAAGAAGTACGATGAGAAAAAAGCAGAGAGAGTGGACTGCTGGAAGAACTTTAGAGGTGAACTGGTGACAGAAAAGAGGTGAAATAAGCGTGCTCAAAGATGACCCTCGCACATTTTAGGTATGTTTGCAGCTCAACCTGCTGCTGTGAAGCAGGATTCTCCACCATGAAGATAATCAAAAATAAATATGGATCCAGGCTCAAAATTGAGAACCTTGATATGTGCTTTAAGAATGGCTTAGTCTCCATTCAAACCCAGGTTTAAAGCCTTGCAGGGCAGCCTCAAGTCCACTGCTCTTATTAAGAACTTATAAAAAGAAAAAAAATAACAAATGGTCAGTTCAGGTGTTTTATAAAATATGTGATTTAGGCCATACAGTTTCCCATGGGGGGGTCAGATCCATCTTTTTCTGTCAATTTGAAAAGAGCCAAATGCCGACCGGTGTTTAGCAGACCTTTGTTAACCTGCTGATCCAGAGGCAGAGAGAGGCAGACAGCAGGGAGATAAGAGCTGAACAGAAGCCATTCCTGGAAGACGCGGATCCGTGGTGTGGAACACACACATTCACAGGCACACCCAGCTGTTGAGCTGAGTGTTAAAGTGTGAGCAGATAACAGCTGGATCTGCTGTCCTGTAGACTCTGGTGAGCAGAACGGAGCAACAGCTCGGTGCAAATAGTCAATAAAACTGTTAATGAAAAATCCTCCTGTAGTAGGGATCTGATATTTACTCCCAGGGTTTTGTATTTTGTCTACAAATATCTTTTAATGCTCGTTATGAAGAGGGGAAATTTGCTGTTTGAGTATTAACATGCGGTTTTGCTGGCTGACAGGTGTGACGGCTGCGGCGCTGTTTTCCACGCAGAGTGTCGACAGAAAGCACAGCCTTGTCCTCGCTGCGTCCGCAGAGAGCTCCACCACAAGAGGCCGTCGTCCTTCTGGTCGCCTGACGATGACAGCCCTGGCTGCTTTCACATGCCTTACCAAGACACCTGAGGTCCGCCTCGTTAAGAGAGGCTGGGAGAGCCGACGGGCCCGTCGAGAGGCCGCCACCCAGGACAAAGTGCCTGTGTTTCTAGTTTGTCTATCTGCAGGTTGGTGCTCGCTTCAGCTTTAACCACGGGACAGATGTAGCTGCAGAGCTCCCACCTGAGCTGAGCCTCCTTCGTCATACTCTAAAGAAGGGAAAAGAACCAACTGCTGCATAAGGCTTTAAAGGCCCAAGCCCTACTTACTTTTTAGTCACCTCTTCCCCTTTAAATGTTCTTATCCCTCTTTCATTTACCTTCTAATCCAGGATAAACACAGCAAATCAAAGCTGATAAGAGCAGAAAGTCGAACTGCACCAGCTTTGCTGCTTGTAACTTCTTACAGTTGAAATTATTACTCAGCATACGAAAAGCTGGAACAAAGCACAACACCTGCTGCTTTGCTGACATGAGAAAACACAGATGCTTTTTGAACCAATTTCATACATTCATTGCAAAATATTGGGTAAAAAATGATTAATCTATTGTGGATTGAAAAGAATATTTAATGTATATCTGCTCTTAAGTGCTATAAGCCTACCAAGAATATCACTGCACACTGTAGCCTCAAGTATACAGAATAAGTTTAAAAATTGTTAATGGGTGAGTTATGTTTGCGTGTTTATCTTAAAAGCAATACTCTGGTGCTCTTAGGAATAATAAAGGTTGGCAGTAATCTTCCTCCTTTTTATACTCTGCATCAAACGGGTCAGAAGCAGTCCTGAAAAGGGTGAAAAAGATAGATTTTTACTTTACATTCTAGTTTAAATTAAACTTAATTTTGATTTGCCACATCAAAAGATCTGTTTTTGTCAACTTTTTTATTTATTTTCTGTCAAAATTTCTTTTTGTTCTGTAATTATGAACAGGAGCTCACAGCTAATGCTTAACTCATTCATTTCTATTCTATCTAACCTCTCACATCAAGGTTTAGAAATGTCATGTTTCTATAATTGGGTCTGGTTTAAAAACCACACAAGACACTGAGATTTCTTTTTATGAATTTCTACTAAGAAAATAAAGGTTTCATGGATCCTGACTTGTGTAGGAACTTTACGTTTTGTTATGGGGTTCATTTAGCTGTGCAAGATTCCACAAAAGCAGTGAAGTAGCCTTTAGCACCACCGCTAGTTACAGAAACCTAAATAGGTTTTTTGTGCACAAGTATCCAGAATTTTCTTCTTTTTTTTTTTTTTTCTTTCTATAATCCCCCAAATTTTGTGGCGAATTTCTGAGCTTCACTTTTCAGGTAACCTGGACTACTCATTCAGAATATTTATTCTTCGATTAGCGTCCTTCAATTAGCGTGTTTAGCTTAGCTAGCTTTACAATGAAAACAGTCGTGTCTGTGCCTATGTCATGGTAAATGTAGATCCTTAACTTGACTTCACGATTCCAACATTTTTAACAAATTGTTGCGTGACAAAAGAAGGAATTTTGTGGTGATATTTTCAGCCTTCCTGTTAACTGCTGAAAGTGTTCCTCTCTCTCATAGCCTGAATAAACAGCAGATGTGTATCGACGTGTTGTAGAAAGTACAGTTTCCTTCTAATAGCTTCTGCTCTGGGCTTGTTTTTTAAGCTTCTATTTAGAAGTTAAGGCTAATTCATCTGAAAATAAAGCAAAAAAAAAAAACTGTGTCCAAAGACGACCCTAAAAGAATTTCTTCTGACTTGTGACCGAGTTAAAACTTCCCATTAATGACCAGTTTTTACATGAAGACTGATTACAGAAGGCGGGCAGAAAAGTTATTGCTCACTGTATTGAAAGTGAAAAAGCTGCAAATGTACAGTTACTTTGAAAAAAATATCAGGACAAAACCAGTACTGTATAAAAAATTGTTGTCAAAAGTTATAATCAAACTCATTGAGTCAATGATTTGATTTTCCTATTAAAAGCTACTATATATGATGTTTATAAAAAAAAAAAAAACGTAATGTTAATAAATGCAAATGATTGCTGTGATTGCAAAAAAGCTACTGACGGATTTATCACGTCCATTTTAAATGAAATAAAACAATTTTCTTCACTTCGTACCAATGTTGAAATGCAATCAAACTTTAAAAGTTAGTCACTTGGCAAACTGTCCTGACTGGAAGATAAGAAGGGCAATAATTGACTGGAACTCCTCTCATTGCTGCCGCTCCTCTCCCGTGATTCTACTTCCTGTTGTGCTTTACTCGTGTATAGTCTATCAGACTTGATAGCAGCTTTAGCTTTTAGTATCTCTATGCAAACTAGATGGCCTTTTAATCCATCCCCACCACCACCACCACCACCACCACCACCACCACCAATGCTTCCATCTGTACAAAAACACTGCAGCTATTTAATCCGTGCTGTTTTAAACCCGAATTTCGGGAAATTTTGAGTCACCTGATTGTTTTATTTTTAGTGAATGAAAACCACGATGATTGGAAAATATTAAAGTAATTGTTTGTCCTATTATTTTGAACACACCATACAGCTCCATTAAAAAAGGCTAGGAACAACGTAATTTTTCTGCCGGAAAAAAATTATCCTAAAGATTGACAGCAAATTCCAGAGATGGATTACTGGACTGTTTTTGTTTTTACTAGTAGGCGATTAGCTGCTGATACCACTGCTACGTAGTTTTTTGTTTGTTTGTTTGCAATGAATTGAAAATATAATGCTGCCAGACTGATTTATCCGCTCCTGCTTAGTTTGAGCCATAGAAAAATTTCAGCTTTGAAACTCACTAATGTGAAAATCACAGGGTCCTGTGCATTCTGCCATTTTGTCCTTTAAAGCCCCTTTCCCACTGAAATCAGCAGGTTAAAGCAGGTTTTTCAAACATGAGTCAATCTGCTAACAATTGTCATATGGTTTCCTTCCCATTGACAAAAAAAACTGGGTCCTACCCCTCGCTGGCTCGCCGCTGCGTGTTCGATGCCGTCACATTGGATAAGCTTTGATGATTTCCCCAGTGCAACAGACATCAGGGAAGTAAACAATGGAGAGAAACATGTGAGGAAGCCAGGGCGTAATAATTGTTCTCTATTGTTTCACTCTTATATCTGTCCAAATCCCTCTTACCGGAGCTGTGTCATGTTTATTGAATGTAAACAGATTTGATTTGGCTTCTTAGATCAGACACGACCAGCGCCGTGTGTTGATGTTCGTACGTTGCGCTCAATGGTATCACATAAATTAGCAGGTTGATCCGGGTCTAATGTTCCATCAGTATGCTCATCAGAGCAGAGACATTTCAAGGAATTTTTTCACATGGCTCGCCTCTTTTGACACGGGTCAGTGAGCCGTTCCCGCTGCCACTAAAAGCCGATTGTTCCCAGATTTAAACAGGTTTTTCGGCAAGTGGGAAAGGGGTATTAGATGTTTTTGTCTTTCGACCTGACTTCCTTCACTGTTTCATTAGTCAGTTGGTCTAAATAGGAGTTCAGAACATCATCACTAAGCAGGACTGAAGGCTAATTGAAGTTTTTAAAAAAATGAAAATCATACATCAGATTTAAGGATTTATTGACAAAATTTGCCTTAAGTCATGAGAAGAATTACCAGGATAAACAAACTGCTATCCAATGAGTTTGGGACAGGATGTGCTGTGGTGTGCAGCCAGGTGCAAGCGGAAGAAGTCGTGGTGGAAAAGCTGCAAAATGGCAGATATGCTTGTTTTCCTTAACATTAATGTTTTTTTGTTTTTTCTCATTCGAATGAAACAAGCTACTGTTGAAATTAAAGTGTTTTTTTGTTCATTGCTGAATTATTGTGCTGCTTTGGGTATGTTGCTTTGGGTTGCATTGTTCCATCAAATTGTATTATTTATTCGTGTTTTGGAGCCTGGAAGGGTTTTCATGCGACTGTATGTTTGTTTGCACTGATTGCATTCAGTGTTAAAACTAAGCCATCAATACCCACCTAGGTTGGACAGACAGAACTTTAGTTTTACTTCTGGTCTGAGCCCAAAACGCATATTACTCATTTATAACAGTATGGTGTTAAAGTATTAGAATATTTCAATGAAGTGTGTTTAGGGAACGCTCATGATGCATTTAGAGGGAATAATCTGGCTCTAAATTTTGTCTTTATACAAAATAAACAGGCTTCCTTTAGATGATCAGGAGGATCGTTGGTTTTTTTGTTTGTCAGTGTTTTGAATGATAGTTTGAGCTCATTTGTAAAAGTCGTCCTGTAAATTTCCCAGTATTAAAGAACATAGGTTCCAGTACTCGTATATAATCCTGAAATACCTGCTGGGCTCCATATTTTGCAGCTAAAGATGCCAGAATTGTGCATCAGATCAGATGTTCTTTCATTTATTTCATTTTTATTTATAGAATTGTTTTTTTGTTTTAACAAAGTTGGTGATTTTTGTTGCTGTTGCACTATTTTTTTAAGGGTACCCAATCATGTTATGTGTTTATTATGTTGGACTGTGAATTGTTTTATTTCAGTTATCATTCTGAGATGGAAAGGCTAAGATTTAGTAATATAATGGCTAAAAAACATTGTTTTTTCTTTCAGTTTTCTGGAAATTGTTGTTTACAAGTACCTTTTAAAGTATTTAAGGAGAGTAAATGGAATTCAGCTCTGTGCACTTTTTAAGTGATTTTATGTCTGATTTGTTTGTTTGTTTTTTGCAGCCAAAGTCTTATGCAAAAACATGGAGTGGTTTTTGATCAAATCAGCTCATCCTCATGTCTGGTTCTGTTTGAACTGATCCACTGATGCCAATAAAAACAAACATATAATAGCAATTTGGTGTTTTTTTATTATTGATTTGTCTCTTACGTATTAATTTTTTCACCCCTCATTACTTTTATTATTTAACAAAAGAAAAAAATTGCAGATCTTACAGCGTTATGGTCAAGTAACCTTAATTTCTAGATTTTTTCCCCCCTAAAGATGTTTCTAACTGTTTTCGCTTACTAGCCCTCTAAATGTTGATCACATTGATCCAAAATTTTTAAAAAATTAAAAAGCAAAAAAGATCATTTTGCTCATTTTTTTTAACCTTTATTTAACCAGAAAAAAATCCCATTGAGATTAAAAACATCTTTTTCAAGTGAGGCCTGGCCAAGAGGCAGCAAAGTTACATAAAAAACATAGATACATTAGAATAAATGACAGGTACATAAAGAAAAAAAAATGTATATCAAGTAAAACAATTACAGATCATTGAGGCTGCTTCAAATTCTTTCAATAGAGACAGGATGCATTTTAATTTTCTAAAGATTTGAAGCTGTTTTTGATTTTATAACTAAAAGCTGATCTACAGTCACATGATTTTGTCAGTTGTCGTGAATAAGACATTAATTCTGTGTAAAACAATGAACTCAGGTTAACAAACATTTTCTGAATTAAACCATCTGCTTGACTTTGGGCAGAGTTTTTTACTAGAGCAGCTCACATTCTGGACTCCACTACTACATCTATGAATGCATATTCTTTGTCAACTATTAGAGAAACATTAAGAAAATAGCTTTTTTATAGCAATGGAGAATTTATATTCAAGAAGTGATGTTTGAAAAAAAAAAAAAAAAACACCATTACAAATTTATTTTCTCTTTGTCACTTTAAATACAGATTGAAGTTGCTTACTGGTCATGATCTGAAATTGCAAAATCTGCTGCTTAACTTTGACATTTTGCTGTAATCTATCCAAATAGATCTAATTTTAGATGTATGCAGCTTAGGCAAACCCTAAAGATAGATGGTAAACAAGATGAAAACCTTTGAGTAGTTGCGAAATATTTAGGATTTGTCAGGATCACTTAGAGCAGAATAACGTCGGAAACGCTTCCTTGGTCCCCAGGATGATTATGTTCTCATCCTGCTTTTGGAAAGTTTGCATCACCCAGAGACTTGATCTTTGCAATCAGCAAAGGAACAGTTTGATCATTCTTTAGAGGACATCAGCATGAAGAAATACAGGTCAACAAGCTTTGAAAGACAAAAAAATCAACAAAAATTAAATGTTAGACTTTTCTTTTCAGGTTGGAGCACAATGGACCACAAACATTTGAGTATAATTACATCTGAGATCATTAAAACATGAATCTGACTGTATGATCTGGTTGAATTGTCTCTGTTCTATGCCTGCAGATTACATGTACTGTGAATTGGCGTTCTACAAATAAATTGAATATATATATATTTATATAT